>JAPSGF010000071.1:103558-170337 GCA_035772895.1 Perdix hodgsoniae
TTTCTCTTTCTCTTTCTCTTTCTCTTTCTCTTTCTCTTTCTCTTTCTTTCTTTCTCTTTCTTCTCTTTCTCTTTTTCTCTTTCATCTCTATCTCTATCTGTTTCTTTCTTTTTCTTCCTTTTTTTTTCTTCTTTCTTTCTTTTTTAAAAACTATTCTCCCCCTCTGTTTTTTCTGCTGCTTCAGTCCAACAACTCGTACCGCTATCTCTCTGTTCCGGCTTCTTTCCATTTCTTCAGTCTTCCATCATTCCTGACCAACATCTAGAACTTGATATGTGGAAAACCTGGGTCTTTTCCCAAGGCCACTTCTCTTCATTACCTCCAGTATTTCTGCTACTCTCCCTGAGAGTGACATCCAGATTACCACTATCCAAGCTCTGTTTTGCACGTGGATCTGTCAGATCTCACAGTTCTTTCTTAAATGCCTGCCTTCTCACTCTTCAGCTTCATGTTCCTTCTGTGGCTCCTCTGTCAGGTTTTATCCTCTCCATGTGGACTCTATGTCCATGTTTCATCACGGTGCTATCTCCTCATACCATTTTCTAGAGCAGTGTTTTACTGCTTACTGATGACTCTTTCTGTATCTATTCGCTCACCAATATGCCTTTTTCCAAGGCTTCAAAATTTCCTTTCCTGCGCTTCAATGTTTGTTCTTTAACGTTGTTTACACTAGGCAGGATCATGAGCACAATATATTTGAGATAATAAGCATACAATTCCCCTTGAAATGAATACTGCTAGCTACCCATCTAGGAGTGAGGCAGCTGAATATTTAAGGCATCTGTGTATCAGTTGGCCAACTGGCACCCTGTCAGCTCTTGAGACCAGTAGTAAAATACTGAAACCACCTCACCAGTATTGTGTGTGAAGTCTCTAACAGCCTGATGAACCCAGTGTTCAAAGCTTACTTCAGTCTGCTAGAATCCAGAAGGGAGTTGGATCTCTGTGTATCTTGCTGTCAGCTCCTAATCTCATACAGGTTTTCAGAGAAGACATTGATAAACTGGTGCACAGTGCAGGACTTACGGTGTTGTGGCCAGTGTCTAAAACATAGGAGGGTTTAATTTCCTTTTTTTCCTGGTGGATGGGAAAGAGCATCTAGCCCCCTCACCTCTAAAATGTGCTGTTCTATGAGATGGAGGTAGCTATGACATTGATATCTGCTCAGTGAATCAGAATAGCACATGGAGAGAAATGTACTTAATGCTAGGTGAAGCTGCTATGGTAATAAATAGTGGGACTCTGCTTTCTTCATATTGCTCTAGTAACCTGCTCACATAAGATCAAGACTGATGTTTGCTCTTTATCTGGCTGTTTGGTTAATTATTCTCTGAAAGTTTTAAGGAGCTTCCTTGTCAGATTTGGATGGATTTCATCCTAGAAAGTCCTCCACCCTTGAAGGGTGGAGCAGTTTGCCTGAGAAATTTGAGTTCACAAGGAAAAAAATGTTAAACTTCATTTGTTCTTTTTCTTTCCTCCCACCCCTAGTCTTGCAAAATATATTAATTGGTGGACTATTGGATGATGCCACCACCAACACGGCTCTTTTTACTTTTTCTCTGGAGTGCTTCTTGACAGAAACATTCATCGTTGTCTTAGACCAGGAAGGACAGCAAGGTCATGTCCTGCTTTCAAAGGGAAGTCCATACTAGAAGTAAATGCAAGATATCTGTGTCCTGAAGAAGTCATGTTACCGTCTTCCCATGGGCAGCCTATGTGTCTTCTCTTCAAGGTGCTGTTATCTCCTGGAGTTGCTCTGCAGCACGCAACACCAGCTGCCTCTGCTCTGCCCAACCTGTGGCAGTGAGGGGATACAAATTACTAGCTGAGCTGTTGCTGTGCTCAGCCGAAACCAGCTCACATTTGCAATAGTCCTACTGTAACTGTTTCATGCCAGCAAAAATAAAAGAAGGAAAAGGGAATAGAGCAAATAAAAAGCGGGACATGGAGATAATGGGAGTGGGGAAGTACTCCTGGTGTTATAATGCCACCAGACTTAGCGATTTCTCTAGCTCCTGCTGTGCTTTGTTAAAAATGAGGCTAGTTAGCAGCGGATCTGAATGTAACAACAGAGAGGAGAATGAGAGGAGGCATGAGAAATGCATGAAATTAGTAGATTTTTAAGGGGACTTAGAAGTGGCAGTTTTCAGGTTGTGGCCTAGTGCCTGCACATGTCAAGTGACTGGGATACTGCAGAAGGTATGCAGAGTGTGCAGCAAGCAAAGCACACGGCCATGTCATCAAACACAGAAAGCAGAGCACTTGGGCAATGAGTAACTGGAACTGCTGAGGAATGATGGTGCAGCTGAGTGAAAGATGTAGCTTAGCAGTAGGTGCTAATGCTGCAGAAATGGGGATGGGGATTCACATTGTTAAGAATAAATGGATTTACGGGAAGGATATTGGTGGTTATCTGGTAACCAAAATCGTAAATGATCAAAGAGTTTACTAAGCCCTTCTGACTTTGCCTTGCTTGTCCAAAAATATATCATGGCTGTGTGGAAGGTCACCTCCCATCCGTTCTTAGATGTTAATCACCCTCTTCAATATAGGTGGCCTATCAAATTGCATAGGCTGGGCAAACACTGGGATATATGATAGCCCATTTGCTGAACTGGGGGATCTAAAGGTAAGATTGCTATCTGGAAGGCAGAGATATCTGTGAGGGGAGGCAAGATTCCTAGTCTCTTCAGCTGTTTGCCCTGAAAATGGAAGGAGAAAGGATTTCAAATTCCAGAAGCCTTTGCAGGCTCAAGGCTATAAACAGGCTCTTCCTGTATGAATCATGAGGGATCTAACAGTAATTACGAGATGCTTGTTTTTCCATACAGTCCAAATACTACTGTAGTATGCTTTGTGAGGGGATGAAGCCCATCAGTAAGGGGGAATAAGGGCACCCTGGGCACCAAGAAGATGGGTATTGAAAAAAGAAATATGGAGTAAGGCTTGGTCAAGCTGACACAGAGGGAGACAGGCTAAGGAGTCAAAAATATAAAAAGAGAAAGATGGAAAGAGAGAGAAAAATAATTGGGAAGGTATTGAAGAAGAATGAACAGTATATTTTTACATGGGGAAAAATATCCCAGGTGTGGAATGCATGCCATATATGCCGTCTTATTTTTTTTAGCTAACTATCCTAAAGGCTCCTATGGGGGCAAATACATGAAATTATGGGACCCCAAAGATGTGATCCTGCCCCTATACTCTGAGCTGTACTCAGAGTACTGTGTCCAGATGTGGAGTCCTCAGTACAGGAGAGTTGTAGACCTGTTGGAGTGTGTCCGGAGAAGGGCCACAAAAATGATCAAAGAGATGGAACACCCCTGCTATGAGAACAGGCTGAGAGAGCTGGGGCTGTTCAGCTTGGAGAGGAGAAGGCTCTGGGGAGACCTGAGAGCAGCCTTTCTGTATCTAAAATGAGGGATGTAAGAAGGAAGGGGACAAACTCTTTAGCAGGGTCTGTTGTGATAGGACGAGGGGAAATGATTTCAAACTGAAACAGGGGAGTTTTAGATTGGATATAAGGAAGAAGTTTTTTACAGTGAGGGAGGTGAGGCACTGGCAGAGGTTGACCACCATAGAGGTGGTGAATGCCCTGTCCATCCCAGGAGACACCCAAGGTCAGTCTGGACAGAGCTTTGAGCTGTAGGTGATGGAGCTGTAGGTGCCCCTGTTTATTGAGGAGTTGGAATGGATGGCTTTTAAGGGTCCTTTCCATCTCAAAAAGTTCAGTGATTCTATGAAGTCTATGCTGCCAAAAGTAATGTGAGGGAATGACCAAGAGAATGTACTTGATATTTTGCTAGGTGGGTCATAGAGTAAGTGTTGCATGTGGTAGCCATGAATGCTGTTTATCCTGTCTTCTTGCTAGCTTGAATGCAGTGATACTGCAGCTTGGGTCTCTAAAACTGTTCTTGGAATATAAGCTCTTTACATTAGAAATATTCATGGGCCTGTTTCCATAGTCCACAACTTTACCTTGCAGTGCATAGCGTGCAGGATATCGATGCTTGGAAGCACTTATATTTGTTGATGCTTGTGTTGCTCTGTATTTCCTAGTCCTAATCACAAAACTAAAGGGAATGTCACTCAAGATTTAATATCTAAGAGCATGCTGCAAGGTGTTTCCTGACACCAATGGCTTTACCTTGGTTACTTGGTTACCAATGGTTTTACCTTATAACCACACCTGTCTTCCCAAGCAGAAACACCAAACTTGAGCAGCCTGCAGTACACTAGCCTCCCCTCTGGCACATGACCTGACACAGAAATGAACAAACTGCCTGGATGATGTGGGAAACCAGTGTTACTCTCAACTAAAACATTATCTTCTAGGTGGTAAGTTGCTCTTACTTCAGCCAGCTCAGACAGCTGGGGAAAGCATCCTTCCAGGAAGGTTTTGCGTCACTTGGGCCCTTTGCTTACAGTGAACAAAGACTCTGGATTTCATTCCTCTTCATACAGTGATCCACTATAAAATGGGAAAGAACAGACACTCCTACAGATACAGGCTACTAAGACTCCATTGCAGATGGAAGAGCTGCACGGTGTGATGTCAGATCCATGAGCTCTTCTTCATGGGAGGACACAACTCACCTTTTCCCTCATGGATCTCATCAGTCAAGGGTGTTGCCTCACCTCATTCATTACCCAACAACCACAGATACAGTTAGGGGTTAGTAGATGATCTTCAAAATTCTCTTGGAGTAAGGGAATCTGTGTTTTTACCTATTTGTAATTTGTGTAATGTGCCTGAAGCAATCAGGCAGTGGGAATGCAGTCAGCTATTTATTTACCCAACAACTGAAAAGATGCGAGTTCTGTATAACGGTGTAAAGGAAAGTTTCCAACTGTCTGATCTCCTGTTGTGACTCCCCTTTGGCATCCTCCTGGGCCCCAGTTCCTTTAAGAACTGAAAACAGGTATTTTACTGTGCATTGTCACCAGCTCCTGTGATGCAGTGAAGTTAATAATGTGCATAAGCTTTTCCAGATGAAGGACTAGTGCTGCAGACACTTTGAGAACAAATTATTCATGTTCCTGTGTTCTGGTGAGAAATTTTATGCCTCTGAAAGACAAGATCCCAGCAGCAGTTCAAGCATCATAAATCATTTGCTTTTATCTCAACCAGAGAGGGAAAACTGCTGTTTAAGTAGAGGTCCGCTTATGGAAACATGGATTAGGTGGTAACTTTTACTTTAAAACATCAAATTAAACAAGGTAGACTGAATTAGGAATAGGTAGCACTGGCATATTGCTTCTAGAAATTTGTGGTGGTGGTGGTTCTTGCAATGCCAGCATTAGAACTTAACAGGAAATGTGTCACTTCCCAAATGGATGGGGTTATGCAATTGTAAGGGGAAACAAGTGTTTCAAAGTTGGTCTCTTGTTGCTGTATATTATTGAACTCTATGATCAATCACCTGAAAGATAGTGAAATAGTCATTGAATGCTAGTAATGAGTGAAAAATCAGTAAGGCGGTAAAAAAAAAAAAGAAAAGAACATTGCAAAAGCCTGGATCACTTGGAAAGATGCATCCAAGCATAACGTTAGTTGTTGCAAGTCACATGTCAAAGGATAAGAAGTACAGGCTATGCTTATCAGTTAGCGAGTTTGTCTTGGGCAGCAGTGACAAGGAAGGATGGGGACTGGAGTGGCTCACTGGCTGACAACAGAATTCCAGGATGGTGCTGTAGCTGGAGAAACGCATGCAACTTTCGGTAAATAACTTCAGGATGAATAGCTCTAGGAGAGAGTGGGTGTGTGTATCATTTAGTACTAACATTGTCACTTCCCATGTACTCTATTTAGTGCTTTTGTTGGTGGTTCCTGGATGGGAGAGGTTTCAGGGAATATGCCTGAGTTGTTAAGAGTTGGAAATGTGCCTTCCAGTGAAAGAGTTCAAAGAATCAAAGGGAAAATAAAGCTGAAGGCTGGCTTTTGTAGTGTGTGTATATATGTATACCTATATGTGGAACAAACTTTTTGTTCTATCAGACTGAAGTGAAAAGAATTAATGACTGATTCAATTTGAAACTTTTTTTTTAAAGCATCAAAAGAGGACTAATTTTTTAACACTGTGTGCAATTAATCACTGGAAAAGCTTGCTGAGGATTGTGGAGGATTCTTCACAGTTGGCTTTTAATTTGTCTGGATTCTTGTCAGAAAGTAGATGCTTGTGGAGATGTGGATTTCTGCCAAAATTCCTGGCCCAGGTTTTCTAAGGCATGAGTCTCGATGATCACAGTAGTTCTTTCTGAAATTGGTATCTGAGTTTGTCTCCCTTGTTGGCAGGCAAGTGGTTGAGAGTTGGGCCTCAGAGCAAGTGAAGACGGCATCTCCTCAAGCTGTTACTCTTTTTCATCTTGCTCTGTGCAAACCTGCAAACAATCAAGCCATATCATTCTTGCTCTTTAATCTTCAAATCTTACTGCTCCAGTAAGTAGCTCTCCTTGACCCCACTTTGTCCCTTTGTTTCCCATGTAAGCATCTACCCGTCATGTTCTCTGGAATCAGCAGTTACCTCCACTACTGTAGATGGTGGAAGTGAGTACCAATGTTTCCAAGAGGAGCTTCCATTGCTCCTGAATCCAATTTCACTACATATGCTGCTCCAGCCTCTATATATGCTGCTCCCAAGGGTTTGACTGTGTTGTACAGGATGGGAGAAGACAGAGGTCTCAGTGGGAACAAGACCCCTATCTTTGCTGGGAGAAGGGTGTAAGGGCTAGATGCATTCCTCTCACCTAACATCTTTTTTTTTTTCTCTCACCAATGGGCATTTTTGTGTTTGTGTAAAAACTAAAGAATCATCTAGGTTGGAAAAGGCCTTTAAGATCAAGTCTAACCATTACCTAACTCTTCAAGTCCATCATGAAACCACATCCTTAAGTGTCACATCCAAACATCCCTTAAATATGTGCAGAGATGGCATATATTTTCTCACTTGGGAAAACAGACTGACAGCCTCCTTTCAAGAGAATGATGAGTTGTCTTCTCAGTCTCCTTTTCTCCAGACTAAATCCCAGTTCTGTTTTCTGGTCCCTTCATCAGCTTCATTGCTTTTCTCTGAATGCTTTCTAATAACTCAGTATTCTTGTTGTGAGGAATCCAAGCTGAACACAGCACTCTAGCTGTGGTCTCATCAGTGTTGAGTAGATGCCATTGGCTTTCTTGGTCACCTGGGTGCACTGTGGGCCTATATTCAGGTGGCCACCAACCAGCATCCCCAGGTCCTTTTCTGCCAAGCAACTTTCTAGCCACTCTTCCCCAAGCCTATACTGCTGCACTGAGTTGTTATGCCCAAGTGAAGTACCTGGTATTTAGCCTCGTTGAATGTCATGTGGTTGGATTTGGCCCACCAGCCTAGCCTATCCAGATCCCTGTCTGTATTCCTGTGATATCGCGGTTTTGCTTTGTTTCTGGTTCTTCCCCACAGTGTTAAACTGTAGCAAAGCTGTGCATGTGGATAAATTGTTGGAGGTAACACAGCTGTTACAAACTTGTGAGGAAAATGCTGGGAAGATGAGTGGTGCCATAGATGAAGCTCAGGGCAAGAACATGTGCCAGCAGAGGTTCCAGGCCTTTGCGTGCAGCCAGTATGTACAGGTACTTGATGTAGCAGTGTTTCCTAAGAAAATACAATGGCTACTACCCAACTTTGTGGAAGAAAGCCAGGAAGGGCAAAGTGTCCCTGTGGGTGCAGGAGGGTGCTGGGTGGAGCCTGATGAGGGGTGGTAAGGTGGGTGAGGAGCTGCGAACGTGACTGCTGAGGCCACATAGGGTTGGGAAGCTTTTCTACTTGTGATTTCACCTGGACTGCATGCCAACCTCAGCACACAATGTTATCACTGTGAGCCAGCACATGGTCAGGACGGCTGTGTTAGTGTAGTTGGGGCCCCAAGAGACCTTCTCCAGTCCTCAGCTTTTTGCTTTGAAGGCTTTTGCCAGAAACTTATCATGGCTTTGTTCCCTGGATTTGTTTCCAGTGGCACTGGATCGCCTCTGGTCATTGATAACCTGTGCCACCACAGCCACTATCTTGTGGTGGGGAGTAAAAATGAACAGCTTTGTCAGGAACTGAAGCAGGGACCTCTGCTCTACCCCACCCCTCTCTGGCAATCTGTGCTGTTCTTGGCTGTTTCCTTATCTAGGCTTTATTACTGTGCAAAATAGCTGAGTTAATGACTCAAAAGGAACACTTGGTCCCTACTGTACAAAGACTATGCTGTCCAGATACAGACCCTTCCCTAGGAGATCTTTCCCTTTCCTGAAGCCCACGAAGCAGTTGAAAACTTAAAAGCTCTTGGATAAACATGGTCCTTTGGCTTGCTGGGCCTGTTCTACAGCAGTGGGTTACATGGGTGGGAGATGTGGTCTGTGTATGGCCATCTTTACTTTTGTCACTGGTAAATATCTTGCCTAAAAGGGACATCATTAGAAGCACTTGGCATTTTCACAGCTCTCCTTACATGGCTGTCCATGGAAATTTAATCTTCTCTCTGTAAGGCTGTTCTTCTTTCCAAGGTCAGTGCTGCCTCTAGAAGTTGCAGTCTGAGCCTCCTCACTGTGCTAGGAGAAAGTCTGTGATATTTTTTGAGTCTGTTATTTCATGAATAAGATTCTCCGTGCTTAACTTAATAGGCAATACACTCAGAGTGTAACAGTGCTGAACTAGTTTGCAAGAAATGAAGTGGTTCCAACCTCTGTAATCTGAGATTTGTCAGTGACTAAAGTCTTTGGCATTGAGGAGATCTGTTAACTCCAGTGTTAATTCCCAACTGTAAGTTAAAATCTACTTGCAGGAGAGTCATGTGGCTCTCAACAGGCGTGACAATGGATACAGCAAATTGTATTCAAGATGATTTGCAAGAGTGGTTTTTGTTTGTGTGTGTGTCTGTTTTAGGGTTGTGATCAGTGACTGGCTGGTCATAAGTCTCTGTAGAGCCATCAGGTTTACTGAAAGCTCACTGATATCAGAGTTTGTACTTCAACAGAGCTGAAACAGTACAGTAACAATCAGGAGATAACTGGCATCTTTGTGCTGGACAGATGCAAGACTGCTATGGGCACCTCAGATGCTGATACCCTTTGACACAAATGCTAGGTGTTTTGTGAGGAATCTTCTTTTTTAAGCTTGAAGGAGATAGGGAAGGAGACAACATTCAAGTTGTCTCTCTACTGTCCTTTGATATGTGTATTATGCTTGGGCAGCATGTTTATAGTGTTTTTCTTTCTTGTGTGTGTGTGTTTTCTGAGGCTATTCTCATTCTTCTTGTCAGTAGTTCTGGTCTTCTCACTTCTCATTTGCTTTTCACGTCATTCTGTGTTTTTCAAACTGCTTGCCTTCTATGGTTAGTGAAGACAAAGATAGGTGCCATCTTTCCAGAACTTAAAGATGAGACATTGTTCACCAATGAGATCAGCTTTTGAAATGCATGAGCAAAAGTCTACATGACGATGTTGTATGTCACCACTTGTGACACTACTTCCTGAGCTTCCTCATAGACAGTGCATTATTTCTGGCAGAAAGATGGGTAGACCTCAGATCTCAGATGATCAGTTCCAAATGAGAAGACAGTCCTGGGAGGTATGTTCTTCATTCAAACTGGCAGGTAGATAAAGTAAGAAGACTTCTGAACCAGAAAATAAGCACTTTTTCTTCCCTTCTAGTCTGATGAATTAAGGTTCATGGAGAAGAGATAATGGTGAGATTTTGACAGTAGAAGACAGTCATGAAAATTGGAGAATATACCTGAGGACTGAGGCAGTATACGTACATACCTTGCCTCTAGGTGAACATCCAAGGATCACATTAGCCCCTTTAAGCAGTGTTGCACTGCAAGCTCATATGCAGCTCCTCAACTACCCTGAGTTCAGGATCCTCTGAAGAGTTGCTTCTTTCCTGGACAAAGCTCCCTGCAGCAGTGCAAGACGTGGCTGCCTTTGTGCTAAAGCAAAGCTGTGTTCTCATCTTACTGTGCCATGCAGAGTGCACTAGATCAGCTGCTCCCATGTTCATATTTCAGAGATCTCTTGGTCTTATTAAACATTTTGCAAGTGCAACTGTTTTCTTCCAGATTGTGGACTAAATACATCATGAGGCCAAAGATCAACCCCCCCCCCCCAGGATCTTGGTACAAACATAGTTAAACTTAATTACTTCTCATTCTTAATTGTATTTTGGGGGCAGTCTGATTGGCCATTTATAGTCTACTTAATGACTATTATCTTATGTCAAGCAAGTTCTTAAATCAAATTGCTGTGTGATAGAAGGGAAACTGCCTTCCAGGACCTTAAGTATACCGCACCACTTTTGCTATATTTAACAATGATGTAAGCAGTTTCCTTAGAGAAAAATATCAGCACAGTCAAATGGGTTGAATTTTCTGTACACTCAAGGGTCAGTGTCCCTACTTACATTTTCTTCCTTTTTATCTTTATTCCTCATGTTCTACATTGGCCACTTCATTATTCAGTTCAGAACTGAGATCATATTGCAGGTCTGTAGTTATCTGTGAGTAAGTACAGATATGACACAACTGTACCACAGTTACACCTTTCTACGTGGTCTTAACAAAACGCCACATTACAGGCTCTTCCTCCTCCAGTGCACCAAGAGGTACAGCAAAATCGACTCAAATAGTGCAGAGAACTCCTGTTCAGTGGTTGGTTGTTGTTTTTTTCTTTTTTCTTGTTTTTAATAAAGAGAGTTTCAGTGCAAAGTATCCTGTCCTGCTGACTGTAAAATACCCGATTTCAGTAGATGGTATCGAATTCTTCTGAGATGATATTGGAATAGACATGTCATCAACCATGTCATCTCCATTGACTCTTTTCCTGGCAGTAGGACAGAAGTTTTTATTGATTTCATCTGTCTTGTCTGCATTATTATTGAGCAATCTAACATTTCCATCTGATAAAGAATCAATACCACGATTAGGACTCATTTTATTCTTAATTTACTTTCAAAGAAAAAAAAAGCTTTGTCAGTGTTTTTTCACTCATTTTACCTCCATCATCAGTTTTTTCTAATTCCCATTTTCTGGTTTATATTCAGCTTCTCCTCTGTCTATCTGTTGTGTGTTCTACTTATTTTAAAGCCAGCCCCACTTCTCTTTTAAATCTGTTTGTGTTATTTTCTTTAATCATCACACTGTTGTTTCTTTACTGTGGATTGTGTATTTTGGGGGGCTAGTAAAATGTTTTTAATCAGTTCTCAATCATTATTCATTATTCATTATTCATATTCTTCTTTAAATACTGGAATTCCCATCATGGCTAGGAAATGGGCCTCTTAAAAGCACAGTGCCTTCTAAAGTATCGCCTTAACTTTTTGGACATTTTTTTCTTTCCTTTAACAACGCTGTTCATCAGTAAATCTATTACCAATCTCTCATCCCTACCAGTACTTTAGAGCCTGGGTGAAGTGAGCGAGGGAACTTAGAACACTTAAAAATCTCTGAGGCTGTTTTTGGGTCAGCAACATGTGTCAAACTAAGTGATAACTTAGTTTTGTTTTTTCTCTAGGTAGTGCTCGAATAACCAGCGATCCCATATTCCAGTGTTGCTGAGTTGTGTGTCACAGACCTAAGTCGTTGCTCCAATTACCGGGATGCCAATTCCCAAATATTTGTTAATTAGGAAATCAGAATTCAAAGTCACAAGCATCAGAGCAGGTAATACCTTTCTTTTTTCTAGCCCACTTATGCCCACTCAATCTTTGTTAAGGCTATAGGCATCGATTGTAACACTGAGTCATACGAGCCATCCCAACATCTTTTCCAATTTCTTATATCTGTATTCTTTTGGGCAGGCGAAGCCTTACTGAATATAAAATGGAAAGGGATGACAGCTGTAGGCAACTAAAGAGGATGAATTAGAATGGACTCTACTTCTATTTTGTGTTTCTGTAAAGATGGACACACTTTTGAAAGGAAGAGGTGGGGCTGCAACCCAATACACCCAGCACTGCACAGCAGAGCTGATGTGCAGCAGAGGGATTGAAGCCAGGGCTACTCCCTGGGCTGGAGCAAGGTGGCCAACATATAACAGTTGATGCCTTCTTCAAAGATTTGGGGGCTGGAGAGACATGAACTGTGAAAATACAAACCTTCATTTTGCTGAAGAACTATCTGCAGTAATTGCTGCATTCATTGCAATGGTGTTTATCAGTTGGACAAAAATAGGTCCTCCTAGTGCTGGGCACGTGGGAAAGTTGGTGGCAGTTCCAAAGTGGGACTCACCACAGCAGTAGCCGGGTGCGGCCCAGGATGGAGGACATCCAGTGAGTCTTAATGCTTCTGGTAGAAGGATCCTGTTCGTGCTTAGACCTTATTTCTGTTAATATTTTCGCTGGGAAGTAACAGGACTCTAAGCGATTGCACTTTACTGGTAATTATGAAAAAAGAAGTCTTTGCAAATGGGAAGTTTTTCAGCCCTATCATCTAGATTTTCTTGCAGGTCTGTACGCAAAGAGTCCCTGCCTCTCTCCACCTTCCTGGTTGATAGTTTGAGGCCAAATTGTTTCAGGGATGCCCAAGACCTTTGGACGGATTATTTGTCTGGATGAGCAGGTTATCTTGATCAGGAAAAGAGAATGGCTAGCTTGACAGCTTCCAAGTTCAATAACCTCCTTTTCTTATTAATAAATTTCTGAGGCATGAGAGGTTTCCGTTCCTTGCTGGCATCTTTACACTGTGCCCAAAGAAACAATCATATCAGGTTCAGGAAGGCAAGTGACTGAAAGGGCAGGGAAACAGGAACCGTCCGCACGGATGTCCTCCCCAGAGAGGCTGGGAACACGCTCTGCTGTGGGAAATGGGGAGCTGAGGTCAGCCAGAGTGCAATGCAGGTATGTGCATCTCTAAGGACTGGGAGCACAGGAATAGTGGTCTGTTCTGCCATTCCCAGTGCTACCCCATCCCAAGCCACCTCCACACCTTGTATGCTCCACTGCTCCACCACCTTGATCTGTGGTGTGGAAATGAAGGCAGGGAGATAAAGGCAGAGAGTGGGTGGTGACAACGCTCCAGAGAGCCCTGAGCCAAACACTTAGTGAGACAGGCCTTGGTGTTAGAAGAGCTCAGAAGATGGGATAAAAAGGAGCAGGGAACAAGCTGGAGGGCCACAAATCTTGTGGACGGGGAGGGAACACAGGATGTTTCTGGTCATGCCCACTTGTTCAGATCCTTCAGAAGCTTGGTCCCTTCCAGCATCTTGTGCCTGAGAATGTTAAGAGGTTGTCTTATCAAAGCTTTTTAGACAAACGCATGAAGATCGTCTCAAGAGGTTGGGAAATATTATTAGCTCCTCTTTTACTGGCAGGCCTTGTGCGATTAATTATTACCAGAAGTATTATCAGGTGTGTGTCACACCATTCCTTGGGTCCACTTTACATAGTTCAGACTGGTTGTAAGCAACACGTTCCCTGATTGGCCTGGTACCTCACAACTCCTGACAGCCATCAGTTCATCTCTCTGAGGAGGATCTCGACAGTGGTGGAAAGGACATAACCTAGAATGTATACATAGAGAACATTGAGTCTGGGGACTGCCTAAATCTGCAGCTTACTTGTATTCTCTGCTCTTCTCAGGAGTGTCTTCCAGCTGATGTGCCACATCTGTGTCAGAAGGCAGGTTCTAGGAAGGGGCCAGGGAAGGGGATGGGTATGAGGGTATGTGGGGACCCATGAAAGGCATTTCCATAGAGTTGTAGAATCATTAATGCTGGAAAAGACCACTAAGATCATCTAGTCCAACCATTTTTTATACGATGGCTCTGTAATGTATGTTCTCCACTTTGCTTACGAGGTTGTCTCAGTACACCTATTCAGAAATAACACCTACTTTAGGGTGAGAAATTAGAATTTCTAAGGAAAGTGCCATTGTAGAGGTCTGTAAAGCTCCGTCTGGTTTTAAATGAAGTCATGCCGAGCTGTGAAATCACACATCTATGGTTCCTCTTTTCTTCTTAGCCATTTTTGTGCTGCTGCTGTGGTACTCTTACCTGTGACAAGTGACAGCTTATCTCTTTTGTCTTGCAGGCTTTTGTAAGCTTAGTTCAGATCTTATTATTAACTGTGCTGTTATTAAAGGGGAAGTCATGCAGGTCAGCTGGTATACATGACAAGCGTTTGTTGGACGAGGAATACAAATTCAACACAAAATACAGTCTGTGTAGGCAAATACAGACTATGCTCTTGCCTTTTCAACTAAAATGACAGTGTTTCCATAGGTAAAATTGATACTGCTCGAATCATCTTCACATCACTGACTCTATTTAACCATTAAAAAAGTAGCATAAAATCGGTATTTGGGACAGATGTTACTGCATCATCGCACCTTCCCTTTGTTTGCTTTGTGTTAGTTTTGCGTGTGCAGAGTAAGCTTTAAGAAATGAGGAAAGAGGGCAGGGTGCAGGCACAGCATTAACAGCCACCTTCTGCCTTCTCTCTCGCTCATCACGTCCCTCCGTCTCCCCTGATGCCTTACAGAGCCTGAGTGAGAACACAGTGCCCGCTAGTGGCTGCAGCAGCCCGAGAGGCTGCCTGGCAGAGGAAGCTGGCTATTTTTGCTTTGCTGATGCCACTCCACCAATTGTACCGGGACGAGGTGGGTGGCTCCTATTGCTCCTGCTCTCAGATACAATCAGCGTCTCTGGAAAAGGTCAGCGCTAAACTGTGTGGATAAAAAGAGGTCCTTGCTGGGAGTGCCACGGGTCATACACACCCTGTTTTTCATGTTTAGCATCAATGTCCAGATGAAACACCCTAAATAAGGCATGGCGTTTAATCTTACAGTTGCTACAGCAGGAGAACAAATTGGTTGAAATGGGGTTACAGGGAGCACACAGCTCTAAATCCACAGCACGTTCAGAGCCATTCCTGGTTCCTGAAGTGAAAGAACAAAGCAAACACCATCTCAAAGCTTCCTCGAGCTCAGCCCTCCTTGCAGGACAAGCAGTGCAGTGTGGAGACGCTGCTTGGTGTGAGCTACCCCCAGCGTGGGAAGTGGCATGGCACCAGTGTGCTTCACGCTGCCCCTGCTAATTAGCCCCACTCCAGAGAGAAGGTAATTAGCTGTAGCAGAACACACTGCTGACACAGCATACCTGCTTCCAGATCTGAGCTGCTATCTGTCCAGCTCAGCACTACACTGGCTGGTGTAGGAAACCCAGGATGTCCAGGCTGAGTTTTCAGGGTTGATGGCAAGATACCTTTTATTTACTGAGATTATTTCTCTGAGACAAGTGCCAAGAAATCATAAAACTGTAGGGCCAAAGACCTCAGAAAGCCTCCCCGACTGTTTTTCTGCTTATGAGATAAGATCATCCTTAACAGATGTTTGTTTACCTCTTCATAAAAACCTCCTGTGATTCTACAGCCTCCCCAAGCAGTGTGCTGCAGTGCTTTGCTATTCTTACCGTTGCAAAGTGTTTTTCTAATGTTTAGCTATATCATCTTTATTGCAAATTAAGCTGATTATTTCTTCTTCTGCTTCTGATGAATGTGGAGGACAACTGCTCCATCTCTCCACCCATTATAATAAATGTTTATGTGCTGGAATACTGTTATCATGCTTCCCCTCCTGTTGTTCGTTTCCTAGAGAAAATGAACCCAATTCTTTTACCCATTCCTTATAAGGTGTTGTTTTTTTTTTTTTAACATCTCTTATCATTTTGCTGTTTTATTTTTATTTATTTATTATTTATATATATTATTTATTATTTATTAATTTTTATTTTATTTTATTTATTTATTTTTTAACTCTCTTCAATTTGTATACATCTTTTGTAAAATGTAGTGCTTGGAACTGGACACACTGTACCTGCTGAGAGCTCAGCGGTATTGAATAATTGCTTCCTTTGTCTTGTACAGAAAACTCCCCTTTTATTTGTGATTTATTGGGTTGTTGGTTTTTTTTTTTTCTTTTTTTTTTTCTTTTTTTTTTTCTTTTTTTTTCTCTGTGGGAATCTTGCTTAACAGCTTCATATTCAGTCCCGCTCCAGCTCTTTCTAGGCTGCGCTGCTAATAAAATGGTTACCAATCATAAAAGCATTTGAGTTGGAAGGGACCCTTAAAGGTCATCTAGGCCGATTCCTTTGGACCAGTGCAGTTGGTGTCTATGCCCTCACCATTTCTGAATTATATCTTGATACATCACCTCTCTAGAAGGTAGACCAGCTCTGTACTGCCTGATGTTCATGTCAAATTCTGATACTCCAGTCACCCAGCTTCATGGAGATGGCAACCCCCCAGCCCAGCTACCGTCCTTCTGGTTTTGTCCTTTGTTCTGTTGTCCAAATCTTTCATGGAAATGCTGAGCAGCCCTGAAGTCCAAACTTCAGGGACATGGTCCTCCTCCTAGCTGGAAAAGTGAAGCCCTCGTAATTACCCTTGATTACAGTACTTGTGCACTTCTGCGTAGTTACTTCATCTGCTTGCTTCTCTGGGAGTTTGTGGTCTAGATATTTCCAAAATGCTCACTAAAAGCAGTGTACTTAATATTTACCATTTGCTTCCCATCTACCAGGCCTATTAATCAAAGAAGGAAATCAGCCTGGTTTGACGGTGTTTGTTCTTGAAAATTCCCTGCTGACTGGTTCTTATCACGTTATCATCCTTTAGCTACTTATGAATTGATTGTTTCATAAATGGCTCCAGTATCTTTCTAGGTATCACAGTTAAGCTGACTGGACTGTAACTCCCCAGTTCCTCTTATAACAGTAATTTTCAGACCAGAACTGCAGTTAAGTTAGCAAGATATTGAAATACATTCCACTTTTGCTCTGCTTATCTTTATTCATTGTCTAGTTTTGTTCCATTCCTTAAATTAAAAACACATTTCCCTTAAGTATTTATCTTCCACTTGAGTTTCAGCATAATCCAACACTGCCTTCACCCCTTCTCTTGTTACTTGCATACTTCTCAAATTTCCCAGCTTCTTCATACTTTATATTTTTCTCCCTCTCTTTTCTTTCTGTTTTGTTTGTAATTTCCCAGCAAAATGTATTCTCCAATTTTCTGAGGGCTCTGAAGAGAAGGTGAAATTTGGGCAAGTCTTGAAAAAATCTCAGAAAAATAGGGAGACTGACATTTAGCAGCCTTACAGGGGCATGGCGAGTTCTGCCCAAAGATTAGTCCAGCGCTACCTACATTTGAACAATTTCTGATTTCAGTAGGTGGTAGAGAGAAGATGAGAGCTGGTGAGACTCTTACTCCTAGTGATCAGATTGATAAATGGCTTTGGCTCAAGGATGGACAAAGAAGATGTTACTAGAAAGCAAATATCCTTTAAGTTGGGCAATATCTAGCAAATAAGAGTTGTGTCTAGGATCCATCTTCTTGCAGGGAAGCTTATGTTTAGTGTTCAGCTTCAGCCATAAGTGAAAGGTCTGTGTGTTCAGCAGAAGAACAGGAAGCATGTGCCACTTTCTAGCTAAGCAGATCAGGAGAAGATAACTTTGTTTGAGGGAGAGGTATCATTATGTAGGGTTGTGCACTATATAATTGCACAATCTGCTATCATGCATGAAAAGAGCTGTTCAATAGCACGGCCCTGCCTTGTCCTGACATCATGTCTGTGTTGGAAATCCATTTGGAATGAAAAATCCCACATTCCCCAAGTGATCTCGTAGTTTGTGAGCAAATGGCTGAGTTGCAGTGGAGACCTTACCGTCTCAGTGGTGCTAGGATTTGGGAGCTTGGTGATCAATATCAAAACAGCTCAATGATAAAAAAGCATAGGATCACAGGATGATTTGGGTTGGAAGGGATCTCAAAGCCAACCCAGCCCCAACCCCCTGCCATGGACAAGGCTGCCTCCCACCAGCTCAGTCTGCCTAGGGTCCATCCAACCTGGCACTGAACACCTTCAGGGATGGGGCATCCACCGCATCTCTGGGCAACTGTGCCACTACCTCACCTTTCCCTGAATAGTAATTTCCTCCTAATGTCTAACAAAAATCTCCTGTTTAGAGACAAGAATGACGTGTGACTGTGTAAAATGCTTTGTACAAGTCCAGGTAGATTAAATTAGTTGCTTTTCCTATACCTGCTAACACTGTAGCCCTGGTGTAGAAGACCACCACATTTCATGCACTATTTGTACTTAGTGAAGCCAAGTGGGCTGTCACCTGTCACCTCTCTGTCCTCCATTTCCCTTAGCATAGTTTCCAGGAGGATATATTCCACGATCTTGCCAGGCAGATACATGAGACTGACTGGCCTCTAGCTCCTTGTGTTTTCCATTTTTTCACTTTTTAAAAAATGACATCATACTTTCCCTTTTCTAATGGAAGCTTTGCCAGACTGACATAACTTCTCAGATACAATAGATAGTGGCTCAGCAACTTCATCTGCCAGTTCTCTCAGGACCTGTGGATTCATCTCATCTGGTCTCTTGGAGATGGTCTCAAATCTGTTCTTCTCCTATAGTGGTCAGTTCTTCATTTTCCCAGTCCCTTGGCTTTGCCTTCTGGACATGGACAGTGTGGTGAGGGCACTTGCTGATGAAGACTGAGGCAAAAAGTTGATGAATACCTCAGCCTTCTCCATATCTCAATCAGATCTCCTGTTTCCTTCTGGAGAAGGCCCACATTTTCTCTTGTCTTCCTTTTTAACACTGATGTACTTACAGAAGCCCTTCCATTGTCTTTGATGTCTTGGCCAGATTTAATCCCATCAGTGTTTTGTTTTCCCAACCTGATCTCCAGCTGCTCGGAGAATTTCTCCGTATTCCTCCCAGGCTACCTGTTCTTGCTTCTACCCTTTGTAGGCTTTCTTTTTGTATTTGGGCCTTTTTTACCCCCTGGGCTTTATCTCATGGAATACTATCAAGCAGATCCCTGAAGAGGCCAAGGTCTGCTCTCCTTAAATCCAAGGTAGTGAGCTTGCTGTGCACTGCCTCTATGAAACAAATTTCTTTCTGAAGAAAATACAGTATTAAAAGTGCAGGAGATTTCCATTGTTCTTTCCAAGGGAAGAAGAATTCCTACTAACAGTGTTACTCGCATAAGCCATGACTATCTCTTGCATGGGCATTTGGAGGTGCGTGTTCTCAGCAATCCTACAGATTGCTTAATAAAAGCATAAAGAAATGGGCCAAGTATGCAGGTTGGAAATGTTTGCCATTATGGGTTGGACAGTGTCACTGTTGCAGATCTTGTTCAGATGTTTCATGCCCTCTGAATCCAGTCTTCTTTGTAGACCTTTGGTTTAATGGTCTTTACCCCTTTCTTTCAGACATTACTTTTGTGTTACAAAAGCAGTCCTGATTTCCAGGACTTCCCTGATGGCTGAGAGAATCAAGTGCTCTTCTTGTTCTCTATCCTTGCTCTTATCCTTTCTATCTTGCTCTATCCTTTCCTCTCCATCTCCATCTCAACCACTTCCTTGTGGAGTACCAATACAACAGGAATTCCTCATTTGCCATCATTACTTAGACTACTTTCTGTACTTGTGCATGGGGAGGAGGCCCTAGTTAGCTGGAGAACCTGGTCCAGATCTCAGCATTGCCTTTTTTCAAGAAGCCAGTTGAAGGCATCATGTGTTTTTTCCCAAACCACCAATGTCTAGCAAGTTCACATTTCCCTTATTGAATGTTCTGCACCATAATAACAGCAAAAAATATGCTCAGATAATTCAGAAAGAAGTTACATGTATCCAAAGATGAGTGACTTGAATATCACTGCACTGGAGCAGGCTGCCCAGAGAGTGATGGAATCTCCTTCTCTGGAGATACATTGATCTGGATGCTTTTCTATATTTTTATATCCCTACTTACTGTAGGGAACTGCTTTAGTAGGGAGTTGGACTCAGTAATCTCTAGAGATTCTTCCCAATGCCTACAATTCTGTGATTCTGTGATTTCTGCATCAGCTACATCTTGAAAACTATTCTGCAACTTACCAGAAAGTGTTTGATGTTTGAATTGTGTTTGCAAATGGAGTATAGGAGGTTAATGGGGAATGTATCTGACAGTAGCTGGATGTAATTTAAAGATGGACTGTAGCCATGTAGTTACATACCAGATTTGGGTTTTGGCTCATTTTATTAGAGATAGGGCCCAGGAAAGGGATATATCCATTCAGCCAGACCTGTTTTTCAAAGGGACAGTCTGAAAAGAGACAGGCAGTTTAACATCTGAACCACTTGGTCGCTGTGATGCAGCAGTTTGCAGGCACCCTTTAAAGATGTTAGCCACAGGTTGTATTAGTTCTGTCTTTAACTGCTCCCCAAAGAGAGGATAAGGGTGGCAATGATGACCATTCACTCACATACCTATCCTAGTTTATCTCAGCAGTATATAGCAAAACAAAGCAAGAAAGGAATTCCTTACTCTTCCTTATCGTCTTTTTTCCTCTTGTCGAACAAACAGAGCCTGCTCCTAATCACCACATGTTCTTGGGCCCTGCATCATCTTCACTGTGTGTCCTCTTGCCAGGAAGCTTCTTCCAATGCTTTATATAGCACAGGCTGAAAAACGTCATGCACCAGATCTCTAATACTTCTCTATTAAGAGAGTGATTTATTAAGGTGTTCAGAATATGACCTTCGTTCCAACTTCATGCATAGAGATTGATTTTCTTTTGTCTCTCTAAAGTGGTCCCTCTTGCAAAATTTTCTTATTTTCCATCCCTCATTTATCCTCTAGCTCACTGAAATCCAGTCTGAGAAGTATTCTTTCTGCCTCAAGTTGCTCTTTGGATAGATGTACTGTGCAACTCATTTTAAAGCTGTTTAGGAAGACTGCTGTTGAAGTAAGGCTGTGCATTTCCTTGGTCACAAATGTCCAGAAACGCTGAAGAGAGACCTCAAACGAATAGTTTTGAATACTGACTATTTGAAATATTGAATATTTTTAATACAAAATGTTGTGGCCGTCAAATTACAGTATCTCTTTCCAATGACAGCTCTTCTAGAAACAGAGATCTCCCAGAGCTGTTCTGGGGAATTAATTTCAATAATGTTTTTGTGCAGAGATGGAGGAGAGCCACTTGTTGATTTGTCACTTTATAAGCCTGGTACTGGTATCATTGTTTAGCATGTCTTGCTTCCCATAATCATCTTTTTCTTCAGAGTTGGGCACCGGGAGCATGTTCTGAGCAGTTCATACAGAAAAACTAGCAAAACAGCACCTCAGAATAAAGTGATACGCTTTGCAACACAACCAAAACTTTGTGCAGTTTGTTATATTGTGGATGCATTACTGAACATGAGATTTTCCTCTTCTGTGGGCTCTCCAGCATTTTTGCAGATGGCCATGCCTGAGGTAACATTCCTGTTTGCTGGGCTGCTGGAATTTGGCTACCCTCCTTAACAAAACAGTTTGTTTTGGACATTTTTGATGTATGTACAAAATGCATTTGGAGGATGAATTAAGCAGAACAAAGACACTGGAAGTCTAGTTCATAAAACAAGTCTTTCTCAGCTTTAGTTAATATTGAGTGATGATCTAATTTTCTCATACTGCTTCTTTTTCCTGCTGAAAGATGTCAAAGACCAGACCAAAGTACCTAAGAATGTCAAATACAGATGTGATGCCCCAGTGATTGCCAGTGCTGGAAATCAGCAGCAAGACTCAACTGTCGGATCTGGGTGTAAGTAGCAAATTTGTTTAATTAGTTCTGCCACCATCAGAGAGGTGGATGCTCCCTTTTCACCTCTCACACCATGACACCTAAAGACTAGCAAGTGGAGGCACACAGTGCTGTGCTGAATGACAGCAGATCAGCAGAGATGCTCCAGTCCCCGCTTAACCACGCAAACTCCCCTTTATGCACGTATTAGGTTTTCACTGCCCATTGCCTGCCCTTCTCCCCCCTATGCTTTTTCATGTTCAGTGGATTCTCCTCTCTGTGTCTCTGCCTCTTTTTCTCTATTTTTTTCTCTCTATTGTTCCTCACGTCACCAACTGTCACTCACTTCATAAAGCCGTCTGGCTCGGAGCTTAAATATTGCACAGCAACTAAAACCTGCCATCAGAGCCAATTCAGTCATATCTGTTCAGTCGTGCGACAAGATTGGGACTTTTAGGGTAGGGAAAGAGAGAGACAAAAGTTCACTCTTCACTGCAGAGTGCCAAGAGAGGAGGGGGACACAATTCTTCGGTGGAACCTTTCCCAGTGGCAAGTTACTTGCTCAACGTCCTTAATCTATAGAGTCTTTCTTGCTGGTAGTGTGCTCAGATTGCAGCATCTGGAACTGCTGGGTGGGGGTTTGCAGTAAGCCCGTGCAAGTTAGGGACATAATTAGTCTGTCAACTCTGAGTGAGCTTAGGCAGTCTTCTCTTTTCCTCATGACAGGCAATTTAAGGGAAGAGAAGAATGCCTAAATTTATTGCTTTCCTCCTCCCTTATTTTTTTTTTCCCTTTTTTTTTTCTTTTTCTTTTTTCTTTTTTTTTCCTTTTTCTTTTTTTTTTTTTCTGTGAGACTGGAAGGTCTGTGATTGCAGGGGGAGTTTGAATTGGCTGTACTACTCTTCTCCAGTCCACCCCCAATTTTTTCTTGCAGCTGAAGAACCCAGTGAGCAACCCTGGGCCACCTCTCTTGTAGAAAATAGATTGGCCATGACAGAGTTTTGAAAAATATGACTAGTTCAGAAAGAGTTTTGTCAGAGGTAGAAAGCTGCAAGTGAAGCATCTGGTGGAGTTAGGAAACACGTTCCTCTTTTACAGTGAATTTTCTGTGTGATAAGTTTTATCATGCCTAGAATGGCACTCTTCCATGCTGCAATGGAAATGATGAACTGATAGCTGTGGATATCAGTGTGACTCACAAAGAAAGAAAGGGATGTAGTAAACTGTGGTGTTTTGGGGACAATGGAGCTAATATTGTATATAGTGATGCTTTCTAAGGAGTTGCACATGATTGGTTAATGGCTGGTATATTCCGTTCTGTGAATTTGCAGAAAGAGAATGTTTAAATCAGTTTAGATGATGTATGTAAACAGCATAATCTTCTGCTAGACTTGTTAATGTAAGTGCTGACATTAACACACTCCTTTACACAACTTTAATGACTGACAAAGTAGCAATTTTCTTTGGTGATTAAATTATATGTCTGCCACTTCTGTATGCAAGGAGTTTGTGCAAACTGAAGAGCTGCGTTCTGCTCTTTATTTTTTAACATAGATGTCTGGGCTTAACATTTTACAGTGCTTGAAGATGAGGATAATGAGTCCAGCTTGTTTTAGAAAAATCACATCACAAAGATTTTTTGGTTGAAAATTTGTAAAATCCCCAGACTCAGAACACTCAATATTTTGTGTGTTCATCTATGTGTGAATATGTACGCACAGTATTTGAAACAGACTGGTATGCATTGGTATGTCATAACATATGGCATTACAAATATATCCCTGTGCTATCTGAAGGAAGGAGACAAGTTGTGATACTCAGATTTCCATGCTGATGACTGTACATTCTCTCAGCAAGTGTGTATGTGTGTCCACATCTAGAAAACTATCGCTGGAGGTAGCATCTAAGAGATGAACTGTTAGATCCCTGTGAACAGCTATTTTATGATTAATGTTACCTGTTTTTCTTGATATTGTCCACAAGTTAATCTTTTTGGATCACTGTAATATTTCACATTCCTCAGAGTCTTTGTACTGCTGCAGTACGATAAATCAGCCAGTCCCAAACAAGTTTCCTCTTCCCTCGTTTTCCTGTACCTGACATAATACACTGGGAAGTTTTGGATATGGAGGATGAAGTCCTGGCCAGGAATAATCTCTTATCATGCAAAAATATTGACAGATGTAATGTTTGATCTGCAGTACTTGAAAATTAACTACTTTATTAGCTTTCTAGTAGGATATCTACAGCTGGCTTACAGCTTTGTGTTAGCCTGATATAGTAGCACTGATGTTTTACAGAGAGAAACTAGTGTCTGAGGTCCCAACGACAGATGTTCATGTTTCTCTCCAGGTTGGTTCCAATGCCAGTGAGGCAGCTGACTTCAGAATTAGATACAATAACTCCTATAACACGAAATAATTTTATTGTATAGAAAAACTAGTATATACGGTAGTTATTAATCTTACAAAGTATTACTAACATAATAATGTTGTTACTATTGCTGGTATTACCGAACACAGTGATTCCTAATGTACACTTACTACATGCAACTGTACAAAGCCCATGTTTCTATACATGCAAGATGGGCACCAATTCAGGATCTGTTTGACCCCTACATAGTTCTGCTGAAGTTTCACTCATTCTAACCGCTGCAGCTCTGCATGCTGATAAATCTGTTCTACTGTACTGCTGGCAAGTGTTTGTACGTGTATAAAATCTAAGCAGGCATGCACAACAGAGCTTAGAAGAGACCACAGAAGACCACTATCTGGAAAAGGAGTTAAATACACTCCTTGGCTCAAAATTAATTGCTCATTTAGAGCCAGGGAAGAATGATTTTGGCAAGCAGTTTGCTCTGGCTTTCCAACCCATCTCTTGCTAATAAATCATTGCAATCAGAGCAAGGAGAAGCAAGCAATCTTCTTTCTGTTCTCAAAGCATATTAGAGAAACACTAGTTGAAAGTAACAACAAGCATCAGTGGGAAAATGTGAAATCTTTTAAATTTAGCATAATTTGTCATCATTCTCTTTCTTTTTTCTTTTCTTAGACAGTAAGAAATGGGTGACTGGAGTTTCTTGGGGAACATTTTAGAGCAGGTGAACGAGCAGTCCACTGTCATCGGGAGAGTTTGGCTCACAGTGCTCTTCATTTTCCGCATCCTGATCCTGGGAACAGCTGCTGAACTAGTATGGGGAGATGAACAGTCAGACTTTGTGTGCAACACCCAGCAACCTGGTTGTGAGAACGTCTGCTATGATGAGGCCTTCCCCATCTCCCACATCCGGCTTTGGGTCCTACAGATCATTTTTGTATCTACTCCTTCGCTAGTGTACTTTGGGCATGCGGTGCACCACGTCCGCATGGAGGAGAAGAGAAAAGAGAGGGAGGAAGCTGAGAGGCGTCAGCAAGCTGAGGTGGATGAAGAGAAGCTGCCCCTAGCTCCAAATCAAAACAAGGGCAACAATCCGGATGGGACCAAGAAGTTTCGCCTGGAGGGGACCCTCCTGAGAACCTACATCTTCCACATCATTTTCAAAACTCTCTTTGAAGTGGGATTCATAGTTGGCCAGTATTTCCTGTATGGCTTCCGCATTCTCCCCCTTTACCGGTGTGGGCGGTGGCCCTGTCCCAATCTAGTGGACTGCTTTGTCTCCAGGCCTACAGAGAAGACTATCTTTATTATGTTCATGCTTGTGGTCGCTTCTGTGTCCCTCTTCCTCAACCTGGTGGAGATCAGTCACTTGATCCTGAAAAGGATCCGGAGGGCTCTGAGAAGACCAGCAGAGGAACAAATGGGTGAGGTTCCAGAGAAGCCCCTCCATGCTATTGCAGTATCCTCCATCCCGAAGGCCAAAGGCTACAAGCTGCTAGAAGAAGAAAAGCCAGTGTCCCACTATTTCCCTCTCACGGAAGTAGGGGTTGAGCCCAGTCCCCTTCCATCGGCCTTCAATGAATTTGAGGAGAAGATTGGAATGGGGCCATTGGAAGATCTCTCCAGGGCATTTGATGAGAGGTTGCCATCATATGCACAAGCAAAGGAACCAGAAGAGGAGAAGGTAAGAGCAGAGGAGGAAGAGGAACAAGAGGAGCAGCCAGCACCTCAGGAAGAGCCAGGGGTGAAGAAAGCAGAGGAGGAGGTGGTGAGCGATGAAGTGGAAGGGCCTTCAGCACCTGCTGAACTTGCCACTGATGTGAGATCCCTCAGCAGGCTAAGTAAAGCCAGCAGCCGGGCCAGGTCAGACGATTTGACTGTATGAGGATGCAGGATACGAGGAGCATATGAAAAGGAAAAGAAGAAAAAGAAAAGGAGAAAGAAAGAATCAGAAGAATTTTACACAAAGTGCTAAAATGATCATTTAAATATTATTTCATCTTGAGATTCTCAACTGGAAAGGTACTACTGTGGTAACTGTGCCTTATTTGCCCTATATGTCCATTTGAAAAGGAACATTTTCTGTTTCCACATGCCAGCTCATTTCTTACAGTAATATCTACATTGTCCACATAACTTATGTGTTTTTTAAACCTAATGTGGCAGTGAAATCCAAATGTTGCCCCTATGAATGTACTTACTGGAAGCTTCGTGCACCACATTTCCTTAGGAATGTGGGGAGGATCTGTCTCGTGAGCCACCCAAGGGGAAGGCTAATAAGCAACAGTATCTAGTATTTCTTTTTCTGTTTTCACCTATGGCATGCTGAGCAGATCTCCCCTTCACTGTTGGCATGGATTTGCATTTATTTAATTCACAAAGTGAATTCTGTGTTTGGCATTGACACCAAAACATTAAGCACTATTTCCCCTCTTTATTGAGAAAGTAAAGACCAAAAATATCTATGATTTCTTTGTGAATGCTAATTTAATTTAGGTAAAAATATTTTATTTTCCCTTTGTCAAAAACATTTTTGCTCTTCTAGTGACATTGACAGTGGGCAAGGTTAACTCTAGCTCTCTTCTAGGACTTAGCAGATGTTCACAGATGGATTATTTGTTCCCAAGAAAGTTATCCAGCTCCAAGCTGAGCACTTCAGAGCACTGGAGAGAAAAAGAACAAGCTATATTTTTTACTTATAATCCTGTGTCGTAAAGATCTGAAACTCAATTTAGCAAAGCAAGTGTGGAAGGGTTTCTGTGAAAGAAGGAACAGCTACAGTTCCCAGACCATGAAACCAAATACAAGCCTTCACAGCACGATCCTGACATGTGCTCAGTTCCTGGAACCCCAAGGCTTACAGGCACTCAGCAAATCTCAGGTACAGCACCCTGAAGGCACCTGTGACTCTAAACCAGAGGTAACTATGTGACTCTGAAACAAAACTGATTGTTCAAGTTTGAAAAGTCTGAAATGATAATTCTGACATCCTTTGTTTTTAATTTGACAGACGGGAGCCATCCAGTGGCCTACTTCGCTATTAAATGCCAAAGTCTCAAATAAAACAAGGCCTTTCAAAAGATCTTTTAGAGTAGGAGAGAAAGGTATCACCTTAGCTTATATTTTTTTGTGCCAACAGATCTGTGCAGAACTCTCATAGCCTCAGCAAATCTTTTCAGTTACAAAAGGAAGAAAAAGATGTGCTTGTTTAAATGTCTGTGGATTTCTACCTTCAGGACTGCAGCAGCGCCTTTGGGCTGGGACAGTACAGCTACGCATTTAAAGCTTCAGGTTAACAGCTATGTACCCTCTAAAACTGAGCCTCATGTCAGAAAAGTGCAGGTATGCACTATCATCTGCTCTGCTCTGCAAACCTCAGACCCTGCCAGCTCAGCAAATACTTTCTGCTGGGCTGCAGCCCATTCCATTGTTCCCAGGGCAAGCTCTAATCCAGATCAGGAAAAAAAGCAGTCTTCGGCATAATGCATATAACTCGTCCTGCCATTAGTTAGAAAAGACCCCCTGCCATCTTCCATTGTAGCAGGGCTGACCCAAAGCCCATTGAAGTTAGCTGGGTGTCCGAGATAGATGTCCTAGGCTTGGGCTCATACCCTCAGTCCTGTTGTCCTACACCCCAGCCCAGGCAACCACAGGTACACTCAGCTGTGTCACTGATTAACCTGCTTGGTGGACTTCATGTGCCTTGTTTTGCAGCCTTCGTGGTCTGGCACAAAGTTGGCTGGACTTCACTGATGCGTGAAGTAAGCTGTACATATGTATAAAGTTTTTAGGGTGTGCTGGGATTCTTCAGCACCACAGCGGTGCTACTTCTTTTTTTTTTTTTTATACTATTAATCCTTTTGCTCCTCTTGGGCCTGTGTATTTTCCCACCGTTTACAGCCTGTTGACGTAATCTTTGCTCCCTTGACAAAGGCTGTTAGGTTTTTTAAGAAACAATTCTTTCTGAAGGAAGACTGGAAGGTACCTCCTCAGTTCTGAGAAAAAAATATGAGAAAGCAAGATATGTGAAGGAAAATGAGGAGGGAGAATTTGGAGGCTACTATCTATCCATTCTCTCAATACAGAAACAGGAGAAGAGTTAACACCAATGAAAGGCAGGTGGCAAAAGAAAAACAGGGAAAGAAGCCTTCAACAGGAAAAGATTCCATTGTGCCCAATACACGACTAGAATCCAAGAAAGAGCAAAGATTTATATGAAGAACAAAACCAGCACATTTATACTATATGGGCTGTATTACTTTTTTCCTTCAGAGAGAAGATATAATGGAGTTTTAATAGTTTGAAACATAGCAGAGTTCACTTGAACTGGAAAAACCCTTCCCTGCAGGTGAAAAAAAAAGAATCTGTAACTGTTCAGTGTGAGGTATCTTCCACCTCACTGAGAGCATCTGACCCTTCCCCATACCAGTGTACTGGACTAGATGAACCACCTCCCATCCTCGTTTACTACTAATTACTTGACAAATCCTTTTACAAAGCATTTTGATGACCATCCTCATTCCTGACCTCTGACATGCACACCTTCTTTAGATCACTGGACTACTTAAAGATGACTACTCATTAATTAGAGGTATGTGGTTCATAATATGGATGTCAGACAATCCAGTCTTCAACGGTAAAATGTTGAGCACATCATTCTTTTTCTCTGGAGTGCCTCCGTAAAGTACAGTACATGCAACATCCTGAACAGACACTGCTGTTCTTTCACTGCTGCTGCAGGAAAGCTCATTTCTTCCTCCAAGTCATGACAGTGCAATGAATGAAGTTAATGTTTTCCTCCTGCATCCTGTCAACTGCCAGTTGATTTTTTTTCAAGCCGGTTTTCAAGTACGCTGCCAAGCTGCTAAAGCCTCCAAGTACGAGCCATGGCATCAAAGCAGCTCTTTTCAGCTAACTGGGCAGGGAACTAACAGTCAGGTTGTATGGTATTCAGCCTCATCTCTGCAGTGAAGTCACTGCTGGGACTGTCAGCAAGTCATTCTTCCCTCTTGTGCAATTGGGAATCATTTTCTACCTCACGAAGACAATGTGAGGCTCAATATTTTTTGTTAGTAATAGGATGGGAGGTCCTGGGAAGGAAGGCCCTACAGATGAGCAAAGGATTATTTCTGGATGTGATAGCCCTTAAATGTGTTTTATTCCCCCCTCAATGAGACAGATTTAATTGTTTATTTAGGACATTCCTAGTGAAGTTACATAACAGCCTCAGAGCTGTGGATTTGATGTATTAAAAAAAGAACAAACAAAAAAACAACAACAAAAAATATAAATAAATGTAAAGAACAAGGAAAGCTATCTTGGGAAGTGGACACTGGACAATTGGAGCCATGCTTGGATCATTTAGGGGTGTGTGGTATTCCCTTGGCTCCCTGTGCAAATAAATCATTAACTGAACACATGGCTCTCTGCAAGGAGCTTAGGATGCAAGTGTCAGATTCACCAAAGGAGGCTAAAATAGATGAGAAAGGTAGTATCTTAGCTGATATTAGCATGTGGGAGTTGGTGTTCTCTAGTGTCTAGAGCAGTGGACCTAGGATAATGATCTTAGATTTATTTCCAGCTCTGCTACTGACTTGCTGTGATAATCACTTTACCTCTTGGTACCTGTTTTTTCCACCTGTAAAATGGGTGTAAGAATTTCCACCTACCTCACAGGGATGTTGTGAGGCTTCCTTAATTCTGTTTGTAAAGTAAGTAGGAATGATCTGATGAAAAGCACTGCTGAAATGCATTGTATCCTTGTTATTTCCTGCCAGAACATTGAACTCGTTAACATATGACTCCTTGACCAAAAGGGTGGTAGTGTGAAAATCTGAACGCTGCATTGCACTGACACCATTAACGCAGATGTGGGTTTGCCATGAATGGAGAAGACTTTATTGACTCCTCACCCCTTTCTCCCATCTTAACATTGGTTTGGCCATTTGAAGCTGGAGGTGAGGTTACATGGACCACTCTTGTCCATCCCAGCATCTGTTCTGTGGTAACATTTATGCTTAAATAAGCTAGTTCTTGGAGGGAAGTGCAGGTTGATGGAGCTCTTTTAAAAGTGGAGCGATTGGCTTTGCAAGTCATGTGGGGGAGGGCTGTATAATGCACAATATTGATGGGCTTCTGTTTTAAATCCCTCGGTGCAAAACCCAAGTGGATTTTTCAGAATGTCTGTGGAAAAAAACCTCTACAGAAGAGTTGACAATTGCTTATGGCACATAGAAAACAAAACAAAACAAAACAATAAAAACAAAATAAGAAGTGACCACGTAGATGTAAAAACATAAATTTTTATACTACACTGATTATTTCCAGTAAGTGAGACGGATCCAACAGTCTCTTTGTGATGAAAAACAGTGATGTATAGATTCCTTCTCCTGTAGGATAGGAGAGATTTGAGGGGACCTCTGCTCTCCAAGTCAGTGTGAACATGGAATCTACTTGCTAAAGGAAGGAAGTCCAGCTTCTCCTGCTACTCAATAACTCAGTGACTCTGCATTTTGTCATTTAAACAACAGCTGTGGTACTCGATGAAAAAAAGTGGCAGCTTGCTGTTTTGTATAGAAAATGGCTTTTCAAATTGACAACTGAGAGTAATCCCAGCCTAGGCATAGTTTTGTTTAGTAGACAAGAGCATCCATGAGAACTAGACTAAAGCCTTCCTATAAGCCTAAGGCTGTTGTGATAAAATGGCATATGGTGCCAGATTTCCTGAGGGCCAGGGCTGGAGAAACATCAAAATCAGGGGAGTTGTCCAAGTACTGGAATTTCTCTTTTTTCCCTTGAAAGAATGGTACTACCTTTTCTTAGTCTCTGCATGTGATAGACTTTTTAATATGGCTCAGGGAAGGAATTTTGGCAACACCACTGCTGATTATATAGCTGAGTAGCAACCGTGACAAATAAATGCATATTAATTTGCCAAGACATAGCCTGGCACACAATTCTTTCCTTTTGACTAGCTTGGAATACAAGTATCTCAATAGAAGAGGCAAGACTTGTGTTCCTGTCAACAATTCAAATTTTCCCAAGAGCAGTTTGGTGTACAGACATTTTGAAGCCTAGAGAGGAGAGAGCTCAGGCAACAGGGAGCCCTCACAGCTGTCTTCAACTAAGTGGTGGGGAGTTATAGGGAAGATGGAGCCAGACTATCAAGAGGTGCACAGCAAAAGACCAGAGGCAATGATCACAAGGAGCAGTAAGGAAAATTTTGACTAAAAAATTCTGACAAGGTAAAAATTGTTCAGAGACTGATTGAGCAGTGAAAGAAGTGCCCAGAGTCCTGGTAGGCGCTCCATCCTTGGAGTCTGAAGCCTGACTGGGAAAAGCTTTGAGCACCTTGGCCTGACTTTGAAACTGTCCTTGCGCTGAGCATGAGGTTAGACCAGCTGGTCCATTTCAGCCTCAACCGTGTATCCCATGGGAGGCTGAAAGCAAAGTGAAGCCACTTTGTGGTGAAACAGCTGATGTGGAGCATTTTCTGCCTCTCTAGGGTGTTCTGTTAGAGCTTACTTAGATTGTCTTAGCTGGCAACACCAACTAACCAGGTACTATAAGTGAGCCTGATGCATAAAACACTATCAACCAATGTCTGGTAGATAGAAAAGCTGCTTGGGGTCAGAAACGTGTTGTGTAACTAGTTTGGAAAGAACATTATAAATTAAAATTTATGAGTAAGCTTGTCAGCTGAGAAAATCACAGAAATAAAAGGGGTTTAGGTATTTCCAGCTCCCTCAGTCTCAGCTGTGACATTAAATCCATCTGAAAATGTGGAGGACTGCATTTTAAAGTTCTGTGAACAACAAAAAAAACCCAAACAACTGCGCTTTCAAGCTTGCTGATCTGGGATGAAGCAGAAGTGAATAGAAATGGTGATTACAGAGCTATTGACATAATTTCAAAACAAAACAAAACAACCCCCCCCCAAAAAAAAACAACAAAGGCTGTTGGCCTTTGCCTTGCTGGATCCAGTCTAGCACAGTAAAAGCAAAACAAACCATTTATTATTTTTTCTAAAAGTTAAAGCTAGAGTGCTTAGAGAAATCATGGAGTAGCCTACCAAAAATTTTATATGTCAGTGCAGAAAGAATTTATAGAGAAACATTAAACATAAACGTTGGCTCCTATTGAATTTCTGTGATGTTCAGTGGAGAGCTGGATGGAAAGATGACCAGAAATGAAATATAGTTTCATTGGTTTCAACAATCAACAAATGAGCACAAAAAAAAAATAAAATTCTGGCCTACAGGCAGCTACTGAGTAGAGTTCCTGCAGGACAGCAGCTTGGTGCTCCAACTAAGGGGCAGCTGCAGACAGAGGCCAACACTGAGAAGCCTGTGAGCCTGTAATCTGGGTGCTTCGTGGCAAGGGTAAGGCAAGCCAATGTGAACAGCAAATTAAACCTTGCCTATTACCAAATCTGATATTGATACATTTTTAAGAAGGTCATCAATTTTAAAATAATTTAGCTTTTATGCAATGGATTCTGGATTTTTCTGACAGAACCAAAAACCATAGATATCATGTACTATGTTTTTTTTTTCATTTTCAAATCATTCAACCATGGTGTATCAAAAACTACTGGGACAAAAATGTTCAGGCACATTTCTCAATACATACCTGTTAGTCCAAAGAAAAGCCATAAGACAACCCTGCAAAGGAGTTAATTTACTGTCAGTGAGAAACAAGACCCAGAACTCTCCGCAAATAAATTAAAAATAAATTCAGAAATCAGAATGATGTCAGATTGCTCCCAGCTTCAGAGCTCCTGCTTATGAAAAACTCTGGAGAGAAAAGAAATGAAAATGGAAGGCCAGCTGCCAGCTAAGCCCATTATTCACAAATATGCCCTGTAGCACCTTTCGGAAGCCTATGCTATCTCTGTATATATTCCACCCCAACAAACTGCTTTAATTCAGTATGTTCCATCTTTCCACTTTACTTTAAAGGCTTTAATCTAGTTCTCACTATGAACTGAACATACAGTACCACATTCACACTTTAAGATGTGCAAGAATAGAAGATGGAGCTAAGCAGAAACCTGCAATGCACTGACCAGCCTCCTTTCCTCATGTGCTGCCTCCCTGCTCCAGCCACTATCATCTACACTGTGTCTGGTGAAACCACCCACCTGTCACATCTGGGAAGCTGCCACGGGCCCTTCTCCCCACACATGCACATCAGTGTCTGCTTAAGGAGGAACAACTTGGAATATTTTTCCATTTTCTTATCACACTTTTTGTCTTCCCTGAATCAAAAGCCTGGTGGGGGAGGAGGGGTAGATCTGAGGTTTTCTGACAGGAATCATCTTTTTTCCCTGTGTGTTTCTTGCAAGAATCAGGGATTAGTAATTTATAGCTTAGCACAGGCATGTTTCAAGCCTATTTGTAAACACATGCAGTGAAGATAGTTAAAAAAGCTATGACCAACCTCTGTCTTGTTTTTTTTTTTCCCCTTGTTTTTGAAATCAGCCAAGTTGTCTGGGTTAAACAAGACCAGAATTTGGCTTTGAACAATTCAATCTTGACAGGATTCCTATCTACTGTCTCTGAAAATTAACCAAGCAACCAACCTACCTTGTCCCAAGAGCTACTGCTGCAGAACAGAGCAACCACAGGTACCCCAAACTCAGCAGGTTCATCGCTTTAGGAAAGATCAGTTTCTAGCAGTAGGCACAGAAAAAATGAGCAGGGAGGGAAGCTCTGATCTCAGCTCGATGTTAATTGGCAGCAATACCAGAAGCTGTAAAAAAGGGCCTCAGATCAGAAACAGTAAATTGCTCCCTCAGTTCATTTGCCCATGAAAATTGAATGTTTTTTTGTCTTTGCAATGCTGTAGACAAGGAGACAGATTTCAAAACATGATGACTGACAGCAAGATAGAAAGCCAAACTATCAAAGAGACTGTGGGACTAATCCAATGACTCAACACAACCACACATAGAATTGCTTTTCTAGTGAAATGAGTTGTAATGAATAAAGGACCCTGATTTTCACTCAGCAAGAGGTTTGTGCTTTGTTAAGTACTGCCTAGTTCCGCTTTATTCTGTCACTTCCCATGTGATTTATTATTCCAAATACAGTCAGTTTTCTGTGGCAAAGTTTAGGCGTATTTTTAATGTCAAAAAAAAAAAAAGATACAGACACCACTAAGTTCAAATGAGGGCAGGTTTGTGACATGAAGGATTGAGTCTCACAGTGATAGTTATCAGGAAATTCCCTGTTTGAACTTTCATTTCCCTTCTGGCCCTATTCCTCAATACATGACAGTCACGGGGCCTGAAAGTTGCCCCTGACTGGCCACCTTTGCAGAGAGCAGGAAGGGCCCAAGGTGCGAGACGGCGCCTGGCAGCCATGCAGGCCTTGCTTCCCCACATGGCACTGGCACACGTCCTGCCCGGCTCTTATAAAGGGGTCACGGCAGGTTAAGAAAAGCCAAACAACACAGCTTCAGCCAGTCATGACACTGCCAGCTGGTCCCTGCTCCTTGGCTCCCCTATTGCTTGAGCCTCCTCTAGGGCTGCCTCCAGCCTGGCCCTTTTTCCACAGCCACTTCCCAAAAGCAGCCATTTTCACAGATTCACAGAATGGCCAGAATTGGGAGGGGCCTTACTTTTTCTCTCAGAGAGTGGTCAGGCACTGGAATGGCTGCCAAGGGAGGTGGTGGAGTTGCCGTCCCTGGCAGTGTTCAAGAGGCGTCTGGATGAGGAGCTGTGAGATCTGGTTTAGTGCTTGTGGCAGCAGTGGTAATGTGAAAACAGTTGGACTGGATGATCTTATAGGTCGTTTCCAAACTTGTGATTCTATGATTCTATGACCTCAAGGATCATGAATCTCCAACACCCCTGCCACATGCTAGGTGACCATCCTCCATTTTTAATTACTAGACCAAGCTGCCCAGGGCCCCATCTAAGCTGGCCATGAACACCTCCAAGGATGGATGGGGCATCCACAACCTCTCTGGCAGCCTGTTCCAGCACCTCAGCACTCTCTCTGTAAAGAACTTCCCCCTGACATCCAACCTAAATCTTCCCTCCTTCAACTTCAAACCGTTTCCCCTTATCCTACCTATCTACCTTTGTAAATGGTTGACTCCCCTCCTGTTTATAGGCTCCCTTAGATATCCAAAGGCTGCAATGAGGTCACCCCGCAGCCTTCTTTTCTCCAGGCTGAACAAGCCCAGCTCCCTCAGCCTGTCCTTGTAGGGGAGGTGCTCCAGCCCCCTGATCATCTTTGTGGCCCTCATCTGGACCCTCTCACAGACATGTTCAAACTGAACATTCTCGTGGGACACTGAGGAAAAACGCGAGGAAAACCTGTTTGTTTTCATTATTTTTATTATCATTATCACAAACGTACTCAGCGGGCCGCCTACCCAAGGCAGCACGCCGAAGCGATGTCAGCGCGGGGCGGGGCGGAGCGCACCCGTCAGGGGCCGCCCTGTGAGCGGGAAGGGCGGCACTCCTCGTCCCAGCCCCGCTATGGGGAGGGCGTTGCGCCGGGCGCTGCGCCTGCGCATTGCAACGGGCGGCTCTAGCGCGGGCTGGCCGTTCGCTGCGGCGCGGGGCCCGCCATGAGCTTCCTCCTCGACTCCAGCATCATGGTCACCTCCCAGGTAGCGCAGTGTTACGCGGCGAGAGCCCGGCCACGGAGGGAGTGAGGGAGAAGGAGGAGAGGTGGGATCAGCCTCTCGGGCCTGCCGGGATACCCGCTCGCCGCGCCTCCGGAAGCGGCCGTTGGGGCTGAGGGGCGTGTGGGCGGGGCCTGAGGGCGCGCATGCGCAGCGCGAAGGCGCGGTGCCTCTGCGTGGGTCCCTCTGCTTTTTGGGGGGGTTGGCAGTGCCGAGCGGAGGGAATGGCTTGGTGGCTGGTAGCTTCTCCTGCTGCTTGGAAAGAAATAGAAGCCAAACAGACCAACCTGCAGTTCAGGAGTGTTAGGCGGCACGTTTTCTCTTGCTGTGCTGCCTCTTTGGTCCAGTGTGTTGCGTGTCACCATGACCCTTGGCCTTGCCTAGCTGTCATATCAGAATGTTACGTACAGCAAAAAAATCAGTGAATAAAGCTGTAGGGAATGGAGTTTTCTAGTAACACCGCCAAATTTCTATAAACCTAGGTCTTGTTGGAGTCACCAGGAAGGCTCATTTTGTGGTTCTTTAGGTGTCACTGACTTGGACTTTGTTGTTTCCCGAGAAGACTAATAATTTCTGGCCTCTGTGATGTTGTGCCATTGAGGTGCTTGCTTACTGCCCTGCAAAGTTTGTCCTGGCTTGCTTTAAGGAATCTCAGAAAGGCACTGCTATTTTTATCTGAAATGCTTCTTTCTGTGATGACATGTGTGATTCAGAACTTCCCTCACCTTTTCCTTCCTGCTGCCTTCAGAGTCATCTTTCAACCACCCTGCTTTATACTCCAGCTTAATCCATCCAGGAGCCTGTTAAACCTCGTTTCATGTCATCCTGTCTTTACCATTCCAAGCTGGGTGGTGATCTTAACATATTTGAGATCGTCTTATTGTTTTGTGGGAGGAAACGCTTCATCTTTCTTCATTAACTCCCAATAATTCATCTTGTCATTGTGTTGTCTCTGACCTTCCTCTCCACCTTGCTGTCCCACTCCCTCCTCAGTGAGCATCCAAATACCCTTTCTTGCTCTCTGCTCCTCTGATTGCAGAGGTGGTCCAGCTGTTTGCTTCTGCCCCCTCTTCCCTTCCATTTGGCTGCACAGTCTTATTTTCGTTTGTGCTGTCTCCAATATTGGTTTTCTGCCGTATAAATGAGTTTATCTGGGTCACAGAGGAATCTGATCAGCTTCAGAGCTGATTTAAAATCTGTGCTCTGTAATGAGGGATGAGTAGAGGAAATGGCACCTTTCCTCTCTCAACAGCAGCTGGTTATCTTATACAGTGTTTCATATATGACTGCAGTTCCTCTGAGAATTTTCAGGATAGATTTCAGCTGTTTCTTAAAGGTAAAATCTCCTCCTACTTGGTATGGATTTAACTTTTGTTTCTGACATGCTTTTTCACTGTCAGGGTTTGAGTGCAGCTTTGATACTGTTATTAGTTCCCTTAGAACAAAAGCTTTCCCATCATTTGCTTTGATTTTTAAGATCTAACTTCTCTAATCGCTTTTCTTTCATTTGTGATGGCAGCACTGCATCTTCCAGCCATCTTCAGAAGTATGAAGTTGGATGTTTAAATTGCTGCATGTAATTGTCAAATGCTCAAACTCATGCTCACCTGAAGCATCTTAGAATGTGAACATATGATAGTGTCCTTCTGTGCTTTTGTATAGTTCCTAGTACAAAGGAAATCTAATCTTCATATATAATTTCCTCTGTTATTATTGTCCCTGAATATCTCCTCATCTCTTCTACTTCATTTATTTACTCCTTTTGAAAAGTCTACCTGCCTTGTCCTCCTTCCCCAGTGTTAATGGAATCATACTTTGACTTATAGCCTGGCCTGTAAGTAGGAGGCTTATGGAATATCTTACCTTTCTCTTATATTTTTGCTATCAACTACTTTAAAGTCTGAGGTCCTCCTCAAATCAGTTTTGCCACCTGCTGTCAATCACTAGACCTTATTCCTATGCCAGTTTTGCATTCAAGGCAAATGAATTTGACTTTTCCCACTCAGCTTTCCAGGTATTCCTTGTTTGTAAATCACGTTCTGTTACCCTTGCTGCTGCTGAAATCACTGACTTCTAATGCACAGTGAAATCACCTGCAGATGGCTTGTGTTGGAAGAGACTTTAACCCTGGGGTTAAGGATGGACTGCTGGGAGGCACCACTTATGATTGGCTTCCATGTGAACATAGAGTTTGTCATGGAGTTTTCTCTAGATCTGTCTGTGTCTGTGACAGGAGGAGTCAGGCCCATGAACCTGAAAAAGGTGGTGGTGGGGGAAACAAGAGGGAAAGGAATAAGGAGGAAAGTTAATTTACTAATTCTAATAGTAGAAATACAAGTTAATTGGGATTGAAGCTAATAAACCAAATAAATGAGAGAGAGAGTGTTCAAAACTGAAGGCCTTACTCTAAAGCTGAAGGCAAGATGGCAAGGGAGCATGCACTGCTGAGATGAGCAGTAAAAGACAGGGCTGTCTTGTAACTTGAGAGCAGTTTTATCTTTCCCTCTGAATGAAAAATGGAAATGAATGGTCTTCAAAGGTGTGTACTTCTTCTTTTCTGAAAACCAGGTACTTGGAAAATCAGCAGTCCACGGAACTGGAGCAATAACTCTTTAACTCCCAGTGCGCTACATGATGTTATCATGTGGAATACCAATAACAAAAATTACAAAAGCATGACAGAGGCGTTAGCAATCACTTTCTGGCTACAACTATCCTGCCTAGTCTTATCCACTGAATAGTGCAGCCTTCAAATCTTTATCTCTTCAGTTTAAAGTTGTGGTATGGGACCATGTCAGAGGCCATGCACAAGTCCAGAGAGACAACATGAGTTGCTCTTCCGTTGTCCACTGTAGCTGTCACTCCATTATAAAAGGCCACCACATTGGTCAGTCATCTGTCCTTGGTGAAGCCGTGCTGGCTGTCTTGTATCACCTCCACAGCTCACATGTGCCTTAACATCTCTTCCAGGAAGATCTGCTCCATGATTTTCCCATGCACAGGGAATCCCAGATTTGATATTCAGCAGCCTGTAGATCCCTGGGTATTCCTTTCTTGAAAATGGAAGTTATGTTTCCCTGTTTGCCTGTTTGTCCCCCCTGTTTGTGGGGACTTTGCCTGGCAGCCATGACTTTTCAAATATGGCAGAGAGTGGCCTTACAACCATATCAGCCAATTCCTTCAGAACTCTGGGCTGCATGGCATCCAGCCCCATACTGTACATTTTCAGTTTCCTGAGGCATTCTCAGACTTGCTCTGCTCTAACCGGGGGGAGGATTTTGCTCACTTGACCACTGCTAAGAGGTTCGGGTAAATTGTTGTTTGTGTCTGTTATGTGTTCACTGTAAAAAAAAAAGGGTAGCTGTGTATTTGAAGAGTGAAAGAAGAAGCAATGGTGTAAAAGATTCTGGCAAGCCAGAAACTGAGGTATTCTGAGAAGTTGGGAATACAGAGAAAAGCTCTCTTTCCTCAGTCTTCTGTGAGATTCTAGGCTTCTCTGTCTGTTACTCTTGAATATTTAAAATGTTATTCTCTCCATGATATCTTGACAGGTTTAATATCTTGTGTATATTGGCCTTGTTCTGTTGCTTCCGTTTCTTTTACCTACAACCAATAGTGAAGCAGCTGCATATTTTGCAAATTACTGGACACAAATACTAGATATTTAATCTCTTCTGCAGGTGCTCTTCTTTGGATTTGGATGGCTGTTCTTCATGCGCAAACTCTTCAAGGATTATGAGGTAAGAAGGGGACTTTCATCACAACTCTTTATCTTAAAACTACTCCCAGTTATTGCAGTGTTCTTAAAACTGTTTCTGACCTTCTTCCACTCTTTAAGCTCTTTTATCTTATTTTTAGCTTTCGTACACATACTTTCTTTTTCATTTCCTCTCTACTTTTATTTAAAAGACTCGTAGATACCTGGGGAAATGGATTCTTCTGGAACCACTAAGTTTCTGTACTGGCAACTGTTTTAAAAAAAATCAGTTGGAGGAGGAGCGAGGATAACAGAAGCCTTGTTCCTTGAGTAAGCTTGATTTATTTATTTGCAGAGTGTTGGAGACAAAATCAAATTCAGCTTTAAATTTGGTGAGGAGTAAATTGTTTGTGAGGATTGGTTGGGATAAAGGTTGGGACATTCCCTTATCCCAAGAAGACTATAAGGAAGTATAGTCTAGGTAAGAGATGACTTAAGTGCAAGGCAAATCCAAACCCGAAAAGTTTATTCTTAAATTATTCTTAAATCTAAGATTAAGAGCATGGAACACTGTTTGCAATTGCCTATCATTAATCAAGTTGCCACCGGGTATTACATCCCTTCTTCGTTGGACTTCTCTCTCAAATAGGATTGATTCAGTCAGTATAATACAGGCTATTGTTTCTTCCCTTTTGGATTAAATACAGGGTGCCTTGTAGCAAGAGCTGTATGTAGTTGTATCATGTGTTCTTTTCTTTCTTTCTTCACCTGAGGGGTATCTACAAAAAGAAATGCTTGATACCTCTGGCTTATTTTTTCCATTGCAGGTGCGACAGTATGTTGTCCAAGTCATCTTCTCTGTGACATTTGCCTTCTCTTGTACTATGTTTGAACTCATCATCTTTGAGATTTTGGGAGTGCTGAACAGCAGGTGAGTTTGGGAGCTGACTGAAGGGCTAGTGTGCAGAAGCTTAATGTATAGATTAGACTTGTATTGGGGAAAGTATGTGAGAAAATGGTTAATAGCTCAACAGAGGTGTTTGAGCAGCAGGATTTATTTGACAAAGCATGAGACTAGAAGCCTTAATTTCCTGATTCTCCCACAATTGCTATTATTGTGGCCTAAAAACAAAGCTTTAGTCTTTGAGTTTTTTCATTTGTGAAATAAAATAACAGTTTTATGGGTGAGCTGTGAAGCTTCAGATCGCGCTGAAGAGCTCTTCAGATGTCAAGAACTATAAAAACGATAAGCCCTTGTTTTCCAGTACTGGTCAAAGCAGTGAATAAGATGTGAAGCTAATTGTGAAGTGAGAACTGTACTTCTGTAGTAGAACAGTATTTGTGAATCAAAGGCAAATTTTTCCTTGACATAGGGTGAGGGCTTCTACATAAAGAAGATGTAAAAAGGTGATTGCTTCAGAAAGCAGCAGGAAAAAGAAGATAGAGCAGTACCATGGAAAGGTTATGGGTTTCCTATTTGTTGTCTTTCATCATATGAGTTTAAGAGTGCAATCAAAGGAATTGAAAGGCAAGAAGTTCAAAATGGATATAAGATACTGGTAGTTTAGACTGTATGTTACTAATCTGTAGAACAGTCAGAGAGCAGTCAGAGAGATCACTGAGTAGGATGCTTTTATACGCTTTCATAAAGGGCTGGAAATCATTATAGATAAAAAAATGTCTGCTTCTGAATTATGATCCTCAGGAGATCTTCTCCAAGACATATGCAGGATATGGGTCAGTATTAGGAACAAGGCATGTGTTTTTCTTGGAAAGCTGAATGGAAGGTCAGTTCAACCAAGATGAATCTCATCTGAATTTGGCTGATGTCTTCTGTCAGAGGAGTGTTGATTGCTTTGTAATGTCTTGCACGTGAGAAAATCAGTTTTAATTGAATTTTGTTGAGTGATGAACATAAAATATATTTTTTAATCTTTTCAATTTGTATTAGCCCTTCCTTGACTCAGCCATTCATTACAAAATTAATTATTATCATAGCATCAAAGAATCACAGAATGGCTTAGGTTAGAAGGGGCCTTAAAGCCCACTCAGTTCCAATCCCCTGCCATGGGCAGGGCTGCCCCACTAGCTCAGGCTGCCCAGGCTCCATCCACTGCCTCACCACCTGTTGAGTAAAAAATTTCTTCTGAACATCTAACCTAAATCTCCCCTCTCTTAGTTTAAAGCCACTCCCCTTGTACTATCACTATTAGACCATGTAAAATGTCTGTACCCCTCCTGCTTGTAAGCTCCCTTCGAATACTGGAAGGCTGCTATGATGTCTCCAAGGAGCTTAGGAGCTTTTTCTTCTCTAAGCTAAACAAGCCCAACTCTCTCAACCTTTCTTCATAAGAGAGGTGCTCCAGCCCTCTGATCATCTTTGTGGTCCTCCGCTGGATCCACTCTAACAGATCTGCATCCTTTCTGTACTAGGGGCCCCAGGCTTGGACCCAGTACTCCAGATGGAGTCTCTCAAGGGCAGAGTAGACAAGGGTAGTCACCTCCTTTCCCTTGCTGGTTTCCCCTCTTTTCATGCAGCCCAGAATACAGTTGGCCTTCTGGGCTGCAGTTGCAAGCTGCTGGCTCATGTACACCTCCAAGTCCTCTGCAGGGCTGCTTCTGCTGAGTTCTTCTCCCAGTCTGTACTCATATCTGGGATTGTCTCAAACCAAGTGCAATGCCTTGCAATTGGCCTCGTAATTAGATTTTTGTGTGCCCCCTTCTCAAGTGTGTCCAGGTTCCTCTAGATGGTGTCCCTTCCTTTTGTTCTGTTAACTGCACCATTCAGCTTGGTGTTGTACTCTCAACAAGTTTGCAGACACTTGATCTCACTGCCTATATCACTTGATAAAATTGTTGAAGAGTACTGGTCACAAGACAGACCTGTGGGGGACAGCAGTTGTGATTGGCTTCCATCTGGACATAGAGCTGTTGGCAACAACTCTCTGGCTGATTCTTTATCCACTAAATAGTCCAGTCTTCAAATCTGTATCTCTCCAATTTAGAGATAAAATATGGTATGGTACCATGTCAAAGGCCTTTCACAAGTCCCAAGAAACTACATCAGTTGCCCTTGCTTTGTTCACTGATGCTGTTACTCCATCATAGAAGGCCAACACATTGGTCAGGCGTGAGCTGCCCTTGGTGAAGCTGTGCTGACTGTCAGATCACCCCCACATCTTGCATGTGCCTTGAAATGTTTTCCAGGAGGATGCACTCCATGGTCCTCCCAGGCACAGAGGTGAGGCTCACTGGCCTGTTCTTCCCCAGGTCTTCTTTCTCCCCTTCTTGAAAATGGGAGTGATGTTTCCTTTTTACAGTCAGTGGGGACTTTGCCTGGCAGCCATGACTTGTCAAATATGATGGAGAGTAGCTTTGCAACCACATCAGTCACTTCCTTTAGAACCCTGGGATGCTTGGCATCCAGTTTCATCTTACTTGTGCTTCATTTTGATCTCATCTAACTGAACTGTGCTGCAAACAGCATTTGTCATATTAAAAATTAGAGTTTTGAGAAAATAGATTTTACTAGGTAGTTGTTAGTTTTGAAATACACATCCGTGGGTTGTACACCAAAAATCCCTCAGGATACGCTATGTGCTAGGCCAGTGTTATCCAATGTTTGATGTAACTGAAAGGATTGCATTGAGATATGATTGTCTTTTTGAAATGTGTTGTGATGTAGCATGCTTACCTGTGTTTTGGCTTTCTTTTAGCTCTCGGTATTTTCACTGGAAGCTGAACCTGTGTGTCATTTTGCTTATCCTAGTCTTCATGGTACCCTTTTACATCGGTTACTTTGTTGTGAGCAATATCAGATTATGTGAGTACTTGGCTTATGGCATTGGGCTTACTAATTTGAGACTGCACATACAAATGAGAACTTCTTTTGAGAGGGAGATGTGTTGGTCACTCTTCCTGCTTCTTCTTTCTTCCCCTGGCTTTGTCCTAGCTAGATAAGTTCTGTCCGGGGCTTAATGCTTGAACAGTAACTGTTTATTGAAAAGTTAGGATGTGTTTCACCTGGCCCCCCAAAATGTAGCTTTTCTTTCTGGGTTTCAACAAAGATGGGCACTTTGGAATGCTGTTACTGGAATTTGTTCCTTTACAGCTTTAAGTTTCAGCCAAGCCCTTGGCCAGCCTGTATTGTTCTACTAACAGGGAAAGAAACAAGGCAGAAAAATTCAATAAATTACCGTTGCTTTTTTTGCTTACTACTATTTGGTTGAGGCTTCTTCCATGTACTAAAGCACATCTACCCTTGAGTTATCAATATTCATCATTCTCATGTGTTAAACTTAGATATGTGGGTTGGGAGTATGGTGTAATGCCAAAACGTGTAGTGTTGGCATTAAGATGAATTTTCCAGGTGTCATTTTCAGGATCACATAAGAAAGATGTGACTAAGTACTTCCCTGTTCACAGTGCTGCCCTTAGGGAAAAGCCAAAATGCTGTGTTGTTGGGTAAGCTCTTGCAAAAGGTGATGTCTCAAGTAGTGAGTTTGGTAGGAAGTGAAGGGGTGCATACCGCTAGCTTCAGCACTGTCAGAATATACCTGTTTTGGCCATCTGTGCTTTAAGCAGCCTTTGGGCTATTGTAGTGGTTTTGTAAGACTGAAAATGCCTTAAAGGAAGAACTTCAATACTATTTTTTTTTTCTTTCCATCAGTGCACAGACAGAAACTGCTTTTTGCATGTGTTCTGTGGCTGACATTTATGTATTTCTTTTGGAAGCTGGGAGATCCGTTTCCCATCCTCAGCCCAAAACATGGTGAGTTTCCTATTCTTGTTTATTTCTTCCCTCCTAAAAGTAGTCTTTGCTCTCTTACCTTTATCTTGGAGCTTTTATTGTGTTATGTTTATTCCGCATTAGGGACTATAGAAAGTATTTCTTGTAACTCGGTCTGCTTTGAAACATGGAATCTGAAGTTTGCCAACCAGTCAGAAATGGTTAGCTTGGGTATCTCTGCTCTACACTCATGGAACCAAGAACATTTATAGTGTGAAGTTAATGTGTAGACTTAGTTGTTATGCGGCAGACATTGTCAGCGTGGGTGTAACTGTTCTGAATTCTTTAGGCACCTAAGTATGTCTTACAACACTTTAGGAAGGATTAGCTGTCACCTGGGTTTCCTGTATAACTTATCCTGCCGTTATTCCCTGCACTGGAGAATTGTTTGTGTTTTTCTCAACAGGAGAGATTCAGTTTCCTTCCAATTGGTGAATGTATCTGTCTGGATAGATAACCATCAACTTAATCTTTCTGTTCTCTGAGACTACTTTATTCTGGACTCAGAAGATAAAAATTGAAGGATACCAATTGCTGCAGGGTCTGCTTACCCTTCTATCTGTGATTCTAAAACTTTCCTAAGAGAAAGTGTGTGTCCTTGTTTTATAATTGTGTCATTTGCCCATGAAATACAGTAGCTTGTAAATAGCACAGATCACTACACAGTGTTTCGTTGCCAAGAAAGAAGTGAATCCACTTACATCCACTTGAGTTGGCAGAATATATTAATTCAAAGGGAGTTTAGCCACAGGGTTCAGACAGTCCTCTTCAGACTACTCTAAAAGTCGAACTACTCGAAAAGTGCAGCTGAGTAACAACTGCAAATATCCAGAATTGGTAGTTCTTTTTTTTTTTTCTTTTCTTTTTTTTTTCCCCTCCTGTTTTTGTCTTCTGCTTTGCAGAATGGTACCTTAACCTAACAGTTGTACAATATCTTATCCTTGCAGATTCGGGCAAAAGGCTAGAGCCAAGGATTTGGCTGGGATGCTGCTGTTGCAGGGCTTTGTTGTGGAGGTGGTGATCTAATTCAGATGTGTAGGATCTAGTTGTGGAAGTAGGTATGGCAGGAAGCCCTTTTAGGTCCATGCATTGGCATCCTGTGTTGGGATTGCCTTACCTTGGGGTGGTGTTGGCACTGTGCAGCAGCTGTGAAACGTACCACTGACCAGGACTTTTGGTCAGGAGTCCTGGATGATCTCCAGTTTGTTAAGTATGACTCTGTGGACAGATTTATTCTGTACTGGTTTACCTAGTAGTATTCTATTAAGACTCTAATCTTCATCTGAGTTTGTAAAGTGTCTGTTTTATGTGACCTGATCACAAGAGTGAAGATGCTGAGTGTTATGGGGGAACATTATTTTAGACAGTGGAATGTCACGTCATTTCGAAGGCACCACTGTTTTAACTGGTGCTATCTGATAGTGTGTAGGGCAAAAGGCCAGGATATAGTAGCACATTCTGTAGCTGGTGTAAATCTCTATGCAGCTGCACATGACTGGGTTGTCTCAGTTTCCCTTTGTGAAATCCTTTTGCTGTGTTTTCATCGTTTATTCTCCTTCTCTGAAGCATGAAATGTGGTTTGGCACTTGGCCATCTCAGCTTTGCAATCGTGTAAGCTCCAAATGTGCTGTGTGTAGCAGCTATTCTATAAGTATCTCCCTAAAAAGCAAGTTAATGTTTGATAGTACCTGGCACTGTATCCTGAGAAGATGGGTTGAGATCTGTTCTTCATGGTTGGGAAGAACAAATGCAGTCTCATTGCTCGATATTGGATACAAAACAGGCTTGACATTCATGCTGTGTCATGTGAGTGTATGTTTTAGAATTCACCTGGTGCTCACCTCAACTCATGTGTGTATCTGCATTGCTTGGTGGACACCTCAACTGCATGTGTGTATCCACAAAATGAATACTGAACAGCTAGCAGGAGCATGAACTTCCCATGCTGTCATAACTGCTATCTTAATGCACAAATTGCACCTGGTATGGAGGGTTTGCTTCTAATGACTGACAGGATAGGGCTTCCCCTCTATGATCCAGAGAGTTTTGGTCCAGATTGCTGGGAGTGACAGCTTTGGTAACTCTAGTCCTGGCTATTGCTGGAGTGTCTTTGGTGAAGATGTCTGCTTTATGGAACCTGGTGGATGTATGTTCCCACCTCAGCAAAGTTCAGCCACTAGTGTTTTATTAATGTAGAACCAAAAAGTTGTCTGTTAATTCCGTTCAGATCTCTTAATGTTCTTCACAGTATGAGTATCCTATCCCTGTTTTTAAGCATGATACTATGCTTTCTGAGGGAGACTTTCTTCTCAGTACTCGTAGCACTCGTCTGTACTTCATATTACCTCTGATCATTGCACTGTGAAGGTAGCTGGTTTCATTAGGCAGCTCTGTATGTGTACTGGTTTGCAAAGGCACCAGCTGTGGAACAGGGTGAGAGCAGCCCATTACTGATGCTGTGTTCTTTATCTTACAGGAATCCTGTCTATAGAGCAGCTCATCAGCCGTGTGGGTGTGATTGGGGTGACACTCATGGCTTTGCTGTCAGGATTTGGTGCTGTCAACTGTCCATATACTTACATGTCCTACTTTCTCAGGTAATTGCAGCCTTATGAAATATTTTGTCTGCCTTTGAGGTTATTATTCTGCTTTTTCTCATTGAATTGATGGAATTTTTTTCTTGAAAGTTGCCTTTTTCTCATCCTGATGGCATTAGTGATAGCTTTTGTTTTCCATGTTTTAAATGTACTGTAGCTATTGCTGTTCTACACACCAGAACCATTTTCATCCCTGAATGATCTCTTCGTACAAGCTTCTCTCTTTGTCTTATGAGCATGTGCAAAGTCCCTCTGAAATGGGCTAACAGGCCTAATTGTTGGGTGTCTTCATTCTGCAGGAACGTGACAGATGCAGATATTCTCGCTTTGGAGCGACGACTCCTCCAGACTATGGACATGATTATTAGCAAGAAAAAAAGGTGAGAAAGGAACAGTTGCATTAAATGAATTATGTCAAGGATTTGCAGTCAGTATGGTATTAGATGGTCTTGAAATTACCCAAATTTTCTTTTCAGGGCTAGATGTTTCAATTAAACAGGTGGCTGAGTTAGGTTAGAGCTGTGTGGGGTTTCATTCTGGCCTGATATGCAACTTAGGCTTCTTCCCAAGCTTCTGCCTTAAATAGCCTCTTTTTTCCTGCAGTAGTACAGTTTAGGCTTTCAGGACAAGTTCTAACTCTCTGATGGCAACTTGACTAATCTAAGACAAACACTTTTCTCTCCTAATGAATAAATGTCCCTTGAACCACCTCATTTAACTCTTCTTATTGGCAGTTTTGGTACAGCAGTTGAATTCATACATACTGAGGTCTCTCCTGCACTATGGATCTGGTGCTTCCTGGTCAAAACTGAAGCAAGCTAGTGAGCTGATGTGAATACAGCTGTGTAAACTTTGCTATGTGCAAGAATATTGATAAAGGTTTAGTGAAGTTGTGGAACACTGCTAATATGATGGTAGCCTGGTGTGACATCAGAAGGTAACATAGGGATGACATCAGAATTCTTTTGTTGATTTAGCTCATTTTACGTGCCCCAGGTGAAAAAACTACTTTCAGGAAACAGTGTCACTGCATTTACACTGAAAGGATTTTTGCATGACCTTACAGATTGCGTATTTCATGCCTTAGCAGTTGTAAAGGGTTAATGCAATTGCCCGTACCACTTCAGAAGTCTGTCTGGTGTAGAATTCTTGCAGAAACCCTCAGAACTTTACTTCAGGTGCACTGATGTTTTAATGGAACTTTTTACTGTATTACAAAGTAGGATAGTCTTGTTGAATTAGTCATCAGCATGCATATCTGCTGGTCAGTGAAGTGATCTGCTGAGCCTGTGGAAGTGTAGTTGAAGCATGTCTTCTTTCTTCCCCTTTGAAAATGTTAAGTGGTGGACAAATGTTAACTCAGTATTTGTGGTGATTTGTAGTTTAGTGAAAAGGTGTATTTAATCAGAGAGGTTTAATTGGCTGATATCATTGACAAAGAGGATATTAGCCTGCTGGCATTGGAGTTGAAAGATTACTGTGGAGTACAGTTTTTAAGCCTGCCCTTTTGTTTTGTGTAGTGTGTTTGGATCTCTCATCTCAGGGAAGGTAATGTTGGGTTAAAAGTATGCATGTCTGGGACTTGTAACTGACTAGCATTTCTTGGAGACAGCTGTTGGAAGTTGTTTTTGCTAATGGTTTTTGCACAGGAATTATTCTGTCCTTTCTGAGCATACTCAATGCATTAAGGAAATTTGCCACTTAAGGTTGACTTAAGGTTCTTCATACTCATCCTTGCAGATATTTTGGGTCCCTCACTGCAAGAAAGACTTGGAGGCCCTAGAGCATGCCCAGAGAAGGGCAACTAAGCTGATGTGGGGTCTGGAGCACAGGCCTTATGAGGAGTGACTGAGGGAACTGGGATTATTCAGTCTGGAGAAGAGGAGGCTCAGGGGAGACCTGAGCCCCAAGGGTATTACTTCTTCTATTGTGTGATTTATTATATTATTATGTTATTATTTTTTTTTTATTACATTGCTTATCAGCAACTTTGAAGAGGGCTCTGTACCAAATGTAGCAGTGCTGGCTGCAGCTACAAAAAAGGACCTGAACTCTGTCAAATCATGGATTGCCTTGACAACACTATGAATAGTTTTCAGCTTAGGGTGGATAACTGGCTCACAAATTTCAATGGAGAGACATGTGAGGTAATGAGGCCAGAAGCCAGCAGTGCTTGCAGGGATTATGCTGCAGTGCACATGGGGGTGTGAGGGACAGTATGCAGCTGCTGCTGTAGTAGTGGATGAGTTTTAGGAGTCATGTTTAGATCGTCGGATGTGTCCAGTGGTTCAGTCCAATAATGGATTTATGTGTTTCTGCTTCATAAGAGCTTGTCACGCAACCTAGAAGTGAGTGACAGTGTGTGAGAGAGCTGCTGCATACCACCCAGTGCTCACACTTCTGTGGAGGAAGCGGAATGTGCAGTGATAAAGAGGTGTCCAAGGAGAGAAAGGGGCATGAAAAGTTTTTCCAGTTCCTGAATTGGAGATAGCACAATCTTGTGTATGTGATGAAAGTAACTAATCGCGTGACTGTGAAAGCCATTTGAATATTTATTTTTAATTGGATTTAAATCCCTCTAAGGATTAAAGCAGAATTCCAAATAGAAGTCTTAGGAAGTGTCTCATTGAATCTTGCTTGATTAGATCTGGGCTCTACTCCAGAGCTAATCAAGATAATGTTATGAAGCAAGATTAGTGCTTAGGGAAATAAAAAGGGGGCATCTGTTGGCAGTGAATTTAGTTTAATTGTCTTTTCTAAGGAACTGTTTTTTGGTTGTTGGGTTTGAGTTTGTTTTTTTTTTGTTTTGCTTTATTCTAAAGAGACTTTACTCCTGAAGACTTGTGTTTTCTGCTTTTTCAGAATAGCAGTGGCTCACAGGACGATGTTCCAGAGAGGGGAAGTGCACAGCAAACCCACTGGCTTCTGGGGAATGATAAAAAGTGTTACGACGTCTGTTGCAGGCAGTGAAAGTATCCTTCACCTGCATGCTGGCACCTGGAGGTGACTCCAGCTTTCTCTTGAAGGGAAGAGTGTTAAGTGGGTCAGTTGTGAAGCACCTGTGTTCTAATACATTCTGGAAGCCTGGGCAAAATGTCTCCTGGGAGGTTTGCTGTCTAGCGCTGTACAGTATCACCTTTTACCTAGGGATTGGACTAATGGTTTTATGTAGACATTCAGGAGTCATATGTTGCAGCCATACTATATACATGTGGTGTTACATCATCAAAATTGAGATGTACAGCAGGTTGCAGGACAGATGTACGCACTTTCTGTGTCACATTGCAGATGTCTGCCCTGTCACAACACTGAAGCTGGAGGCAGCTTTCTATTCTGATGTATCCTTGGCTCACTGACTTACCTGCATACGTGTTTTATTTCATTACTTGAAATACACTTTTCCAGAGTGGAGAAGTTGTGACATGCTTGAGCAAAACAACAGCTCTGTTTGAGATGCTGGAACAGTTGTCCTTGCTTATAGCTGGCTTTTTGGCTGAGTTGGAAAGCAAGAAGAAAGGCAGGAATCGCAGAGTCACAGAATTGCAGGGGCTGAAAGGGACCACTAGAGATCATCTAGTCCAACCTGCTTGCTAAAGCAGGCTCCCTAGAGTAGGTTGCACAGGTAGGTGTCCAGGCAGGTCTTGAACATCTCCAGAGAAGAAGACTCCACAGCCTCTGGGCAGCCTGTTCCAGTGCTCCGTCGCCCTTACTGTGAAGAAGTTTTTAAGCACACTTGTGCAGAACTTCCTATGCTTCAATTTGTGGCCATTTCCCCTTGTCCTGTCGCCACTCACCGCTGAAAAGAATCTGGCTTCATCCCTTTGCCTCCAACACCTTAGGTATTTATAGACATTGATCAGATCCTCTCTGAGTCGTCTTTTCTCAAGGCTGAGCAGACCCAGGTCGCTCAGCCGTTCCTTGTAAGAGAGGTGCTCCAGGCCCTTTGTCATTTTCCTGGCCCTCTGCTGGACTCTTTCCAGGAAATGCCTGTCTTTTTTGTACTGGGGAGCCCAGAACTGAGCACGATACTCCAGGTGAGGCCTCACCAGGACAGAGCAGATGGGGAGGCCAACCTCCCTTGACTGCTGGCCATGCTTTTTTTAATGCCCCTCGGGATGCCGTTGGCCTTTTTGCCCACCATAGCACACTGCCAACCTGGCATGGCCAACCTGTCGTCCACCAGGATCCCCAGGTCCCTTTCTGCAGAGCAAGAAGCAACCTGTGGACCAAATAAATTATTCTTATGATGCAGGTTCACCGCTGTTGCTCTAGCAATGTGACAATTAGTGGATAGGAACATGTGAATAAATGTTAATGTGCATATGCAAAAGGGATAGAAGGAGTGTGTGGACAGTTACAAGTGTCTGTACTTCCCTACCTTGCCATTGCCTACCAAGAATTTCTGCCAGAGCACCTAAATTTTGCAGTTTTCTTAAGGCCAAGGAGTCTTCTTCCTGTCCTTTTCCAATGGCTGTTAAAATTAGAATTTGGCTATTTGATGAGACTCTTTATAATAAACACTAATCTAATGGGGAGGTTACTCAATGGTTTTGTTTGTGAAAGTGATGGGAGTGTGAAATACTGTGCACTCTGATAAGGGATGCTGATTGAAGTGGAGAAGCAGTCTTTGAGAGCTCTGGTTCTGCAGCGTGTTACCTAGGTAGAAGAGTACTACCTGTCTTCTTAAAATGGAGTACTGTGCAACACAGGTGCCCTTGAGATCTCTTTGGATGCATTATTAACAAGAGCACTAAGACAGTATCAGAAAACTGATCTGGATTAAAAAAGTGGTCAAACCATTAGACGTGACCCTTGAGGTGAAGGTGCGGAATATTTTCTTTTTAATTAAGAATTTGTGATGTACTCTAGCCTTGACTATGCTGGTTTGCCAGATCTGTCTCTTATCCAGCAAGAAGTGGATGCCCTAGAAGAACTGAGCCGGCAGCTTTTTCTTGAAACTGCTGACCTGCATGCAACAAAGGTATGAAACAAAATAACTGCATAGATAGGTGTTGGGAGCCAGAGTAGATTGAATGAGAACATATGTTAGCAGAAATTGAAAGCTGTTTAGCAGGTAAATATTGAAATGTAGTGATGTGATGGATTGAGAATCTCTTGTGGCCTTCTAGAACTTAAAAGAGAGCTTATAAACAGGAGGAAAATTAACTTTTTACATGGGTAGACAGTGACAGGACAAGGGTGACCGGTCTTAAACTAAAAGAGGGAAGATTTAGATTAGATGTCAGGAGAAAATTTTTCACTGAGAAAGTGGAACTGGAACAAGTTGCCCAGAGATGCTGTGGATGCTTCCTTCATCCCTGGAGGCATTCAAGGCCAGATTGGATGGGGCATTGGGCAGTCTGATCTAGTGTTTATGGTTGGCAACCTTGCCCATGGCAGGGAGGAACTAGGTCAGCTTTGAGGTCCCTTCCAACCCAAGCCATTCTGTGGTTCTATGATTCTTTAATTTGGGGTCTACAGGGCGGGTTACTTCCTGTTATACCTAAACTTCCTGTTTAGGTATATGCTGGAACATACTACAGGTTCCTAGAGCTGTTCAGAAGCCTTTGAATTAGAAGAGATGTAGGATAAAGCTGTGGTTGCTGCTCTTGGTGCACCATTAAAATGTATGGCTTTGTGTTGTGGGTTGTCGTGGCAATGAATTTTTTGTGTGTGTTCTCTTTCCCCCTTCTTGGATTTTTTTTTTTTTTTCTCCAGGAAAGAATAGAGTACTCCAAAACTTTCCAGGGAAAATACTTTAATTTTTTGGGTTACTTTTTCTCCATCTATTGTGTCTGGAAAATCTTCATGGTATGTAAATACTTTGTTCTGTTTTATGTGCACATATGCAAACGCCACTCCCTGCACAGATTATGCTGTACATGCAGTGTATTAAGTAAGGCCCTAGTCTCCTTATAATCTTGCTTCTGGAAATTCTGAATGAAAATGGTATTTGCCTGGAATAAAGCTCTGCATCTTTCTTTTTACAGAACCTTAGGCAAACATTTCTAATATTTGTGTTTTTACACCTTCTTAGACAATCCAGCTGCTCCCCCAACCTTGGATATGCAAACAAGAATTTCATATGTAGCAGTGAGGTGTTCTTTTTATTTTCTTTGGTTGTAAATCCATCTCTGCCTTGCAGGCAACCATCAATATTGTGTTTGACCGCGTGGGGAAGACGGATCCAGTCACAAGAGGAATTGAGATCACTGTGAATTATTTGGGAATCCAGTTTGATGTGAGATTTATTAATTCTTACAGCATTTTCAGTAATTCCTACCCCACAAATGCAATCACATACTACTAATAATGTGGAAGTGATAGAACCCTGAGAATGCATCTGTGACTTCTGACTTACTAAAGAGGAAAGGAAATAGAGCTTTGAAACAAGTATTCTGTTATTTGCACTTTCATAGTTTTTTCCTGTAAAGAGATGGTTGATGTAAGTTATATCTCTTTTACTTGTGTGTTTAATGTAATGACTTAACAGATAGTTTCACAATTATGTTAGTAATGTAAACCTGTCTACAGTGGATATTGTGCAACTAGGAAGTACAAAGATCCTAAAGAATTAGCAGCTATACGATGTAGTGAAAATGGAGTTAGAAAATAAACTGTATTCTTCTTGTTGATACAGGTGAAATTCTGGTCTCAGCACATTTCCTTTATCCTTGTTGGAATAATCATTGTCACCTCTATCAGAGGCCTGTTAATTACACTTACAAAGGTATGTTTGGCCAGTAGTCTTACATGATTTTTTATGAAGAAAGTTGTTACTAGATCTTTAAATTCAAACAGAACATATACTGTATAAACTATCAGTACATATTTGTGTTTTTACTCTGAATTTAAATCCTTGCAGAGGAGGAGGAGAGGAAAAATATATTCTCCACTATATTTCCCCACTCAGTTTCTATTATTGTTATTCTCAGGAAGAAGTGTGGATGCTCAATGGGATGTTAAGTGGCTTCAGAATGATGCTGTAGCCAGCATATTAGTAAGGGTTCGTGAGATGGTGATTAAAAGAATTTAGATTGCCTCATTTGAACTGCTAGTTCTTTTTGTAGAGCTGGAAAGGTATTAACTCAAGAGACATGTGACTCCTTGTGTTGACCTAGGTTTTAGTACCCACTCTTAAGTATTAATACATGACTTTTACCAGTTGGTGCCTGCCACTGACTTAAGAGATTCAAGTAGAATACATGCACCAATCTGAAAAAACGTGCTTTTTATGAAAAAGAGTATTGAATGGCATGTTCCTTTCATGATGTCCTAAGGCATCGTTGTCCAGCTTATCTCCAGTGTGTTTTTTCTTTCTAGTTCTTCTATGCCATTTCCAGCAGCAAGTCTTCCAATGTTATTGTTCTGCTTTTAGCACAGATCATGGTGAGTATGCAAAACCTGTTTGCATTTGTGCATACATATTTGTTTTTGCATACAAACAAAGATAATAAAGTCCTTGTGTCCTGACCTGTGTTAGCCACAAAGCCAATTCTAAAACAACTGCTACATTCTCTTTTTACAGGGTATGTACTTTGTATCATCGGTGCTCCTGATTAGAATGAGTATGCCTCTAGAGTACCGCACTATTATAACAGAAGTCCTGGGAGAGCTTCAGTTCAACTTCTATCATCGTTGGTTTGATGTAATATTTCTAGTTAGTGCACTATCCAGCATCCTCTTTCTCTACTTAGCACACAAACAAGCTCCAGAAAAGCATATGGCCCTTTAAATAAGGACTGCAGACACGCACCGCTCTCGTGTCCTTTCTGCTGGACTGTTGCAACTCCTGTGGACTGCAAAACTTGGAGAGCCAGGACAGTTCTGTGTGTTCGAGCAATGTCACTGGCTCTTTGAACTTCCATGTCTTCAGTCAAGCTCTGTGGCTCATTTTAAGGTGCTACAGCTTGAAAGAAAGGGAATGCACGCATTGCCAAGGAATAAAGGGAATTTATGATACACCAGTATCTAAGGGGCTGTAGGCTGTCTGAGGTAAGGTATCTTGGGTTTAGAAGAACATCTTCAGAGAAGGCATCAAGCAAATGTGATTTTTCTTTTAAAAAGCAACTCATAATTGAGATTCAGAGAATGGTAATTTTGGAGCTGAATGTGGGAGTCTGTGGAATTAAATAAGCTTTTGTAATACCTCATGCAAGCATCATGGTTGTTTTTTGTCTGCTCAAAATATTTGGTTGCAAGTGAGCTGGAATTTACTACCTGGCAGAAGTGAAATGGAGTGAAGTTGAGAGGATAGCACTAGTATGTGCTGTCCTGAGCTGGAGCTTAGCTCTCTTGCTGAACCTCCACTTTGTTTTGTATGTAAACAGAACTGAGGTTTTGGATTCCTGTTTGCCAGAGTTCAGCATTAAGTCAAAGATAACAGTTATGCCTTGTTTACCTTACGTGTTATAAATGTATTGACCTTATATGCTATAAATCTGGTGTTCCCCTCAACCTGTATATTCTTTTACAGTAGCCTGTTTCCCCTTTCTGATGTCATTCAAGGCATAAAAGTAAATTTCATTCGTGTGACTTGAACTTGTAGCTTCCCATAGACACACTCCCAGGCTTTGTTTGTTACAAGATTGTTCTGGAACATAAATCATAGGTGGTAGGGCTAGGACCCGGGGAAAAAAATAACCACTGGAAACAATTTGATTCTGTATTGTCTTTGGTGTACAGGAAGGAGACAAAGCATACAATAGCAATATTGCAGAGCAGTTATATAACATCCAAGACAGTGTGGTGTTGACTTGGAATTAGACAAACTGACACGACTGAATTACACTTCTAACCACTATGATCTGCAAATTTGGGCAGAGGAGAGAGAACGGTGCTTAAAGGTTTTAGGTTTTGAGTTATGAATTATGAGGTTAACTTAATGTTTGAAAGAAATTTCTGCAGTATTAGTGGAAGAAAGGAGTGTATTACACAGAATATATTAGTTCATGACATATCATAGCAATTGCACTGCCATAAATACAGCACAGATCGTCACCTCCAGGATTGTGTTAATGGGTTTGGATTAGAAGAACTTCCTCTCCTGGGAGATGGTGAGAAATCAGCTGGTCTTTATTAAATGCTCATCCTTAAAAGGCTCAGATACTTAGGAATTTATGAACTGTTTCCTCCCTGTGCTGCAGTATACTTAACTATGTACCTCTAATTATTAAAGCCTTTACAGTAGTAAGTGGCTTACTCCCCACTTTACAAGACAGAAAGCCTCGTACAGTGAATGAAGTACAATTGCAGCGTGTTAAGGGACTACAGGATACACCGAAGTGCTTATTTCAGGCAGTGGATTTTAGCAAGGCATCATGGTCCCTTATAGGTCTGGTACTCCTATGGATAGTCAAGTCCTGAAGTTGCAGTAGCAAAGTGTGATTGAAGAAAGAGAATTTGGAAGATTTCTTTTTTGTTCTCGGCATAGTCAGTCTCCTCAGAACCTTGTGTCATCACTGCTGTCACTGTCTGCTCCTGCTGAGGCAGCTGATTGTGAAGAGGAAGATGAGCTTGCCTGCAGAGGAGTAAAAAATACGTTCTGGTTATTTTTAGTTTGTAAACATGCTGGTCTGCAGTGTTATAAAGAACTCCTGTTTTAATCTGCACTAATGATATACTTGTTTGGATGGCATAATGAGCCAGTAAATGTGACTTTTGTCATTGAAGTGCTTTTTCGTTAGCTATGTAATAGAGACAGACATGTTTAATAGAAGTTTCCTGTTGTTTAATTTCCGTATCTGGTGAACTTGCACTACAAAAGTAGTGCTAGTCTTCTGACAGAACTTTTGAAAAACTTGGCAGCTGGGTATTTGCAGACAAGGGTCATGAAAAATAGATAGGAAGATAGGAGGCAGTATTGGTCTTATTCTTCCTGTCTGTCCCTCTTACATGATCAAAAAGAAGCATTTCAGTACTTAAGGCTGACCACAAAGAAGGTTCAAAATTACTGTTTCAGGAAGAAGTATTTTCCTGCTCTTCTGAGTTCTGTCATACTTCAGATTCTTTTTACTAGTATAACATGAGCAAAATTATTTTATATCTGCACATTTGCTTGAAAATGTCATCATAATCTGTCGATTGCTCTTTCTTCTAAAAAAACATCTGTTTTGAAATATTTCACCTAATTTCTCCAAAAGCATGTTATGCTTTTTTGGGTATTTAAATACTTTTTTTTTTTTTTTTTTTTTTTTTTTTTTTGCACTTAAAGGACAGTATTGCCTCCTTGAGGATTGCATTGTGTAGATTGTCTTGTTCCATAAAGTCTCTTGTGTGTGCATTCTTTCTATAATTTAATTGTGCATTAAAGATATTCACCTGCATTATGCCTGGGGAAAGAAAGAGTTGTTTATAGTAATCATATCACAGCTTCCCTCTTGGTAACTTGGACTGACTTGTAAAAATTGAGGATCCTGGCTCAGTTATACACAGCAGTTATAGGAGGTTCTTTCACTATCTCCTCAATGATCCCTTCGTATTTGTTTAATACAGTAATACTTACCCTTTCTCTTGGTTCAGGCGAGGTTCTCTCTGACTCTGCTGCTGAGGTTTCTGTATAAGCAGGAGGTTCAGAAGTGTCTTGGGCTGGATCTGCCATAGAGTCTGTGATGGGAATGTTCTGGTCCTGGAAGTATTTGTAAGCATCTTTACTGCACACCAGTAGCGTTACTTTATCACCACTTTCTTTGATTCTTGCCACGACGTTGTCATAGGGCTCATTCATCACATTCACCCCATTCACTTCCACCAAAACATCATTATTTTCTACCCCTGCTACATCAGCTGGTCCGTGTCTTTGTACCTGCAAAGGCAAGTTCAAATGGTGACGTGAGCATAACATTGAAAAGATGCCTTAGCAACTGATGGTTCTCTAAGCTGTCAAAATAAGCATGGCAGGAAGATTTTGGGGGCAGAATTGAACTGGGAGAGACAATAAATAGGCCTAGATGGTGTAACTTAACTTTACAACATTGATATATTCTTTAGTGATGTGTGAAACTCCTCCCTTCTAGAAAACAAAAGACACAGATGTAATTTGTGATAGCAGAAGATTCACTCTTGCCAGCTGTGGAAATTCTGAGAAGTGGAAGGGAAAGTTCTCTTACATTTCCAGGGTATTCTATAGTTAAAAAATCTGTATTTAAGATACTATTTTTTGCATTTCAGCCTTATAAATAAAAGCAAAAAATGAGACAAAACTTGGATTTCCCTTCCTTTTAGATATCTATTTGAGTAAAAGGACTGAGGTTTTCTGGTGTTTATTTTAATATTGGTCCTATAATATCAGTCTGACTTTTAACAATTATAACTTATCTAAGAGAGCAGGAGAAGAGTTTTGTCTTTTCTTGTGCTTTTTCTTGAGTGCATTTACAGGATGAAAGGGAGAAGGCTGCCCAGCATACTACGCAGGCTTTTCATTGTCGATTATCTTACATTAGTACCTCATTAATAAATAGCCCAGGTTTGTTCTTGACCATGTTTAGATTGAAGCCAAATCCACTCGGCCCTTTCACCATCTTGCAGACTCTTGGCTTGTGGCTCACTTTCTGTTCAGTGTGCAACTCCACTCTTTCCTCTGCTTTTACTGGAGGTGGGTTTTGTACTTTGTAGTAATATGAATAGGGAGAAATTTGAGCCTGAAAAAACAGTGACAAAGAAAACTTTGGTATAAAACCTGTTGTGAAATCTGTACGTTTCTTGCTAAATATATTTTGCTTGAAACCTTCCAATGGTTCAGATACAAGTTGCAATGAGCTACTCTTTGCTGTTAATGTCTGGTTAAGTGGAAAGCTACATTGTTGATCCCCATGACAAGGTTTATATTGCTCATAAAAGATTACACAATAATTTAATTCTGATTTTGCTGTTTTATTCCAGCCTTTCTTACGGTGTTTTCAAATATAGAATGATTCCAACAGTGCCTCTAAAAGCACGGAAGAGGCCAAAAATGTGGATGTTTAGTGACTTGGTACACAAGTGCAAGGAGTGTTGCTGAAATCTGGATGCATCTTAAACCCTTGCTGTAAGATAAACAAGTCTGTCAGAGCAGACTGATTTGTTTCTGCTTCTGTTTCTTATTAACAATCCTTAGCTGTAGCTTGCATTTACTTACCAGTTTATACATGGAGTCAGTCTCCTTATCCACTACCAACAATGTGGTTTTTTCCTCAGACTGCTTAATCTTTCCTACTACACTTTCATGATCCAGTGCATCCACTCGCTCACCATTGACAGCTACCAGGATATCATCATCTTTGAGACCCGCCTTGGCTGCTGGGCTCTTGGAATCAACATCTTTGATTACATGATCTAAGATCAAAAGGGGAAAAAAAGGTGGATGTGAAGGACTGTTTGGTAAGTGTAGTAGTATTTTGTGTCGTAAAAGCTGGTGTTGAAATTGCACTTGAGGTTGGGACAGTTTTCCTGATACAGGCTTGTTAAGAAGCCAGACAAGGAGAATGAGTCTGCAGACTGTACAGGAATAATGGAATAAAATGTATCGCAAATGTCATGGCCTGTGTGTTGGCTTGGTTCTTACCACCGGTGTTTTGTTCCATCCGTAGATAAAAGCCATAACCGTTTTTTCCTTTCTGAAGCTCAATAAGTTTTGGTTTAAGAGGAAGGAGTTTTAGGTTGGCGTTCTCTTTGCTCAGCACCATCTTCTGGCTTGTATAATAGCGGTCTGTTTCTTCATTTGAAAGTAGAAGCATAATGTGATTTCCAGACTTCTTTACCTGCATTAGTACACGTACAGTCACAGATACAACCCCTTCAGAAACAGTTGTAGTTACATCAGTAACTGGCTTACTCATACATCAGTGGTGGTGAGTACCAGTGCTGCATCAGCTGGAAGGTCTGGGCAAGGCTATTATAGGGTTTTTTTCCTTTTTTGTTAATAATTTGGACTATGTCAAGGTTTCAGAAACACAAAATCTTGCATATATATGAGGAAATGTTCTGTGTTTCTTACTGTTTTCCTGGTCTCTGAATAACTAGCTGTAGAAGTGAGCTACCTAACAGCTATAAGGTTGGCACGCAGTGGCAGTAAAATCCAGTAAGCCTCAGTAGGTGGTGCCTGACTCATCTAAACCTGAAACTCTGTAAGACAGACATGTCATGCCATCTCTAGCACTACTTTCGATTATAACAGCAACAAGCAGATAACTTACCTTTGGCCTAGTGTTAAATTTCTGTCACACTCTTGGCCTGCTTCAATGTCCTTATATGACTGACTGAAGATTTTTGATCTGTTCAAACTTTCTGTTTAATTCCATCTTCAACTGCTTTCTAGTTCATTGGGTGCCCTCTTCACTCATTTGAGCAAACATCACTGCAGTTGATGGTTTGCTGCCCCCAAAAACACAGGTGTTGCACAGCTCCATAGCTAGTAGCGTGCACTCAATTGTGTTGCTGGAATGCCACAGCATGACCAGCCCTCTGAAATCTTTTCTGCTCCGGCTGTGTTTTAGCAGTGCCATTAGTAAAGAACTGGAAGACTCATTAGCAATGTTCTTTGCAGCTGAGGCCAAGCAGCAAAATTACTTGCAGTTTAATTTTCATTAATCTTGGGCTTCTTAGCAGAAAAAAGGAACTGCTGTCTAAAATCCTGAATTCACCCTGTTCCGTGCTGCCTGCATCATCAGAGAGTTACTCCTCTTTCTTTCCTAAAAGTTGTATTTAGTTACTTGCCCTCTTACTATTGGGAGTATTTCCAGGGTTTCTAGGAACAGAGCATGTTTTATTTACTATGGTTTCTGGCACTCCTGTAATTCTCATCTTTAGAATTCTTTGGCCACTAACCCAGTGTTCATTCAGAGTCAGTTCAAGAGACCAGATGACAACAAAGCCAAAGCAGAAGGATACTCCACTGTGTTGGTAAAGTATAAGCAGTAGCTTCCAAGATTTGTTGTGAAGCATTCAAACTAGCCAGACCTGCCTGTTTAGTAAGCCTGACAAGTTGCTGTGAAAATGGGCCAGGACAGAAGATGAATCAGTACGCAAACAAATACCTTTTCCACCACCTCCTCATGTGTGTCATTTTCCACATTTTTTCCATTGATTTCAATCAGGCGGTCTTTATTTTGGACACCCGCCTTTGCAGCTGCTCCTTGTGATGCCAGATCTACGATGAACAACCCCTTCTGACCTGAAATAAATGGTAACTCATTACACAGAGTAATTCACTGAAACATGCTTGCATTTGATGGCTAAGAAGATTCAGCACCGATGTCCTTAGACACTCTTAGTCTCTGCTTATGTGCGCACTATAGTGGCATCACAAATCTTCAATGTAGACACACCTCTGTCTCTTACTTCTCTTATTCTGACCAGGAAACATCACTTCCCTGTGGGGAAAGGAGGTCATTTTTTTTCCACTAAAACTCAAACTCTTATTTCTCTACCAAGAGTGACAAAGGGGCTGATGAAGATGGCAGAAAGGAACTTTTTTTTTTTTTTTTTAACATTTTAAGAGACGAGCTGTTTTTACTGCTATTTTACACACTTCAGAATTTCCTGTGTTTGAAAGATATTTGATCTTTTGGTTATACTGCATTCTGAAATATCCTCTTTGTGGTTGATGATTTCCTGAAGATTTGCTTATTCTGTTGACCAGCCTTGTAAGAGAGACAGGTGTGAAAGAGGCTGAAAATTCCTTACTTTCTAAATGAAATGAATCAGGAGAAGCATTAAGTCTTCTTATTGACTAGCTGGCTAGAACTCTGTATTCTAGATTTTGAAGTGAGTTGGAGGAATAAAACGGGACTTCAGGCAGTAGTTGAGGATATATTTGGTATTCAAGCATCAGCTGCGGAAGTGGTTTTGGTAAATGAAAACCACTGCTATGGTGGCTTTTTTTTTTTGGCTTCCCCCCCGCCCCATTAAATGTGTAGTTCTCAGGAAACCATATGTTGTACAGAAATTGACTGGGTCTGAAACCATCTTGCTGCTTCTCACTTCCCCTCTATTAGCAAGAGCACCCCTCCCCCAGTTATGGCTGTCATATGTATACCATCTGTCCTTCTCAGGCTCTCACCTTCTGTGGTTTTCAGGGAGAAGCCGTACCCCTTTTCCTCCTTCACCAAGTAGCAGAGCCGTGGTTGTGGAACTGTGGTGATTGCTCCATTGGCCATGGGCTGTGTGGACTGCTGTTTCTTCTTCTTTCCTTTTGATACCTTTTGACCCAGCTCTTCCAGATTCGTTCCCTCCTTTTCTGCCTTTTTATAAGATGCTTCATCCAGAACAAGAAATACAACAGAATTCCCACTGTTCTTCACAATCTCCACCACCTGTAATGGACAAGGTGAAATGGCAAACAGAGTGATTGACCTAAAAGCTTTCCCCAGGAAGGATTACACTCTTTACTGGTTTTGTTGCCACATCCCTCTGCTTATACACTATGAAGGCACCTCAAAGGCATTTCATACCCCTGATGGATAATAAATGATGCAGAGAGATATCCAGAGCAGTTGACTCAGCTCTTGGACTTCCCAGCTGAAGATGCCATAGAAATGGAAGAGAAAGCTTCCAGTACTGACAGTGGGTCTGGAACATGGGAGGTGATGTAGACCCCAGACTAAACAGATTTGTACCTTTGTATGTTCCTCCTTGTCTACAAACACACCATTAACCCTGAGGACTCTGTCTCCATCCTTTAAGCCGGCCTTTTCAGCGGGGCTGTTCTTTTCCACATTCCGGATGAGATGTCCTGCTGTGTCTTTCTCCACGCGTAGGAAAAATCCATAGCTGTTTTTGGGTTTTTTGGTCACTTTGCATTCTCGGGGCTGGAGAACAGAAGTCATCTCTACAAAACAGGATGGAAAAGGTAATTGTGAGTAAAAAAAAAAAGTGAGCTGACCTATGTGTGTTCCCTGAAAATACATACTGAGACAGTTTTCTTCAGAATGCTTATGGTTTGGTTTCCTGGGAAATCCAGCTGTGCAAAGGGAGACAAAATTAATCCTTTTTACCTGCTGACTCCAAGATGAATGGACCGGCTCTGTGACAGGCATGGAACAATGAGTGATGTTCTCCTTAACTATTGCAGTACCTTTGAGAGGGTCTCTTGTACAGTAAGTGTAGATGACTTGTTGACATATGGGCTGGATAAGCAGACTCTTTAGGTGGGCGGAAGATTGGCTGAGCCATTAGGTTCAGAGGGTTTTTATCAGTGGTACTTAATCCAGCTGTTGGCTGCTTATTAGTGACAATGTTTAGGGTTGGTACTGGCACTGATAGGTACTGTTCAACATCTTTATTTATGTCATGGACAGTGAGGCAGAATACATCCCCAACGAACTGACGGATAATACCAAACATAGGGGAGCAGTTAATAGGCTGGCAGATAGGGATACTATTTAGAGGGATCTTAACAGGCTGGAGAGAGGAGCTGTCAGAAATATCAAAACATTTAACAGAGAAAAGTGGAAAAAATCTGTATCTAGACCATACATGACAGCACAGGCCAGCTGCTGCCTGGGGTCAGCAGACAGTTTTGCAGGACAACGTGAGTTGGTGTAGCTTTGCAGAGAAGATCAACTGTGTTGTGGGCAATATGAGAATGTATCTAGCAAGTCAATGAAGGGATTGCTCCCTGCTGTTTGGCACTTGTAAGGCTATGCGTGAGTTCTGTTTTGAGCTCTCCATGTCACTGACATACTGAAGCTAGTCCGCTGGGGTGCGTCAGGTTTTGTAGTGCAACGTGTTTGAAGAGAGGCTGAGAGAGCTGGGTTTGTTCAATCTTGGGAAAAGAGAGTAAATGAAAGATACAGGTTACCGCAAGAGGAATTCTAATTAGAGAAATGTGAGGACAGCTTTTAAATCTCTGGTGCTTTCAGATACTAGAACAAGAGCCTAGAGTGACTGTGGAATCTCCTTCCTTGGAGGTGCTTACCTGGATGAGACCCTGAGAAACTTGGTCTGAGCTGGCCTGGTTTAACATGAGCTGTTGGGTCAGATGACCTCCAGAAGTTCCTTCCAACCTAAAATATTCTATATTTTTATGATACAGTTAAATAATCTTGGGTGGTTCATTATCAGTAAGAGAGGCATTATGTTCAGAAAGTAAGCAGTAGTTGTGATCAAGGAACAATTCCAAAGTTCACTATCTTGTTATCTTAGGGGCTCCTGCCCAAGATCCACGATGACATAAAAACAAGATTAATGATGACAACTTTCTCCATCCAGCTAATTAGCACACTTGATGTGTGTCTTACTGGATAGAATGTTTTTTTTTTCTCACTCCTGATAGAAGTTTGATTAATCTCAGCCTAATAAATACTAAGAAACTTCATCTGTCTTCATGAACTCTTTACAATTCTTTCTTTTTTCCAGTTCTATATATCACTTACATAACTAATGTTTATGAAATATGGCCTTTTCATTTCTTTTACTTGTTTTTAGAAGTAGCTAGCAGTCAAACCTCTCCATGATCTTGATAGCAGCCTACTGCTGAAGTACATCTGGCTACCCATGCAAAAATAGAGTATTTGTTATGGAAGCTAAAATTGTGTTGTTAAGGTTAGTTGGTCAATATATAGAAAAGCATGGATGAGGAGAGGGGAGTTGACAGGGATGTCGCTGAAGCTGGAGAATATGGGGCATTTCAGCATGCATGGATACGCAGGCTGTGGACTGCGATTTTCCTTCTCCCTTTGGTGAGGTACTTGTTTGTGGAGTCTGTGCATAGTGGCATGAAGAATAACTTCACGTAGGGATGTCCTGTACTATTGTTTGGACATTGTACTGATCTCAACTACAACTCAGAGCAGCTTTTCTGGACAAACACTGGGAAATTTGGTTAATTCTTGAAGTTTACACAAAACCAGTAGTGCACAAAGCTGAAGGACCAGTAAGCTTTTACAGGAGAGATTATCTCTTCATATGTAGAAGTGGAAGGAAGACTATAGTGGACTGCAAACAACTTTTCACTTCATGAAAGCTTTACATGCAAGATTATCAGGTTCATAAAATGAAGTTTTATATAGCAAAAAAAAAAGGAACAACTTACCTGTATATCTGTGTGAAGCAGCCTTTGCAGGAATCCTCTCTTACCGTCCCTCCTGTAGCTGTACCTATAGGTAGGACTGGACTTTGATTGGGCAAAGGTTGATTTAAAAGATGATTTATTTAACCAAGTTTCACTGAATATGCTCAATGCCTTGATAAGCTGCCTTGTCCTTGCCTGCAGAATTGCAAATCACATGTATTTCTCAGCAGCTTTGAATTCTGTTCTACTGATAATTATACTTAAAAACTCAGTCAAGGGGGTGATCTGAGGCAAGGCTGATCTTTGCTCTGGGCAAGAACCTTCTCCAGCTATAAGAAGTGTCTTAAAGGAGCATGTTTGGATTGTCATGTATTGACCATGGCTAGCTAGTATTTGATTGCAGGTCGAGAGGTTCCCAATTCAAACCTGTTCCCTCCATTCAGGAGTGCCAAACATAGGGGCTGTGATGGGTTAATCTTGGCAAGCAGTCAGATGCCCACCTGTCTACTCTCTCGTTCCCCTCTTCAGCCGGACAAAGGAAGAAAATGTGTACCTCTCTGAGGTTGTGCACAGTGCACAATTTGACTTGTGTAATACAGTAAGTAATACAGCAGAAACCACCTGAACTAAAAGGGAGCGAGTTTCGCACGGAAGCTTGTGAATACAGTAATGACCCAGTCCAAGCTGGTGTTGTTGGTGCCCAGTGATCTGACATTCTGCTCCTCCTGTGCTGAGTGATGGCCTTGACAGATGGGATGAAAGTCCAGAGGATATGTAGATGCATTAGATAATGTGGAACCTAACAATGGTGCAAATGACATGGAATAAGGGGATAAGGTTATACTGAGTCTGCCTGGGACAGAGCTAACTTTCTTCATGACAGTCTGTGCAGTGCTGTTCTTTGCATTGGTGTCTGAAACAAACCACACCAGTGATTTGGCTGTCACTGAACAGTGTGCAAATTACCATAACTTTCTCTCTCCATCCCTCTTCCCCTGCACCCAGGTGAGTAAGCTGGGTATGAACAAGATGCTGGGGAGGAACAGAGCAGAGACAGGTCACCCAGGCTGACCAAAGGGATATTCTGTGCCTTTTGACATCATGCTCAGCATTAAATCATGCAGAAAGGAGGAGGAATGCAGGGACACTTGATTATGGTATTCGTCTTCCTAAACCACTGTTAAGCTTGTTGCTTCCCAGTAAGTAGCCTGCTGATGGGAGGTAGTGAATGAATTAATCCCTCTTTTTGTGTTGTATGCATGCATAACGTTTTCTATACACCAAGCTCATTATCTCAGCCCCCAGGTATTGCCTTCTGTTTTCTCCCAGTCCCATGGGGAAGAGACAGGATGGGCTGCTGAGTGAGGTAAATCCACTGAACACGTCTTATGCAGCAGGCATCAGCATCTGCAGGATGTACTGATAGGCATGGTCTGAAGTGATGGCATTTCTGAAATAGGGGAAGATCTTGGTATGCCAAGATACTTAGCGATATGAGAGTGTGAAGTTCTTGCTACAAAGTCTCATTCAGTTTTGGAAAGCTTTAAAGTGACTGATCTCCCTCATTAGCTTGCTGTGGAATTGGATTATTAGAAATAATACCTGTGTTTTTCATGGCTGTCTGCTCCAACTGTTTAATTCAAAGGAAAGGTAATAAAAATAAGCATAACCTATATGGGCTATAATGGAACAGGCATCAGTGTTATAAAAGCCTTAATGTAATCCACTTAGAGTAAGTGGATTTGCAAGCCTGTTGTGACTATGAGATGTTTTTCTTTCTGTAACAATCTAGAAAGCTGTATAAGTGAGCCCAAATGTTGTAAACACCAGAAAAATGTAGTCAGACCTTGCTTAGGGTGGTGTGCAGTCTTCCAGATAAATGAGACAAAGATTGGGTGAGGAGGGACACAGAGAAGGGAAATGCCAGCAGCTCACAATTTGCAGATTGCAGCACAGGCAGCATGGGAAGCCACGCAAGGATTTTGGGTGAGCAAAGAAATAACACAGCATTTGAAACAAGATATCAGGTGGTATTTTTTGATGTCAGTGCCACTGTGATAACTGCCTAAGGTCATTTTGGATCCAGGTAAGATTCCCAACCCCTTCCCCCC
>JAPSGF010000071.1:170437-271745 GCA_035772895.1 Perdix hodgsoniae
CCCAAAAAAAAAAAAAAAAAGGTACTGCACAGATCTAAAATGTTGGTGAAACAGAAATATTCACGGTTTCTGGAAGGGAAAGTATGGTCATGTTCCAAGAAGAAAGGAGGTAAATGTCATGCATGTTTCAAAAGATTTGGAAGAGAGATTTGAGGAAAGAAGGCCTAGCAGTCAGCAGAATACGCGAGAGCTTCTGGCATGGTGAAATACGAAGGCTGGTAAATGAGGTTGGAGAGGGGAAGATTCTTTGTGTTGAGGCAGGTGGCTAGTGCTAAACAGGAGGTTGGATGGGATTTTGATGGCAAGGTGCAAGGAAGGTGTATCTCCATGTGTGCTAAGGACCATCCAGATATTAGAACGTATCTTCACATCTGAGGTGTGAGTTGCCTGGAAGGTGTGCTAGTGTGTCCAGAGCTAGCAAGCCTTTGTGGCCAAAAGTTCAAAACCTCCTGTCTTTCTGCCAGAAAAACAAAAGTTATTTAAAAGTGGAACAGAATAAAGGTAGCTTGCCATATACCCTCACCTTGAGGCCATCTTCTTGAGACCTTCTTAAGCCTCTCGAGGCTTTTGGAAGTGCATTCTCAAGCATATTCATACAGTTACAGAAATGAGGAAATTATTATTATTATTATTATTATTATCTTATTTTTTAACACTTCAAAGTTTATGGAAGTCTGGGAAAAACTCTGAATTTGCAGAACAGTTAACATTGCAGGAGTTGACTGCAGTGACTTACTTAAGTGGTATGGCACAGTTAGCACAGGGATTAAACTTTGGGGGGTTGCTTTCTCTAGGGTTTGTTCCTCCTCATCTGTAGCCCTGCTGAGGTAATATAAGGACCTACATAAGGACTTTCATTCCCAGCCTCACTGGGGATAACATTTACAAAATACTTCCAACTATTCTTTTTATAAGACCTTTCTGATATTCAGTCAGAATCACAGAATCGTAGGAGTTGGAAGGGACCTCTGGAGATCATCTAGTCCAAACCCCTGATAAAACAGTTCTCTAGAAGTTCTGTTACTAAAGGACTCAAGTTGTGCAAGGGGAGGTTTAGGTTGGTATATTAGGAAAAACTTATTCTCTGAAAGAGTGGTGAGGCACTGGAACAGGCTGCCCAGGGAAATGGTGAAGTCACCATCCCCAGAGGTGTTCAAGAAATGTTAGATGCTGTACTAAGGGATATGGTTTAGTGGGAAATATTGGCGATAAGTGGACGGTTGGACTTGGATGATCTTGGAGATCTTTTCCAACTTTGGTGAGTCTATGACCTATCTATTTATCAGATAAATTTTAGATTTATATCAGAAATAAGAATTCTGTAGTAATTTTTATTTTGTAATTGGTTTCTTTAGCCTCTTGGTAAATGGAGAAAAGCACCTGTGTTTTTTATTTTGATGCCTGCTATAATTTCTGACTTCAAGTTCATAGGATTTGAAGAGATCTAGCCTCTTCCCCTCAAAGAAAATCCCCAAAGCAAAAACTTATGACTTTATAGTACTCTCAGCAGGCCAACTGGAATAATGGCACTGTCCCTATGGCTGTTTTGGTATCATCTGTGTGAGGCACCTTATTTTGATTCTCTGATGGCTTTCAGAGGATTTTATTTGAGCACACAGAATTACAGAAGGTGTCCTGTATTCACAATATCCACATCCATACATTCTTTGTAACAGATGACAGAGCTGCCTAATTTCAAAGAAGGGTGAATGTGTCCTCTGCTGGCAAATGGGCAATGGTGACAATAAAGGTTGTGGTAGTTTTTCTATTAGCATCTGAAATAAGACGAGAGCTGTGCTGCACATGTTCTAGTAGCCTGAAAGAGGGGGAGCATGTGGCATGTTCCAGGGTCTTATAGTGAAGTCAGACTATGGAACTGAGAAAACCAACCCTGGTGGAGTGGTATTGTTCCAGAGCATAAGAGAGCTGCTCTGAAAGTAGTGCCTCCCATGTTATTATGTTGGCCCACAGGGTCAGAGGAAGGTGTTGGTATAGAAGTAGAAGCTGAACCTTCACACCAATATTCCATCACTTATTGTTCCTGTGTGACAGATGGCAGCAGAGGGGCAGTCTGACAGTCAAATAATTGGTGCAGTGATCATGGCCTGTATGTAATTGCTTTTAATGTGTAGGAGTTTTCTATAGATATATGTTCGAGTTGAAAAATAGAAAAAATAAAATAATGTGGCTAGTCTCTGGACCACTTAAAATGTGTTAGTACGTCTTAGTACGTTAATATACACAGTATATTAAGAAGAGGCAGTATTTCTTCCAGTTTACATTAATATGCAAGGCTGTGAACTGTGATGGTGGAAGGCTGTGCTATTTCACACAGAGGTATGGCACATGAAGAAGTTTTTTCCTGTGCAAGAGAGCAGTGGCCTCTTCAGCTAAGTCTGTCTTTCCACAGATAAGTCTGACAGAGCCTGTGAATCAGAACCTCGGAATGTTCTAAGGTCTCCTTCACAGGGTAATACAAAGATGTTTTGTATTTGCTCTCATATCTAAGCTATTCAGAATCAGTACAGCCCTCATCCCTTTTCCTGTTCCTTGCTTTTACAGTGATGTTCTTCCACTTTGATTGGGCAAGTGTTATATAAAAAAACATGTGACTTGATGATAGGAATATTTCGTTCACTGAGGTCCTCAGTAATCATGAGGCAAAGTCCATTTGATCCACCAAATGAATATTCATTAGTAGTCATGCACATAGCTATGTGGTAATTAAATCCTTCTTTTCTGGTGACCACATCCTACTGATAAAGGAAAAAGAGGCAGGGAAAAAAAGGGGAAGCAAACAGGAATTACGTTGCTATTGTGCTGGTGTCGGGAGAGGAAGGGGAGAATAAGCTTCCTAATGTTTTGGGTTTGTCTCTTCCCAAACAGAAAAATAAATCAATGGCTGCATCTGCACTTACAGCAAAAAAAAAGGAATTCTGTTATCCATGGGAGCTGCCTGTGAGGAGGTACAGTGGCACTCCTCTTCCCCCTGGCTTTGTTCTCCGTGTTTTATATTTTGAAATGTCTTCTGCAATGCCTTTTCTGCCTAAGAACATAAAAAACTAGGAAGTGTATTTGTGCAGCTTCTTTTGCTGCTTTGTCAGTCTGAAATCGATGTTTAAACAGAAATTTCTGTTAAGACAAGTGCTCTTAAAAATGAGGAATTGTGTAAGTTGAGTAGGCTTTTTGGTGGAGGCATGCATCCACAGTAAATGGATGTGTGTATGTATGTATTTACATGCATGCACAAAAATCAGGCCATCTGCAGGACTGTTCAGATAAAAACAACTGAAGTTGATTGAATTACTGCTGTTCAAAGGACAATGCCTTTAGCAATCTCTTCTTCCCTGTCACATTCTTACTATGTGGGAAGGATTTTCTTTCTAGCTCTGTATGTTGGGCATTTTTTTTGACAAATTATTCCTCGTTCCTGATTTTTCTTAGCTACATCATTTGCCAAGACATTATTTCTTATGTAGTTCTACCAATCTAGTTCAACTTTTTCTATTCAGCACATGCACCTTTCTGTTTCCTAGGATAGACATCCTGATAAAACTGTGGTGTTCTTTTTTTTTCCCCCTTCCCCACTCATTTAAAGAACATAAGTTATTTAGATCTTGGTTGCATGTGTGTTTGTCACTCTCTGGAGATGGATTTCTGATGTTGTGGTAGCTTGTATTCCTTTTCATTTGAAATTTATAAATAATAAGTATATCTACTTCACTGTTTTCTACAAGGTGCATGAAGAAGAGATGCTTATGTAACCACATAGAAACATCAACCTGATCCAGTGGCTGGCAACACTACCCACAGCAGGGGGGCTGGAAAAAGATGATTGTTAAGGTCACTTCCAACCCAAGCCACTCTGTGATTCTATCAATCTATACCTTCTTCCTCCAAAAATACAGTTCTGTGGGACAGGAAGTATCTACGCCTAAGACTCTGACAGCAACAAATGTGAATCTTTCTCTTTCAATCTTCTATTCCTTTTCTTGCTGTCCCAAGACAGTCAGCAGCCCCCAAAGTCTGTAATCCATACAGGAAATATTCTTAATTTCTGTGATATACCTATATTATTGAGTATTTTATTTTACTTTTTTCATTAAAGATATGTTTTGTTGCTGTAAGCTGAGACTGCAGTGACATGTGGAGGGGTGGTATGCATTGATCTCAGCGAGTATAAATGATGTTGCTTCACTGAAGTTAGGAGAATCATTTTGACTCTTTTCTGCATGCAAGGATTTAACTTTTGCTTCAGCTTTCCTGCTGAGTGCATCCACCCTTTCTTCAAAAAGGATTTAAACTGGAGCAGCATTCACTGACCCCTCTTTGCTATCAGTGATCATAATGTGATGTCTGAATGGTTGTGAATGGAGTTGAATCCAACTGGCAACTGGTCATGAGTGATGCTCCCCAGGGGTCAGTATAGGGGCCTGTCCTGTTCAATATCTTTATTGTTGATTTGGATGAGGGCATTGACTGCACCCTCAGTAAGTTTGCAGATGACACCTCATTGTTCTCTAAAACTACCTGAAAGGAGGTTGTGGTGACGTGGGTGTTGGCCTCTTCTCCTGTGTAATTAGTGATAGGACTAGAGGGAATGGCCTCAAGTTGTACCAGGGGAGAGTCAGATTGGACATTAAGAAAAAATTCTCCAAGTGAGTGGTGAGGCACTGAAATGGCCTGCTCAAGGAGGTGGCAAAGTTACCATCTCAGAAGGTATTTGAGAAACTTTTTAATGTTGTACTGAGGAGCATGGTTTAGTCAGAAACAGTGGAGGTAGGCGGACGGTGGGACTGGATGATCTTAGAGTTCTTCTTCAACTATGGTGATTCTATGAATGCAAAGAAAAATACAAACTTTCTGTAGAAGATTCTATCTACTTGGTCATTTCATGTTTGCTTCCGTGTTGGGACAGTTTGATGCCCTCTGATCTGGTGTAGTTTATATAGAATCACTGAAGTTGGAAAAGAGCACTAAAATCACCCAGTCCAACTGTCAACCCATCCCCACCATACCTCTACTATGTCTCTCAGTGCCGCATCCACACAATTCTTAAACTCATCCAGGGACGGTGACTCCATCACCTCCCTGGACACCTTGTTACAGTGCCTCACCGCTCTGTCTGGGAAGAAATGTTTAATAATATTCAACCTGAGCCTCCCCTGGCACAACTTGAGAACATTCCCTCTCATCCTATCGCTGTTATCTGGGAGAAGAGGCCAACCCCCACTTCACCACAGCCTCCCTTCAGGCGACTGCAGAGAGATACAAGGTCTCCTCTGAGCCAAACTGAACCTCCCAGTAGAATGCAAAACTGAACCTCCCTTTCCCTCATTAACTTTAGAAAACACGGTAAGCTTTGTGAGGAATGTAAGTTTAGACACAATCTGAACCCAACATTACTTTCATTTGAGAAAGAAACACTTTAGCATGAAAATTATTTTTATATCGCATAAAAGCTAGTAGATTTAATTGTGAGGTGATGTTTATTTGCTTAAAATCCCCTCCAGACAAGGAACAAATCCTACCAGAAAACTTTACCTAAATGTTAAGGACAGAATACAATTCTTTAAAAGGCATATCTACATAGAAATAATGTTAACTTGCTTGTAAGAATGGTCACTCACTGATTCTGGGGACAGTAGAACTTATGTCCTTGATTTCAGCTATAAAATGACAGATTTTTTAGGAAATACCAGCACTTGTACCTCAGCTAATTGCATGTCCTGAAGATCATTCTGAGTGGCTTGACAGTATCTGAGCCTACATGACTGTCTGACTGCGAAATACTGAGCTGGGCTCTGAGCTGAAGCAAGTAGAACCTTCTTAAGAACTGAAGACTGAAGAAGTTCATATCCTCAGATATAGCCGAAACTAGTCTGTCTTCTTGAGCAGATCATCCATAGAAGGAAGAATTTAAACATTTATGTCATGGGGAAGCCAGAAAATACCTGAACAAAACTCTGAAGTGTGGCTGTAAGTTCCATATTATTTGACACCATGGCAAGATCCCAAGAATTAAGCAAAAGTAGCTTAAACTCTATTATTTTGTGCTTTTGTTTATTTGGGATGTGCGCTTATGTTGTTCTAGTCACAGTTCGTTTTCATTTGTCTGTGCACAAGAGATTTCTAAACAAATTTTGTAATGATTTCCGAAGCTAAGTAGCAACTTGTCACTCACTGAGTCAGATTCCATTGTGTTAACGGTCGGATTTAAAACTGCTGCTATGTGATTTCACTGTCATACTTTCTTTTAAGACCAATGTGTCATTTTGAAGGGGATGATGGAATAAGAACGTTCCATAATTGTGTTTAGTTACAGAGAGGTGAAAGGAAAAAGCATGCTTAAATCACGTAGGCATGTACAGATATAAAAGTAAGTGGGGCTATTCATTAGCCATGTACTTCTGGAGGTGGATCACTGTGTAGGGAGTCTGAGCTGAAGGATGTTGTCATTGTTTTAAAGTCTCCTAGGGCAATACTTAGAGAAATTCCTCCTTGTATTAACTTTGTGAGTGGTGATAGTCTGTTCTATTAGTTTGGGATTATGATCCATTGGCTGTGCTAGCCTGTTGATTCATTGTAATACTGTCAAGCTCTGTATTTATTCAGCTTAAGTAACTGTGAATTGTTATTTCTAAAGGTTTCCCGCTTTTATGTTATTTAATTGGCGTTCTTCGTATCATTTTGATTTGGAAAAAGGAAAAAAAAGAAGGCACATCTTTTCAGTAATTAGCACATGGACTTATTCTTTTTACAGTTACAGAATTCTTGCATCTTGAGGTATAAAATTTGCAAGCTCTTTGTGTTCTCATTAGTTCTGTACTGCTTCACACCATAAAGCTTTACTCTTTAATTGAGTATATAACTGTTATTTGTTGTTCTAAATTGAAGAAAGTAGTAATGACAGCCATTTGTCCTTTATACAAGACAGTATGTTAAGATATATAATATTGAAAGGGATAAACAAAAACATTTCTATCAAACAAGATCTTAAAGGAGGAGGATGGAAAGGTGCTTTTTGGTGCTGACTGGTTTGTAAACCAGCAGATCCAAAATTGAGTCATGGTGTGTCATCATGGTGAAGACCAGCACCTAGCACAGATGACAAATAAGGCCATTAGAAATCTGGATGGACTGAAGCTGTGTCATGCCTGCTCCCAATGCAATTCTGACCCAAAGTAGTAAAAGACAGATTTCACAAGGATGATTCTTTCCCCCTACAGAGCTGAAAGCTAAAGCTATCTGGGTTTGTTTCTAGAAATAAATAAATAGATAGATAGATAAATAAATAAATAAATAAATAAATAAAAGTTTGAAATGCTTTGTTGGAGTCTCTGTTTTAAAAACAGAATGTGGTGTTACCCAGTTACAGATCAATCTGCTTAATTTGACCTGCCTATCTTTCATACGTTTTTCCTCGTGACTATACTGTTCTCCGTCTGTAACAGATGATTTAAGTCAACCCTGCTTTTTCTTTTTAAAATTATTTGCACAAAGCTAAGAGAAATCCTAGAATCCACTTTATTTGAATATTTTATTGATGCAGATATGTATGGATACATGAAGGGAACAGTCTGAAGAAGCCTTGGGACATGTTTTTTTTTTTTTTAGGGCATATGCTTCTTTGATGTTATCTTTTAATGTTTTTGAACAAAATTGAGTGAAAATAGAATTTCAGTATTTAAAGTCTACCTCTGATTTTTAATTTTGGTATAAGATAAATTTGCACAAGGGCTAAAAGCTTTTTTTCTCCCTTTCCTTGGGAGGTTTGTAGGTCAGGAAATACATATGATAGATCGGGACACTGGAGAACAGATTCTTTCATCTTGCATCTAAATTTTTTCTGGCTCTGATATATGCTTGCCATGCAAACTTATAATGAGAAATTGTTAGCTGTTGTAGTGAATTTGACAGATTTACTAACCCTGAGACATCTGAGGAGATTTCACTTGCCCTGAAACAAATGCCTATCCATTCTGATGTATTCAGCAAGTAGATTTTTGTTTGTCTCTAAAGCTGTTAAAGGAATAACTGAACTTGTGGTTTTTCCCTTGGCTCTAAATCTATTTCTGAAGGTTTTAAGTGTCCAAAGATTACTAGTTCATCTAAGATAGGAAATGCTATTGAAATTGAATTTGGCTTGATAAAACCAATAAAATTTCATGATGCTGGGTAGCTGACCCATAAATGAGGGCATGACACCAAAAATTATATGGGGACCCTTTCTGAAAGGATCCACAATAAAGCCAGTGAAGAACGGAAAGATAAGAACCCATGAAAAACAGATTTTGTAGTTAGGATAACACAGACAGCAATGAGACAGTCATCTTTTTGCAGGTGTAACCGGAATGGGAATTTCCCTGCAGTGCAGAAAATGTAGATAAATACTTGTTTGTCATTTTCACAACCACAATTTTTCTGCCCTTTACTACAGACAAGAAGACCAGAGCATAAAAAAAAACAACAACTGATTTAAGTCACACAAGTGCACAGATTACAACTACTGGACAATATGGAACAACCTAAGTCTTGTCATGGCTTTCTTCCAAAAGGTGGTAGTAAACAGTGAGTATGTGGGGAGAGAATAAAATAAAAATTAACTTATTGATTTTGATTACTTCTCCTACTCAGAGTGCAAACAAGAATTTAAATGTGTGTTCCCAGGCTTTTTACTGGGATCTTGGCTCTTTACACTATCTAAAATAAAAATGATGCAGGTGTTCTCTTGAGGAGAAGGTATAAATTCAAATGCTAGTTTTAAGAATTTGTTGACTTGTTTAATTCACTGTAGGCTTCAGAAGTAATTACGAGATTGTGCTTTAAGTTCTAACTTCCTTAGAATCACAGAATCACTAAGGTTGGAAAAGACCTCTAAGAGTACCCAGTCCAACTGTCAACCCATACCCACCATGCCCACTAACCACGTCCTCCGTGCCACATCCACATGGCTCTGGAATATCTCCAGGGATAGCGAATCCACCAGCTCCCTGAGCATCGTGTGTCACTGCATTGCCACTCTCTCTGAGAGGACATCTGTCATCACTTTTTGATACGTGTCAAAAAATACCTGAAAGAAGGTGAGAATGTGTCTGAACAACATCAGGAAGTATCAACAGGATCAGTCTTCTCAAATGGAGGCCTACTGATACAAATCAACAACAACAACAAAAAAAAAACAAAACAAAAAAAAACAAGCAAATTTGGGATTGGGTTTGGAAAAGAGATGGAGCACTTGCACCTCTGTCAAAGAGCAGACCTCAATTCAGTGTCATGTTCCTTCTGCTGCTGAAAATTCAGAAAGTTAACCAGTCAGACAGTGGTCGGACACTGTCAGTGCAGGACCAAAAGGAGTGATACTTCATTGGGGTGAATGTAACTGGTAAGCTTTGAGTTTCTACAGGCTTTCTTGCAGAGGGAGTTGGGAGATCACGTGGCTGTCTCTTACGTGAAATCTTCCTAAATAAAAACTGTGTCAATGAGGTTATGTCTTCCTCTCCTCAGAGGGTGCGAGGCTAAAATTGATTGCTGCCATACTCGTGACATGTGGAATAAGTTTCATGCTCTGCTGCCTCTCGGTCTGTGCATGCTGTATGTGAGACTGATGTGAAATATGCTTGGGGTTGTTTCCGATTGGCTGCAGATTTCTCTGAACTAATATGAATAGTTTCCCACATGGTTTCTTCTCTTAGCTCCCTTGCTGGAGCTGAAGGGAGTTGGGTAGAAAAAGCAGTGTGGGAAAATGTGCATTAGTCTTGGGGAAGACCAAGTCTGTCTCAGTTCGCCAGGCATCTGTTGCAGGCTTATAGCTATAGCAAAATTTATGGGTGGTAAAGTTATTTTATTCAAAACAGATCTGTGCTTTTTCTTAAATGGAGATGCCTGTGTACGCAAACATTTTTGTCTTATTGCCCCTTGGCTATCTTGTAACATGTGTAGGCTCTGGGGGGGACCGGTGCTTACAGGAAGTGAGGCTTAAAGTACAACAGTCACTACTGTGGATTATTTTTTTGTATTGAGGCAATTTTTTTTCTCTTGCTTCATTGCACAAAAGAGGAAAAAAATATTATGTAGAAAAGCTGGTGGGCTGAAACGTACAGTGCCAGTGTCCCTGTGCAATCATTTTTGCAAAGTTGTGAACTGATTGCATGGTATGGCGTCCTCTGCTCATGTTCATTGAGCTCTGAAGGTGGATTCTGAATTGGAGAAGATCTGTTTTGCGGTCACCCTAACCTGGATGATTGCGTATGTCAGAGAAAAGTAGATCTTCTCTGAAGAAAAAGACTGTGAATTGCTTTATAAAACCATAAGTCACACGCAGATGGATCTCTGGCATGGTCCTTGTATTTAAATATCCCCCTTTTCCCATTATAATAAATCCTTAGGAATTAGGAGGCTAAAGCTTGCCAGGCAGGAAAGTGTAACGATTCCAACTAACTTGCATGAGCCTCAGTTTGAGAGATTTTGCAGAAGATGCAGTTGAGCTGGGTTCAGGCCAACATGAAAAGAAACCACCTGTCTCATTATCTGATTCCTGGCTGTGTGAAGGCAGAGTGCACTGAGTTAGCACAGGATCATTCTGTTATGGACTTCATATGCAGCTGGCATGGCCTTTTGGGAATGTGTAGATGAGTGCTAATGTGACATGAGGTGCCTTGCAGCTTCAATACTGAGGACGAGCTCAGGCAATTGATTTAGATGTGTGATTGTCTCTTTTGGCCAGATAATCCTTCAAAATCACCTCTGAGATGTGGTCTTGCATCTGTCACTTTTTTGGATAGGCATGCATTCTATTAATTTTTGGTAGTATATTTTGCTCCTGAACACAAATAGATTTTTTTTTTTTGTCTGTTTGCTTTGTGTGTTTTTCTTCTTTGCACTTTGACTCATTTTTCTTTTGTCTACAATCTTTTAACAACGTTGTGCCCCATTATCCTTTTCCTTTTTGCCTTTTGAGAAGGCTGTATTGCCATTCAGTGGACAGATTGCAGAGCTGGGCAGAGAAACCTAATGAGGTTCAACAGGGTGAAGTGCAGAGTCCTACACCTACACCTAGGCAGGAATAACTGCATGCATCAGTACAGGTTATAAGCTGACCTGCTGGAGAGCAACTCTTCAGAGAAGGACCTGAGAGTCCCAGTGGATCACAGGCTAGTAATGAGCCAGCAGAGTGCCCTTGTGGCCAAGAAGGCCAATGGTGTCCTAGGGTGCATTGAAAAGAGCGGCCAGCAGATTAAGGGAGGTGATACTCCCCCTATACTCTGCCCTGGGGAGGCTACATCTGGAGTATTGTGTCCAGTTGTGGGCTTCCCAGATCAAGAAAGATGGGAAACTGCCAGAGAGTGTCCAGCGGAGGGCCACAGAGATGATGAGGGGCCTGGAGCACCTTTTGTGCAAGGAAAGGCTGACAAACCTGGGACTGTTGTGCTTGGAGAAGAGAAGGTTAAATGGGGATGTTATTACTGTTCATAAATACCTGAAGTAGACAGTCAAGTGGATGGAGTCAGACTGTTTTCAGTGGTGCCTGGACAAGGGACAGTGGGCTCAAACTGGTGCACAGGAACGCCTGTAACAAACACGAGGAAGAACTCTTTTACTGAGAATGATGATTCAGGCTGCCCAGAGGGGTGATAGAGTCTCTTTCTCTGCAAATATTCACAACCTACATGGATGCTTTCCTGTGTGACCTGCTGTAGGAAACTGCTTTAGCAGTTCCTTCCAGCCCGTATGGTTCTTTTACACTGTGATTCTGTTAGGAGTTTCATCTGAAGTCTTGAATTTCCTTCCAGGTATCAGTGGGAATATGGTTATATCTGTGCCTGTTAATATGTTTGGGAATTATTTCTGCTACTAAAGCTTATCTGATGAGCGCTTTTGACCTCTTTTTCATATTTGAGCATTTGTGTAATATGTTTGAAAGTAAAAGCAGACTAACATCTTCTAAGTAAATAAGTCAAGTGGTCATTTATCTCCTTATTCCTTTGCCAGCTATCTGGTTGTTTATCAGCTGTGAAGAGCTGCAGTTGCTGTTGCTTTGTGAGCCTATCCATCAAAGGCAGCCTGATTTGGGATTCTTGTTGAAATAAGTGTATGTCACATCTGACAGAACCAGCTGCTTAAAGGGCATCCTTGATGTTGAGAGGCAGTAATAAGCAGTATGGATGTCTCGCAAGCTGGTGGAAAGGGAGAAGCAGGGGGTGCCAGGAAGAGCATTGTAGGATCCTGCATTTTGGGCTCCATTGAGCCAATTCAGACTGCAGATATTTTTAGTGCTATAATTCAGCAAGCAGCATGCTGTACAATTATACACCAACATGACGCTTCTCCTACGGGTTGGTGTAGCTATGTTTCCACCTCCTGGCAAGTATAAGGAACAACTGAAAAGAGGCTAATGAGAGCTATGCATGTTTTTTTGTAAAGCACTAGAAGATGAAGTAGGAATTTTAAAGAAGAGCTTCTCTTGAGCTCAAAGAGAGTTTAATATTCCCTTTTCTATGCTATATAAAAACGGCATATAGAAACAGTTTCCAAGCAGTTCTCCTTGTAACTAAAATGAGTGCTTGAGCCAAAAGGAGTCATAAATACAAGGTGCTTGTAGCAGGACTGCAGGCAGTGAGACAGAAGACAGACATTCTGTACTGAGGGAGGGAAAATGAATGTATTTCCATGGTATCTGAGAAGGGGCAGGAACACACTTGATACACTTCAGTCAGTATGACTTCTCAGTCTGAAATAGCTATGCATTCTCTCTGCTAAGAAAAAAGTTGTGGAGGATGCTTGGTGAAGAGCGCAGGAACTCTGCGAGGTAAATGCACTTCAGTAATAAGAAAATGATATTTTTTACAGAGCAGAATGACCTTTTCTCAGTGACAGGGTAGTCAAGGTGAAGCTGGGTTTTTTCTGAGGAGTTGATCGGATATCTATAGTGTCCTTTGCCTTTCTCAGAACTGTCCTGTGCGAGGAGGAAAGAGACAAGTTTGAGTAGATAGTGAAGAACATGTTTCTAGGACCTGTGAAGAAATACAGGCTTCTTGTTTAAAGCTCCCAGATGAAAATGTGTTTTTTTTTTTTCCAGTGAAAAAACGATTTTCAAGCCAGTAGTCCAAGTATGCCAGCCAGGATTGCTTACGGGCATAATGAGATCGCTGTTGCTTGTGCCCTCATTAACTGCATTAATGCTAGCTTGGAGAAATCCACACATGCCACAGCCATACCAACCTTGCAGCACAAGTGTGTAGGTCTGGTAGAGCAGCAGTGCTAAATTCCGAAGTATTGAATCTGGACTTTGAATTTGCTTTCCTACTTTGTTTTACTTGATATGTTCAGGAAAATCATCCTCTGACAGTGGATTGCTGGAAGTCTATGCAGTTCAAAGGCACATGCGGTAAATCCCCATGGATGCATTTTGAAATTCCTTTAGCTAGAGGGTATTTATCATAACTGGAGTCATAAACTCACTCTGACAATAAACCGTGCAGAAACAACGTGCAACCCAGATTTCTGATGATGGAGACTCAGCAAATAGCCCAAGGACCTTTTGCTGCTGAGTAGGAGGGCTGCAAGGTACACATCTATCGGTTGTCCAAGCAGGGGGGGAGAAGGAAAAGTGGTGACAAAGAAGGTGGGGAAGCACTGCCAGCGCCATTTTGCATTCCTGCCTTCATTTTGGTGCTAACTCCTGTCCTCCCAGCACCTCTGTGATCCCAAGCATCCCGAAATACTTTGCCACTTGAATACAACAGCTCTAGTAACTTGTGCATCTGTATTTCTCTTTATGATTTTTTTTTTTTTTTTAAATAGCAGCACATGCATAGGCACAACCACAGCACAGATACCGATAACATCAACATTTATGGGGGCTGACCTAGCTTCATGTCACATTTTCCACTTGCAAATCACTGGGCTGTGAAAGGGTCGGGAAGTTCCAGCAACACAAACCTGAAAGAGGATGAGCTGTAGGATGCACCACCCATCTGTATGCTGAGCATAATGCTGCCAGAAGTACTGCTAAAGGCATGGACAAGAATTGGGATCTGAAGTTGGATTGGAAGCCACCAGAAGCCTTAAGTCTTCTGAAGCCCTAAGTGACACAGAGCTATGAGTGCTAGGCTAGTTCATGAGAGGGGGAGTTTATGACAGCAGAGAAGCCTGTATAGTGAAGAACGAAACACATAAAAGCAGAAGCATTCTCTTTGGCTTATGTGGTAGCACCAGAAGATTGTAGGCAGTGATAAACATTGCTGTGACATTGGTGTGATGAATTTATATGCTTTGTTTTACCATTTTTTTGTTCCACTCCAGTAACAAACTACAGGGAAAAAAAAAAAAAAAAGAAAAAAAAAAAGAATCTATTGAAATAAATATTTTTAACCTTCTCCTTTGCTATGTGATAATAGTATGAACTTCATGTTTGGCAGTGCTGGCCTGAGTGCCCTACAAACACAGGAGAGGCAGCAAAGTTTTCCCTTCCTGTAAATTAAGATGTGTAAAAGTCTACTGGGTGATGAGTCTAAGGACTCACTATGCAACTCCTTGTGGAGCAGTGGACTCCCAGATGAGTTTGGGGCAGTTCTTGCAGGATGTTCACAGCTCTCCGTGGAGAACAAAGCTGTAGCTTTGAAGGATATCATCCTTTCCAAGCTGAGGTGAAGGAGAAGCGAACAGTTGAAGCAGTGTCTTGATAATCCTGTGGCTCTACCCACGTTCAGAACTGCCTAAACCATGATCAGTGAAGCTAGACCAAAGATCTACTAATAGGTGAGGAAGGTCCGCCTGGGATTTTGTTTCTGTTACTTGTCAGTTTCTGCTGCTATTTGTATTCTTTTTAAAGTGGGGATTATTTGAAGTTTGCAGCTTTACAAGACGCTCAGGATATATGGTACATTGGGTCACATTTGGCTGTGTAGGGGAAGGCCAATTCCTGAGGCTGGGATGGGAGAGAAACTTTCATCCAAGGAATCTGAGATATGTGCTTACTGTTATTTGAAGGGTTTGGGGAGCTGTGTCCACCTATGAATCATCTATTTTCCGTTCACTATTGAATTTTTAGGAGTCTGTTTCTTGGATTATCCCACAGTTCTGAAGGTGGTAACTCTACTCGTGGGTTGCTGGTTCCTTGGTTCTTCATGGGAAAAGTGCAAAGTGGTGCAGTAAGTCCACAAGAGGCAGAAATTGAAGTAGCTAAAGTAACAGACAACTTTCGTGAAGCTAAATTTTGTTGCCAAAACATTAGGATCAAATGAGAAGCCTCTGAACAGTGGGTTAATGACCCAAAATTGGCAAGGGGGATTTGACAGGGCCAAGAGCAGAAATTGCCGGGCTTGACTGTGTTGGTCCAGTGAGTGTAGATTAGCTGTATTTAAAATATGTCATTTTTCATAGTCTCTGGAAATGGCAATGTAATTGCCTCTGGACGTTTTCACTTGGAAGTTTCAGGTTTTAAAGGTTTTATTATCAGCAATGTTTGTTCCACTGTATGTCTGCTGACATCAGTGGAACCACAGGTGGTTTGTACCTTGGAAAATCAAGATGTTACATTCACGGGCTGCTTCTGTATTTTCCTCTTCAAGGCAAACATCTGTTTTCCTGCAAGGAAGAGAACAGGCTTCCTAGAGGCTATTCTTACTGCTATTCATCCTTTGGTCCTACTCCCATTATGGGGTTATCCTACTTTCTGAACAGGTTGGCTGCAAGGCAGCTATGGGTGTGAGGTGTGCAATTTAGCTCAGGTAGTAACTTGACAGGACTAGGCAATTTTCTAGATTGGCCGGTGTTAGGAAGGTAAATATTTCTGAAAGGAGAGGCAATTCACACCTGTTTTGCTGAATTACAGCTACTAAAAACAAAGAAGAAAGCAAACAGGCAGGCAATACACTCATCTGCTGTTTTGCTTGTTTTTCACCCTGCTAGGGAAAAAAACATTGTGGTAATGTTAGTATTAGCGTTATTCTAATCATTAATATTTTGACAAATTGAACACACAGACACAGGAAACATCTAGCCTGCTGAGGAGGAATTTTTAAGCCTATTTACCTTCAGATATAAGTTGCCAGAAAACAGTAATTTTATATTTCAGCACAAACACTTCATAACTCTTTTGACAGCTCCTTCTATTAGGTAGTTCTCTCCCTTTCAGGAAGCCATCTACCCTTTATTTCCCGGTTTATAGAGAAAGTTTATACAGTTTTGCTTATTTGGAACTGAATGAGGCTGGCTCATGAACTGGACGGGCTGAATTTTGTAGCTGCTAACCACCTATGACATTCACTTGCCAGCAAGCGTGAGACAAATGGCAGCTTGAGAAGAAGCTGAAGTTCCTCCATTCGCTAACAATACTAACAAACTTTTGCTGTGCTAGGAGAGGGCTTCATGGATGCATTTTCAGTGTTAGGAAATCCTTCAGAGAATAAAAACACCAGAAGGGTATGAAGTCAAACCAGAGGTCTATCCTGGGCTGTATCAAAAGAAGTGTGGCCAGCAGGTCAGTGAAGAAGGACCTGCCCCTCTACTCTGCTCAGGTGAGACCTCACCTGGAGCAGTGTATCTAGATGTGGAGTCCTCAGGAGTGACATAGACCTGTTGGAGTATGTCCAGAGAAGGGCCACAAAAAGGATCTAAGGAACACCTCCCCTGTAAGGACAGGCTGAGAGAGCTGGGACTGTTCAACTTGGAGAAGAAAAGGTTCTGGGAAGACCTGAGAGTGGCCTTTCAGTATCTAAATGGGTTCTGTAAGAAGGAAGGAGTCAGACCTCTTTAGCAGGGTCTGTGGTGACAGAACAAGATAAAATGGGTTCAAGCTAAAAGAGAGGAGATATAGACTGGATATAAGGAAGAAGTTTTTTTACATTAAGAGTGATGAGGCACTGTAAAAGGCTGCCCGGAGACATGCTGGATGCCTTGTCCCAAGATCAGACTGGATGGGCACTTGATGTAGCTGTAGGTACTCATTGCAGGGGAGTTGGACTAGATGACTCTTAGAGGTCTCATCGAACTCAAACAATTCTATAATTCTATGGGATTTGTTGTCTTTACAGCACGTTCAAAGGTTTCCTGTATTTTATGACTTCATTTTCATCTGAGGGACTGATGTGTCATAGCCTGGGAGAAGCTGGAGACACCAGCTGAACAGAGTCTGTCCCCTGAATGGGGGCTGCAGACCACTCTCAGACTTTCTGCAAAACAGAAAATAGGCTGTATGAAAATAGCCTGTGGCTGAGATATGCAGAAAATACAGATACCACTGCTGCTTCCTCTCCCCAGGTAACTGTTACAGCTCTGAGGGCTGCTGTGAAAACTTGTAGTTAAAAAGGGAGACTCTGAGCCAGCCATTTGAACTGCTCTGTTTTTTATTGCAGTGTGTTATCAGGAGGTATCCAGTCTTACAGAGTTACTGAGGTCTCACGGGGCAGCTAAAGGTGGAGGCTGATCTGTGGCTGTCCGTGTACCTCCCACATCATACAGCATTGGCTGGCTTCTGCCTTTTGACTCATTGTGGTGCAGCTCGTAGCTGCGTGCAACTGGTTCCTCTTTGTACCATCTCTTCCTCCCCTCCCATGCCCAGAGGAAGGAACAGGTTTCTGAAGATCTTCGCTGCACTTTAAAATACGATTCTGCTGCAAAGCAGCGTCATATTTTCCTGTAAATCATGGCAATGGCCATGTGACATTTACAAAGGTCTGTGGTGATGACTGACGCATTGCTCACATCAATTCTTTATGAGCAGCACCTTTTCTTTCTTTGCTTTGTGCTAAATATATTTTTGTTATGTTGGACTTGGCTTTTATTAATCTACTTTAGTTGTCATTTTACATAGCTCAGGGCTTGCATCTTGTATTTGATACACAGTATAATGCAACCAGAGGCTGCGTTTTGTTCCTCGTGTCTGAATGCGGTATTTCCCTAGCTCTGTGGCACATCCTCTTCTGGGGGAATGTACTACCAGATGGTTTCTTTTCACTGAGCTGTTGCAGGAGGGCAAGGAGCTCTGTCTGTCTGCAAGACAAATCAGCTACATGCTATAATCTTGGGAGCATCAACAGAAAGAAATCTGTGAACAGTGCAAAGAAAACGGACTATCTGGGACAAATTGTCCTGAGTTGAGCCACTTCTAAATTTTCTGTTCTTGTGAGGACAACCAGAAGGGAGCTACAAGTGTTCCAGTGCTGTTCCCTGGTGCGTGGGAGCTGGGACCAGCATCCCAACTGGACCAAACCTCTGTGCTAACATCTTGTTTCTCATCCCCAGGGCTAAGATTATCCAAGGACCAGAGCGTGCTGGCACGGCTGCCTTTTACCTCCTGTGCTCCTGGAGCTCGAGTTCCCTTCTCCAGGCTTACACTGAGCAACTTCTTTCCCCTCAGCATTCATGAGAGGCAGCTGAGCGTGAGCAGTGTGGAGGGTAATGGGAGAGTGATTGCGGGGTCTCATGCCAGACACCATCATCGAGGCTGAGTTAAAACTTTAATTTATTTTTATGCAGTTGTTGGGGCATTTTAATTCCATCAAAGGAAATGACACAAGACAATCTACAAACATTCATTTGCTGCTTTTGAATGAATTGGATTCAGCTGTGCTGGGTTTCTCCTTCTGGGGTTCTACTTTGAGATTTACTTCTTGCTCAGAGGTGTAAGCAGTTAAGGACTGTGAACCTTAAAAATTGCAATCTAAATTCAGTGTTTCATACATGAATATTTAAGCAGAGTGATATTCTCTATTCTTTCTGTAAGACCCCATTTTTAATCATTAATGTCTGTTCTTTTGAGCAAATAAGCTCCGTGTATACATGACTTGTATGCATTTTAAAAAATGATAGTTCTCTGGGACAAGTTCCAGTGTCACAATATGCTGTATATGAATATTTATGGATGCATCAACATGGGTGAATATTGAATTTGCTGTTCTTTTTTCTTTTTAAAGAGGCAGAAAAATAATTTCCAAATTGGGTCTAATTCAGCACATATTTTTGGCCCAAAATAATCTTTTGTTGTTGTTTTTAAGAAAAGAAACAAGCGTTTTCACTGAAAGCAACTTTTGCATGCATAATTTATCTAAATTACAGAAAAAAACAACTTTTTCATTGATGCTGAATAGCACAAAGCACAAAAATTATGTCATTTGTGGCAAAGATTTAAAGTGAACAAAAATGAAATCTGAGAGTTTGGGAATATAAGACTTACATTACCAGTTACTTGCATGTTAGTCGTAGAATACTGATCAATGTGCTTGCATCAGCGTTTTTAGGCTGCAATAAAAGCTTTTCATCCAGATACACTGGTGTTTTGTTAGAATTGTGCAGAGAACCTATCAATCTGTTGTGAGAATGTGCATACATCTTGCATCGTGTGTAAGTTGCTTCGAGCATTGTTGTCTCTTGCATTCAGATCACAAATGTAGCACTGTTGCTTCTTTCAGTTCCATTAGTGTGTCAGTATTCTGTTTTTTTTTTCTTTACTTGATATTTTTACATACATAGAAGGACATATGTGTCCTTCCTCCTCTCAATACCTTCAAGGAAACGTGCTTGTATTAATACGGGTAATGTGAGCGTGAACTGAGCATGACCATAAATAACCCGTTAGGAAGGTCCTGTTGCAACGTGTATGATGTTTCTAAATCAACTGTGTCAGAAAGATACTTACTAGCTTGGCGTGTATTGGCTTTTGACTTAGGAATGAGAACAATGTATCTGTAAATCCCGTAGGATGGCAACACCATTTTCCAGTCATCTCTAGCTACGTTTGGGAGATTAAAGCGATACAGATGGTGGCATGAAGGAGAGAACAATGAAAGGAGCAAGAACAGCTTGAGGAAATGCAGAGGTGAGTGCTGGAAAATCGGGTAACTTCATGGGAAGGAGCCTTGAGGCAAAACCGTGGCTGCAGATTTTGACTGTAACCTCAGAAAACTCCAGCCAGGGTATGGCTACGGTGGTGTCACAAAAACAGGCACACACTGAGACCTCTGCCTTGTCACCCAGTGATGGGGTTACAGCGATGCAGTGGCTGGGAACCCTTTGCTGTGACCGAGCCAGCGGGAGCTGTAGGAAGGTGCTGTAGGTCTTGAGATCTGAGTAGAAAAGGATGGTATTTTGACTGTGGGAATACATAGCCATATTTTTCAGTAGAGCATAGTACAACTACGCCGGAAAAAATTGGGTTTATTTATGTATGATTAACTGACTGTAGGAAAGTTCCAGCAATGTTTCCATCTAGGCCCGTGCTCAAGCAACAGCCCTTTTGCCAAAAAGGAGCTAGTAGTTTGGAAGATATGGTTTCTTGAAAAGTATGCACAACTATGGAATTGTGTTAATTACTGAAACGCTTCCTCAGTTCTCTGCATCTCTAAAAGCGGGAAACAAGTTCATGTTTGTGATCTCTCACAAAAAGACAGTTGACCTTTCACTTCTACTGCAGAAATGGAGTTACCCTTTAGAAACTAAAAGCAGGGCAAAGATTTAAATCATTTCCCTGTTTTACTTCCTTCAAATAGCCAAGTCTAGGTCCTGAGTTTTCCCATAAATGCTGTTACCTTGATTTTTTTTTCAAAAAGAGTTTGATGCATGCATCTTTGCTCTTGCAAAGTCTTTTTTTCATCTTCTGCAGATAAATCTGTGAAGCAGCAGTAAGAGTCTGTAGCTATCTGTGTGCTAGCTGGTCGTGAGTAGTGAGTGACTGAAGATGACTGGAAAATGAGATCTTTTTAAGACTGGTTTGTAAACAGAAATGCCTTTTGTTTCCAAAGCATTTATTTTATTTTATTTTATTTTTTGCTTTCTTCCTTCTAATGTAAGAATAATACTTGACATGAGTCTTTCTTACAACTTCTGTTTTCAAAGAAAAAAAAAGGCTTTTCTTCCTGTTTTCTTTGAAGGGACTTGCACCACAGTTTGTGACTACCCACCATTTCCTTTGCCTTCTCTTATCACAGTGCTGATTCCTTTTGCTGAAGATGACTCAGACATGGGCAGTTCAGGCTGCAGTCCTTTTCTTGATGTTCCACCTGATTGGAGGGTCAGGTAAGTGAGGAAACTACAAGCTGCACTCAGCACTGTTTGACTCACCAGTACACTGAAATTTTAGGGTTCACCAGTATGAAGAATGATATCATGTCAGCTGACCAAATAATCGTGTGCTTTGCAGAGTGACAGAGAATATTATTTCTGATAGGGATCCAACACAAATAATCTGAAGATTCATTTCTTGTTCAGATGAGAAAACACCAGCAGAGCTATGGTTTCTGGCAGAAAAAGACAGATATATACCCATATCACATATGCTCCATCAACTACTATGTTAGATGATCTTGAGTCTTAGCCTTCTTATTGGTATATATTCATAGAGTATCCTGAGTTGGAAAGGACCTACAAGGATTACTGAGTCCAACTTCTGTTCCACTGCTATCCCAGGTTTTTCTTACACTGTAATTGTGCACCTTATCACAGAGAAGGATCTGGTGGTCCTGGTGGATGAAAAACTTAAAATGAGCCAGCAGTATGCTCTTGCAGTTCAGAAAGCAAATGGAATCCTGGGCTCCATCAGAGGAGGGGTGGCCAGCAGGACAGGGAGGCGATTATTCCTCTCTATTCTGCTCTTTTGAGGCCTCATCTGGAGTACTGCAGCCAGCAGTCTGGGGACTCCAATAAAGAAAGACATGGAGCTGTTGGAGAGGGTCCAGAGGAGAGCCACAGAGATGATCAGGGGGCTGGAGCACCTTCCCTACAAAGACAGGCTGAAGGAGCTGGGCTTGTTCAGCCTGAAGGCTGTGGGGTGACCTCACTGCAGCCTTCCAATACCTAAAGGGAGCCTACAAACAGGAGGGGAGTCAATCCTTTACAAGGGTAGATAATAGCAGGACAAGGGGAACTGGTTTTAAGTTGAGGGAGGAGAGATTTAGGTTGGATATCAGGGGGAAGTTCTTTACAGAGAGAGTGGTGAGGTGCTGGAACAGGCTGCCAGAGAGGTTGTGGATGCCCTGTCCCTAGAGGCATTCAGTGCCAGGTTGGATGGGCCCTGGGCAGCCTGGTCTAGTATTCAGTGTGGAGGTTGGCAGCCCCACATGCAGTAGAGTGGTTGGAGCTTCCCACCTGAGACATTCTGATTCTTTTTCTTTTCTTTTTTTTTTTTTTTTTCTCCTTGGGAAAGGTAGTTTTCTTTCCCTTAAGGGTGAATCTTGGCCTCCCAATCAGTTTTTCAATATCCATATTAAAATGGTAGGCATCTCCTGCCAAAAAAAAACAACTTGTAGCTCACCAACGCACACTGCATACAGTGGAAAGGTACCATCTCCACTGCTTTACAAGATCTCAAAGACAGTGACAGAAAGAAGCTGGACCTGGAAACTGAATACTACTTATAAGTTTCTGTGAAAGCAACGCATCCCCAAGGTTGCCGGTACAGTAAGAAAGTAGAAATTTTTTAAGTATGGTGAAGCCAAGAGCTGGATGTTGATGACGGCTGAAGGATCATATTTAATATTTAATTTTTTCTTTCTCTATTTCTCTTTTTCCCATGTAGCTTACAGAAGGGTGAATGTGGAGGCTGGTCATGAGGCTGTGTTGAATTGCCCATCAATCTCCAAGCTGTCTTTGCTAATGGTGACATGGAAGATGAAATCCAGCAATTCCTGCTTTTTGGCTTATAGAAGGGATCTCAATGAATCAAGAATGCTAAACTGCAGTGAGAGGGTGATGTGGAAATACTCACCTGACCAAGACCTAGCTCTTCGTATTTACCCTGTGGACCTGAATGATGAGGGAAATTACACCTGTGAAATTGTCAGCAGTGAGGGGAATTTTCTTTTTTCCTTTTCTCTGACTGTCATAGGTAAGATGCACCTGTGCTTTTTCATTTCCATGTGGGCATAAAACAGATTTGAGTGGTTATTAAAGGACCAAATTCATTTCTGATGCATACTGAGATTGAAGATGAAGATGAAACTTGATTTAGTGTGACTGGAGAGGGTAGGAGCCATATGGAGACATAGGGCTGTTTTAATGAAAAATAATCAGTTATTTGTTTTTGTTTGTTTGTTTCTGCCTCGTGATCAGGCGCTGTTTTCCGATGCTCCAGATGAACAGTCTGGATAGATTCTGATGTAGGTCTTTGGATGTAACATGGAATTTGAATGCCGTGTGAATGCTCACATGAACAGGAGCGCACACTGTTGGTTAAGTTAGTGCAAACAGATGATATTAAATAAATATTGCTACTTAAAGCTGAACCAAATTTCAAAATGTACACATTGTGTACTTTCCTTGGATAAGGACCAAATAGGAAGGAAGCAAGAGTTTCAGGACATTATCTGGAAATACTTAACTCTTCCAGAAGCATTGAAAGTTGCAGTACTGCATCACTAAAATAAAAATGATTTTAGGCTATTTTCAACCAAGGCAGGAAGAGACAGTATTAGGAAACAAAAACAATGCATCAGACAATCTTTCTGAGATGTGTAGATTATCTATAGCTTTCCTTAAATTGCAAGAAACATTTTACTTATGAGAGGATTTTTTTATTCCGATCATCTTAGTTGATTTTTAGTAATTCTTGGAAGGCTTATGTGAAAGTTATTCTGCAAATCAGTAATTGCTACTGTTAATATTTGTCCCTTGATATTGTTTGCTTCTTCCTTGCAGAATCTGTTTTGTCAAATGCAGAACATAAATTGTTAGGCTTTAGGCAGAACAGTATTTCTCCATTTCCTCCTTTCTATCCGTACTATGAACTTCTTAGCTTGCAGCTTCAGCAAGTTACAGTGTTTTGTTCAGTGTATGCACTGCTATACTTTTAAATCTTCATTTAATCCAGCCCTATCCAACATCCTATCTTCTGTTACAGTTATAGTCATCCTTTGGAAAACATGAGGAAACCACAATTCTAAGTGCAGCTACCAATTTTTAGAGATATTTACATTGGACTTCAATGTGTTTTTCCCCTAAAGATGGTTGGTGTTAATACTCTGAATTATTTTAAGATATCTTAAGTTGGCCACACAAAAACTAAAAAATAGTACTGTTTTTGTTTCTCAGTTAGAGACCTTACTCTGGAATAATGACTGTAGTCTATTTACTTCTTCTGCAGTCCCTCCTACATTGTCTCTGACCTCTGACAAGAACGGAGTGGCTGTTTGCCAAGCTACTGCTGGAAAACCAGCTGCCAAAATCTCCTGGATCCCTGCAAGTAATCACAGTGTTGAAAAAGCTGTCCATCACCTCAATGGAACAGTGACCAGCTTTAGCTACATAAGCAGGGTCAACAGCACACATCCTAATGTCACCTGCCTGGTTACTCACCCAGCTGTGAACCAGACTCTCTCCCTAGATCTGTCAGGTAAAGAACATCGTTCTGTAATTGTTCTTCATCATACTCTTGTGACTGTGGTTTTAATTTGCAGCTGTTTCCACTGAATGCCAGGGCTTGGCAGATTGTTTAGTGGTGAAATGCCAAAGTTCTTGCACATGTTGATAGAGAAATTAGTAATTCAGAGTTAGTCAACTGAAACCAAATGTTTCACAGCATGGTATGAGGAAGCTTTCAGTGAGAGTTTACTTGGATCTTCATTTTAAGGTACAAGAGCTCCTTATTCTCTTTCAGTGATCCTTGTTTAATTAGCGATGACAGAGAAGTTCTCTCTGCAGTAACTGTGATTTGTTTTTGATGTGAAACTTTGGACCCCTTGAGCTGAATTTTTCCACTCCCCCACAGTGCTGATGGTCTGGAGAAAGTGGAGAGTGGCTGTGTGTTACTCTTGAGCAAACTTTCCCAATGACAAAGTTAGTAAAGGTTAAGCTGGCTATATTGGACTTGATATGCTTCTGCCATCAAAACTTGTAAGAAAATCTAAATAGTGCTTGTATCACCAAAATATCTCGTCAAGGGTGTGAAGGATAGAAATTAACACAGACCAGTTGTTAATTACAAAATTCTGGAGGGATGTCTGGTCAGTTCTGCTGATGCACTTCTAGTATCATTTGTACAAAGGGAAACCATGCAGATATATGGGTTAAAAATATGAAGTACGTTTGTACGCATTGGATGAGTGAAACAGTTCCTTATGCAGGTTGGCACCTAGACATCCCATCTGTCTCTCATTGGAGCTATGGGGGTAGAGCATTAGTTTTCTTTTCCTCATTAAGTTAGATAACATCATCATATAGTCAGTGGATACTGACATCTAGCTCTGTAACTGGTTTTCTTTTCTCACCCCAGATGATTTCTCCATGCTCCGATATCTCTGGATTGGACTGCCTGCAAGTCTTGCTGTTGTCTGTGGTGCTGGAGTGACTTTATACTTGATTCTAAGGTGCAGGGGTAAGTCATTTGAGCTTGAAATGTTTTACATTCCATGCTTTACATTCCGTCACAGGCTAAGTGCAGGTACTAAGACATGTTTCTTATGGCTGAGAGTGGGTCAGGGGGCAAGGATTGAGGAAAATGTTGATGTATGGTGTACTGACCCTTTGGAAATAATAAATGGAGGGATGGAATTTTAAAACAAGCCTGGAGTTTTTGTAAGAGTCATTGTTATTATACTATTAATGTATTACATATGAGGCAAAGAGTTATTCAGAGAAAGAAGAATACTTGCTATGAGTAGGGTGGGTTTTGACTTTTTTAAATTATTTTGATCATTCTGAATTTACCAACATAAAATTCTACACATAGACTGAGGAGTTTAAAGATAGTTTAAGCATTAGTCCTAATTGGCCGGTCACAAGCAATCCTTTCTCTCTCCTGGCAATTCTAATTTTCTCCCTTCTGCAAATGTAAGAATAGGTCAAATGTATGCTTCCCTCTGGTACACTGATAGTTTCTCAGTTGGTGTAGATTTCATTGGCATTGTGTCAGCTCATGCTGAATAAGTTGATATGAGAGCTCATGTGATGCTTTCCCACTCTTGAGATGGCTGTGATGAAGTACAGATGGAGTAAAAGCCTAAGTGAATTGGAGGGAGAGAAAATGAGGATTGAAAGAAACTGAAAGCGAGGGTGTTTTTTGGAGAGGAGGGTATGAAGCACTGGGGAAAGCAACTCAGAAGGGAGTGAACTGTAAATAGAGGGAATCTGTAGAGCATCAGAGTGCCCTATTCCTCTCCGCTGTGTTGTTCTACCTTTAATGCTTTCCTAGGGTTCTTCCTTTTGCTCAGTGTTGCTCAGATTTCCCCCTCACCCCATTGCAAGTATTAAATTGCAGATGTAATCAGTGAATCTAAAAATATGAAGTGACGTGTTGGCAAGAGGAGTATGAGTGGAGACAGAGCAGAAAAGGCAGGAGAAGAAAGCAGAAGGGCAGCTGCTGGCAGTAGTGGAGGCACTGACAGGTGCTTACAGCACTCTTCTTACAGCATGTCACTGTTACATAGCGAAGAGCTCCTTTGGGGCAGGCAAGGAGAGGGGAAAATGCACTCAGATGGGTTCTTGGCCCAGTATTTCCCTTCAGAAAAGTACACCTAGCTGAGTCAATTCAACCATGTTTCCCAGGGAAGCCAAATGTTTCAGCAAAAGGGTAAATAAAACAATAACACATTCAGGGGCAGAGCATAAAAGGTGAGAACTTAACCAGTGAGAGCATTTAGGGGGGGAGAAAAAAAAAAAGGTAATTCAGCTGCTGAGGGCAGTTAGAGAAGAACTCTGGATATAACAGCTGTGTACCTTGTCCCAAGAAGCCCCTTTTGATTTCCTGGTACACTTCTTCCAGCCTCCCGGCTACAGGATAAGGCACAGCAGTCACCAGTACAGACTGTGGTGAGCTTTGTGGTTTTTGTTGTTGTTGTTTGTTTGTCTTTTCTTGCTTTGATGTTTTTTGCTGGGGAGTGGGGTGGGGGGAGGGTAGGGGGAGTGTATGTGTTTTTTGTTGTTGCTGTGTGTGTTTGTCTTTTTCTTCATCAAAACATGTCATTTCATCGCAACGTGTGGCTGCTCTGACAAAAATCCAACATATCTCCATGTGTGCTGGTTGGCTGGAATGAGGAGCAGTGTGTCTGGGAGGCTGTCTGTTATTTGGGAGGTCATAACTTCGTTACACAGAGTATCTGAGTAATTGTTTATGCACTAGATAGAGAATGGAGTAAAGCATTTTCTGCTTAAAGATACAATAAATTACATTTGCAATGTTCAAGCTGAATTTAAATCTCTCCAGCATTAATATGTTCACAATGCTGCTTCACACTCTAATCTTGCCCTTGATGACAGAAATCTGTGTGATTAAAGATGTGATGGAAACAGGCAGGTGTTTTACAACGAGGGAAAAGGATGCATTTCCTTATGCCCTATTAGCAACACGAACAGCAATGAAATTTTTATATTTTAAGTTGTAGTTCAGACACACAGGAGCTAAGAAACAGCAGTGTTAAATTTGCCACTGCAAGTTTTACTTCCACTCTAGTTCTAGGGTGTCCTGATGCATATTTGACAGCATGATAGCACGCTATTCTCTCCTCAGGGCTCCTGCTTTACCTAATGCACCCTAAAAGAACAATTATTTCGTATTTAGTTTTCTGCTCACAGTGAAATTAATAGATGTGTGCTTTGTCTGTTGTAAAATAGTCAAATGGTGCTCTGAGGTCAGAATGATTAATTTCCTGGTGTACTCTTATGGTATTCTGCACAATTTGACTGATGGGAGTGGGAGCTGCTGAGATCAAAGTCAAAACTTCCAGTAAGTTTCAGTGCCTACGCTGGAATGCCTGTGGCCTGCCTGTTTTTTTTTTTCTGTCAGAGGAGTTAACATTGGTCATTATGACCTATTTTGTTGAAAATACTGACATTTCAATGTTAGTTTTCAATCTCATTAAGAAAAGGAGATTCAGAAGGTTGCCTTGTTCAGACTTTCTCTCCACAAACTCAGGTTTCAACCTATATGCCCTGCCCCTTTGCCTGTAGAGCTTAGAGAAATACCATCATAGATCCTTTGCAAAAGTAATGTTGACTGCCAGATTTCCTCTGCTCCTGTTTTTTTTGTTTTGGTTTTTTTTTTTTTTTTTGGTTTTCTTTTGTTTTGTTGGCCTCTACAGCAGTTCCAAAAAAGTCTTCAACATAACATAGTGGTCTGTGTTTTTCTTTATTTTGCAGACTGAAAACTTCAGATTCACACCTTTGCATCTGAACACTGAACCTGTGAAGGACCATTATGTCTCACCAGAGAAAATCTATCAGAATTATAAACCACAAACCACATTTATGAGCTATTAACCATGTAGGCACCAGCCATCTATACCGGCTCAACTATTAATTATCCTCAATAACTCAAACCTGTCCTCGATCTAGCAAATCTCAGACCTTATGACAGCAGGACAGCAGAATACTCTAAACTGACCAAGAAAAGCCTTTCTCCTTCCTGACATGAAGGAAGCCAGGGGAGCAACCTGTTTAAGTCACTGATTCCTCTCTTTCTGTAAATATCAGTACAGTTGTTGAAACATTTGGAACTTGTAAAGGCTGAGGTGGAGAAATACACGTTTAATTTTGAGACTGGATTCTGAAGTATGTGCTGTTTCCCCTCACATTCATAATTGATACATTTCTGTGACAGAGTAACAGGCTTGGTGAAAATGTATCACTTCTTTGTAGACCACCTTAGCATCTAGATTCTCATTTCTTTCTCAAGATGGAAAGATGGAAACCAGGAAGTGCCACAAGGAGCCCTAAAAAACCAACCAAACAAGATGAGCTATCTGGCAGAAATACAGGAATAAAAGAGTTTTGTTCTAGGTAGGTAGTTACATGTAGCAGATGAAAATCTGGTATTTTTCAACCTTTTTTTTTAAAATATGTTTATTTTCAGTTACATTTTCTATTGTTAATGGTAGAAGAAAGCCAATTTGAATTGGTACTTAATGTGGAAATGAGAAATAGCAAGGGGAAATCTTCTAAGATTCATTTTGAAATAAATATGTAAATATATGAAATTTATCTCAAATGATTTTTGGGTCCATTTTCTTAGAAGCCAATATTACAGCCTAGTTTGTTTAATTAAAAAAAAAAAAAAAAGCAGGTGATCTGCTTGCTTGAAAACCATCTAACCAAGCCATTTATTTCTTCTCATTTCTCTGCCCCAAGTAGAAGAAAAATACTGATTGATTGATAATTTCTTCTTTCATATATTGGGCTTGTGAAACCTTTTTGAAACACTAATGCAGCACCAAAGTATACTTAAGTGTGTGCTTTGAATAGTCTTTGCTTATTGTTGGAGGAGTTCTCAGGCACGAGCATCCCTCTGTGCCTTTTAATTGCACTTCCCTTTATCAATACTAAGCAAGCATGGGTTGGCCCATACTGATGATATTCCAGGCTTTCCTATCAGTCACGAAGGCATGAAGAACCTTCTTGGCTCATGGAAAGTGCTTGTAGAAGGTAGTAGATTCATACCAAGTGAGCCATTCTTGCTAATGTCAGTGGGGGGTCACAACCTCAGAGCTGTATGTAGCATCTTCATGTCATCTGTACCTTATCATGAACACAGCCTCTGGGAGAAAAAAGCGACAGCTTGAAATTAGTGAAAAGAGGTTTTCAGTGATGTTAGTTGAAAAGCCATATTGTAGCTCTAGTGAAATGGACAGCATTTTTTCAGTAGTGAGTGGTTTCCCAGTTCTGCTGGCCTGTAGTTGGCCCTGTGTAACTGGTGCAAGTCAGCACCCTTTTTTTTTTTCTCCATGTCAGCCTGGACTTTTCACAGCCAGGGTGCTGTCATGGACTTGTTTCTGGAAGCCACGAAAACAGCAGAAAGATATCTTGTTTCTTAGAGAACTGTCCCATTGGGTCTAAACCCAGCTACACTGATTCAGAAGCTGGACCATTGCAGCCAGACCTCAGGATGACATTTCTGTCAAACATGAAGAGCATTAGGCTGTGGAGCAGTCTATTTTCTATGACCATAGTGCACACCATATGTCTTGTGATTTTTAGTGTGCAGTGCAAGAACTTCTCATGACTCCTTTGCACCATATGAAATGTTGAACAGTAAGATCTAATGCAGACACAGGAAATAACATTTAGGGGCATGATTTTGTTGGGAAAGCTCTCTGGAGTGTAATAATTGGACAGGTCTGAAAAACATGCTGTCCATGATCATGGCAGGGGGTTTGGAACTTGATGACCTTTGGGGTTCCTTCCAACCCAAGCCATCCTATGATTCTATGCATTTACTTTTTTTTTCTGCTTCTCTTTTAAATGTGTTATGGTCACAACACCAGTGGTAGGTAGATTCAGGTATGCTTTCTCTGTCATCTTAGCTATCTGTGATTCACAGGAGCTTTTGGACCACATCTAAGCTGCCAACAGGTGATAACTATTGTAGTGACCTGACAGTACTTCTAAGGGAGTAGTCTTTGACAGGAAGAAAATGGGACTAGCCAAGCAATGGGCCTATGAGGACACTCAGAAATGAAGTCCTTGTCGCTTGGTGTAAGGCATACAGGTCTGTGAGGTAGAGAAGAAAACAGAGTAGATTGGAGAAGGGCATTGACAGAGGGAAACAAAACAGCAAGGGACTGAGAGCAAGCATGACTTTGCGTTGTTGCAGCTCCGTACTTAATTGTGTGACTGATTACTTTTTCCATTCAGTCACTGGCTACCTTTATTTCTGATCCTGACTGGTGAAATACAAGCTTTTGTCGTATGGGAAGTATTCCAAACTCTTCCCTCAGTGTCAGAACTATACATGGACTCCATTGTTTTCCTTTCTGACAGCACCTAAACAAGGACTGTCCTTCTTAGTCTTATGAGCTGTATACCAAAGGGCTAAAAACCAAGAGATGCATACCTCAAGGGGGAAGAAGGGGAAGATTTGGCTAGCCAGGAGTTGGATGCCTCCTCTGTTTGAAAGGCTTGAGCTGGGCATGCACCTCAATCCATCTCAGCCAACTCCCTCCCTCCAAGAAGCAGGGACCCATGTGCACCAGTACTCAGCCACTGGGCCAGATCAGCAGGGTCGATGCAGGAGTCCTCCCCATGTTGATGGAAGCTGCTGTTTGGCACCTGCCCAGTTCCTGTTTTCCTCGTCAGGCTGCTGAGAAAGAGCCTGCCTTCCACCTGGATTTAATTTGGAAGTTTATCTGTTGAGTATTTAGAGAGCAAGAAAATAATTCAGATGCTTTCTGTCATGCTGGTTTTATAACAGGGGTGGCACATGGGCGTAATCCAAAGAATAGTCCAAATTGTGTATTTCATCTCTTGCAGGAATTTTGTCTGAAAAAAAAAAATCAACTTGAGGAGATTTATATGAGTAGTATATTTACCATGCTTCTTTCCTTAATTGCATGATTTTAGTGCTTACATGGATTTTGTCTGAAAGAAAATTTAAGCAAAGAAGACATTTCAGATTGCAAACTTCCATGTATTCTTGTGTGGAATTGAGAAAAATGGCTAAGAAAATATTGTGAAAGAGCTACTAAGAGGAAATGGGCACTGGAATGAGCTATTTGCACATTCTGACAAAAAACAAATGTGTATGTATATATACATATACACACACACATTTTGTAGAAATCATATCCTTACACTCCTAGCCATATATGTTGGTTAGGGCTGTGAAGATATGATACATATATATATATGATACATACGTACATTCATATATGTATATGCATATATACATACACGTGTGAGGATATGATTCGTATAATAGCAAAAATAGTCCTGTACAAGTTGTAATCTGTAGGTGAACAAGCCACAGTTAAATGAGGGCTGGTCCAAAAGTAATGTTTCTGATTTTATTATGTTGTCCCTTGATGGCGAAGGCAAATGTTGGTGGTATGGTAGTAGAATTGAACCTTCTCACCAATATCCCTTTACATGTTGCTGCTGTGTGACGGATGACAGCAGAGGGGCAGTCTGACATGGAAGTACATATGAAGCAAACGTGTGTCATTGAATTCTTGCATGCAGAAAATGTAGGTGAAAATGCTCCTGCTTATTGTTTTTATTCTCACTCATTACATCTATAAGGCACTCCTGGTAATAATGATTTACCTGGTAATCTGATTCGTCTATGAGCAACTTGTCTTTTGGTAACAGGAGATATCGTAAAACTGTGGCACAGTTCTCTGTTCTCATTCTATTCACTGAAAGTGAACAACAACAACAACAAATAGCTGATGAAAAGCTGTGTTTGGAACCACATAAATTGGAATGCAACTTCAGATTATGAATAAGATTTAAACTCCAAATTTCAACATCAGGATGGAAATGAAGAAGATAAATGACTTTTTCCCTGCAGAGTTTGGAAAAGAAGCAGATTTCCTAAAGACCAGGTTAGTGAAAATCTCAAGTTCTAAGCTGGTATTTCTCACACACACACACACACACACACACACACACATATCTGTGTCTAGCCTTGCTGGCTTTTCTTCTCTGAGGTGAGGATAGAATACTTTCCTTGATTCTCATAATTACAGTAGCTCCTGTGGAATTCCATGCCTTGTGGATTACTGGTTTTGATGTCTTTGTGATCTGTGTGATTTAGCTTTTTTTATTTTTATTTATTTATTTATTTATTTATTTATTCCTCATTTTTCTTATTTTTAACTTGTTCTCTACTATTGGCTTGGTGTCCATAATCTGTATGCATCGTTCGTGCGCTGGAGGACAGTGAAAGCTCATGACTGAACCAAGTAGGATATCAATTACATATCCTGCCAATTGCCTGTTCTGGAATAGTTCACACTTGTGCTATCAATGATTCTTTAGGCTTACCCACTTTTCTCTTTATTTCATTATCATCCCACCAGTGCTCTGGTGCTTTAGTTTTCTTAGTTTATTGATTTTTATCTTCTCTAATTATTTAGCACCCAGTTCTCTTTTTTTTTTTCCCCCTTTTAGCATCAAAGACAGTTGTGTTCTTTATTCAGTTGCTTTAATATGTCCCAGTTCTTCTCAACTGATTTTTTAAAAGAAATGTTTATTTTTGTAAAAACAATATGTTTTAAATAGTCATTTGATTTGGAACTGACTAGTGCATTTCACTGAACTTCCCCTGAAAGACATGCTTAATGTAAGCCTCCTTTATTTCGTTGGCCAGTATCTAGTAGGAAATGAACCACTCACTTGATTCTCTTGATTGTAAACCACTGCTGAGCTTCAGTGCCTACAAAACGAAGCATACCTACCATATATAAATGCACAATATGCGTAATTTTATATGATCTGCAGTGACATCTGTCTTCTGTTATTCTGCAAAAACATCATAACCAGCTTTTCTTTTTCTTTTCTTTTTTTTTCTCCTTCATAGTTTCTGTGCTACTTTGTGCTACTCTCTCACAGCAGCAGGGAGTCATAAAAGTATGCATTTTTTTTTCTCGAGACTTTTCAAACAAACTTGGTTATTGATGATTTTACTTACTTCAATAAAGCACCTCTGACACAATGTCCTGCTGTTTTTGAATGAGACTGTCTCTGATGCACACATGGTTAAAAATCTGTATATAAGCAGGAAATGGTGGCTCTAGCTACAGCACAGAAAACAGGTGCCATTTTACTTTATTTATAAGCAGTGATATTTTCAGAGAGAGAAGCAAACAGTATTACAAATCACAGACTCACTGTGAACTTGCAAAAGTGAAGTTTTCCCCCAAAGGCAATAGAAATAACAGCATAAGGAGGTTTTTTTGCTCTGCTTCTTCTAGATTCTTCCATTATTGATATACCAGTATGTATTTTTCTGGTTGTTTTGTCGATACAGTTTCTTGAATTTCTTGCTGTTGACTGGGGTTGGTCTGGCCTGGTCTCCTTTTTGACTCTCCCTTCTTGGTCTTCTATTTTTCTGTGAAGGAAAGATTCTGCACCAGAGGGCAGCGGGCATGGCCACAAGTGCCAGAGTTCAGGGAGTGCCTTGGCACTGCTCTCAGACACAGGGTTTGGATTTTAGGCGGTGCTGTGTAGAGTTGGAAGTTGGACTCGGTGGTCCTTGTGGGTGCCTTCCAACTCAGGACATTCTGTGATTCTATAATGATTTGATTTTGTCTGACTGCTGCCACAGTCCCAACAATGCCTGTTTGTCACGTTATTTGTATCTAGCTGGGCTTGGATTTTGAATCTCCATGTGTATGTATGTCTGAAAGAAAAACGGTGGAGAAAAAGCTAAAATCCTTCTTATATTAGATTTATAATCTAGGAAATACAAAACCCTCTCTTCTGTGCAAAAGAAGTGACCACATACAGAACAGTATGCTTAATACAGAAATACATTTCTTGTGGTCACTTCATATCTTGTGTGAGAAGAGTGCTGTGTGGGGAAAAAAAGGTGAGTGAGACAAACAGTGAGAAACTCAGGCCTGGATGCCTGACTTTGTCTTCAACTTGCTTTAAATATTTAAATCAGGCAGATTAGAATCAAACAAGAGAAATTAGTGCCCAGCTAGGATTTCTTCCTGCATCAGACAAGTTAACATGTGCATAGATATAATACCCTCATGGGCACCATTTGCATCCAGGTATGAATCTCTACCAGCTGCACTTGCTATCACACTCTTTATCATTGTCGTTCTTGTACAATTAGCAAGTCTCCTATTTCTTGGTGAGCATGCATGTATGTTTTTCTATGTGTGAAGTTGTGAACATATGGAGAAAAAGTTATATATTTTTCCTTGACATTAATTCTTAACAATTTCTTATCAACAGAACATTTCATTACATATAAATATTATGAAATACCTTATTAGACAGACAAGTGAGAGAAAAAATGTGAAGTTTATGCAGAAATAGTATAGTTGAATATAGTTGAAACAGAATAGTTTTTCTGTAGTCATCTGTTGGCAGATGCATTAATATTAGTAATATTAGTGTTAGCCTGGGTCAGGAATGTGCTTATGAAGAGAAACTCCCTATAGTCCATGCTTAATGTTGGAATTCAGAGTGTCAAGCAGCCTTGGAACACCCAGCGAACTGGCTTAGTTTCTAATGGCTCTAAAGCAACAAGTGCAAACTAGGGGGATTCCTAGTGCTCCCCAGCTGATAGTGAGTGCCCAGCTCACAGGTTCAGCTTATAGCAAGCCAAAAATAAAATCCCCTCAACCCATCTTGTGCTCTGTTGAGCCACTCCTGTTGAGCCTATGTAGATGAAAAGATAAACACAGCTTTTGTTAAAAAGTCTTCCCATAGGGTGTACTTATTACAACCTGCTTTGTATGCAGGAGATAACCTGAGCATCAACCCCAAGAAGACTCTGAAAACTGCTAATTTGAAGTGCTCCTGTTTTTAATGTCTCTCTCTTTTTTCCCCTCTTTCTCTCTCTCTTATGCAAAGGATATGTGTGGAAAATAACAGGGCCATAATGAGTATGTTCCTCAAAGGCTACTTTGGAAGTCTTGGAAAAAAAATTACAGACTGAATCTTTTGGTAACCTGCTACCTTGGATTGCTCATCTAGAAAACAAAGGAGCCACAACCATGTGTAGGCACTGGTGCCAGCTAAACTGTGTATTTTCTTCAGAAATGCTGGAATAACAAGGAGAATGATGTAATACAATCTGTGCAATTATTTGCAAATGCATGAGTCTCATTTGCCTTACTTGATATTTAAAAAAAGTAAACTGGCATAGAATTTCTACTACTATCTCACAACAGCTTGCAGCTAAAAAGCCATTGTGCGTAAGTGTAAATTGTGAATTAGCATATCTTCCAAAAAGAAAAAAAAAAAAAAGCAAAAAAAAAAAAAAAGCAATAGCTTAGACTGCATCTACTAGCTACAATGACAAGACAGTAGTCCCATCTCTGGGAGCTCACACTCAGCAAACGTTTTATGTAGAGGCATTATCTCATGGACAGTGCAAACAATGCAGAACTCAGACCCAGTGGAATGTGACTGAATTTGCTCTGAACCAATGAGATGGGAAAGAAATGAGAAACACTGTTGACAGTTGCAGTCAAGTTGGCAATAGTCAAATAATTTTGTCTTACATGGGGAGGAATACACAGACGTGTGTGTGTATTTACACCGGGGAATTGGATCACAGGTGATGTGCCAAGCATGAAACTGAATATGACATTGACTTCATCCAGATGGAGTAGCAGTGATTATTATATGACAAGGAACAATCATGTTGGAAATGTGCTGTACAGAAATTATAGTAATAGTGATTTAAAGGCAGTGGAGGAGTGGATTCGTGTTAAGAAATTATATTAAAAAGAAAAACAGTGATAATAGGAATAAAGTAGATTAGACACGACCAAAATTGTTTTAGGAAAGGATGCTAAAAGAGGCCCTCCTGGGATAGACTGGGAAGTTGAATGGAAATGAACAAATAATTCTTTAATGTTGTTAAAGAGAGAAATACTCCTGAGATTTGTGTCACAGGAGATGTTAACTTCTCAGTCACTGAGGCTAAAAATAATTAGTAAAAATAGACCATGTGATTGGTATGAAAATTTGAAGGTATATTTAACTGAGCAGTCAGTGAGCCAGTGGAGAGTGCTGCTACTCAGAAGTTCGTTTTTGTGACTAACACCAACAACACAGATAAGGTGGTTGTAGGAAATACCCAAAGTGATCACATGAGGTTGATTCAATTTATGTGAGTTGGAATGCAGGTCTGTGACTCTTATTCTTACTTTAAATAGGAAAGACCATACATGATGGGGGAACTAAACAGTGAAGTCACTAGGAAGAAGGCTTCATTTTAACTGAAGACTGGAATTTTCTTGTATTAAAGGTGTAGACATGCTGGAGACTTTTCTTCGCAAAAGAAGTGATATGCCCAGCCAGCTCTGGAAATAAGAGCAAATTCTCTTGAAATAGATGCTAGGAATGCATGGAGACTCCCAAGGGATAAAGAAAAATATTAAGCTGACAAAGAGATAGTCCTAGACATCAAAAAGCTCAGGGATAAAATGGAAATTGTCAGCAGGCTGCTCTTCCAAAGTACCTTCAAATGCTGAGCAGAAAGCTCTCCTGATGTGTGCAAGTAAAGCTGTACATGGACGTCCCTGATGTGTTGGGAACAGACCTCATCTCTGAATCCCTCATTACATTACCATAGTTTGGGAGACTCAGAAGACGCTGTGATGCTTGTATTTTGGGTCACACACCATCACTGGCTAGTAAGTAGCAACATTGTATGTGGAAGGTAAGAACAATTCTAGATAAGTGTTTGGATATTTTTCTTTAACAACGAGAACATTTTGGTTCAAATTTCCTTTGAACACCTGGTGAGGTTGGCCAGGCTGGGCCAGCTTTTCAGCTCGAGCATCGTTTTGGCCTGAGACAGCTGTCCAGGGCAGGAAGGGTCAGCCAGAGCAGTGAAAAGCTTAGAAAGTGACACCAGCAAAGTCCTGCAATGGCAAGTGTTAGGAAACTAATTATCAGACTCATTGCTAGCTTGTGTAATGAAAAATGTAAATGTATGAAATGTATACAATGAAATGTAATGAAAAAATTCACATCAGAGCATTCTGAAGGTTCTCAAACCTCTCTTTTGAGGCAAAGGGAACAAACAAGAAGATTCTCACTGAATTTCTGTTTCCTCCTTAGTAATGAGGATAAATGTACACACCAAATGATGCCACCCATTTCTGGAAGATATGCCCCTCCTTAAATCCTGTGGCTGCTTTATCTAGATCAAGTAACACTGGCTTCAAAGGTGTGACAGCAGTTGGCCAGCATGCAGTTGCTCTTGCTTGACCCATATCTGAAAGATCAACCCCATTCCTCAAGATATCAAGGGATAGCTTGGGGAGATAACTCAGCCTAACTTTTAATGGACAGAGTGGAGATTTGATTCTGGGCTTCCACAGTTACGCTCATCATTTTTCTTACTGGCTTTATACAAAGTTCCCTTCTCTCAGTCATTTTTCACTTTTCAGTATCTCTGACAACACAAGCTAACTACAGTATTGCTGATTCTCACTGATTATTCATAAAGAATTTGATACTTTTGTTTTGTGTTCTCTTTTTCCTTAAAATCCCAGCTGAGTCCTAGTTTCTGTATTTGGTTTCCTTTGTGACTATAGAAGAAATGTGATGTCTCTAGTCCTAAAGAAATACCTTAAAACTCAGTGGATGTGGACAGCACAGTAATCAGAGGTAAATTCAAATAAATAATATACTGTTTTCTGAAGCCTTAGTCACAGTTTTGAACAATAAGATTTAAAATGATGACCTTAACAAAAATAATAAATATTTATCTGTTCTTTCAGAAAATCTTTTCTCTAGACCTCATTTTTATGTTAAAGGAGCATCCCTGCTTGTTTTCTGACTTCAGCATTTTACACATTTTTGTAAATGCTGTAGTAAAGCCTAAAGAAGTAATAAGATGATGTCAAAGTAAATGAGGATTTTTGTGTTTAATTCTTTGCTGCTGTTTTGTGGTCTCAGGCAAGAAATTCATCTCTCTTTCTCTCTGCTTTGATTCTCTGTCCCTGGGGATGATATGACTTTTCCTGGAAATGCATTATTTTAATCACTGTAAAAGATAACAAAGAGGCAAGACACTAGGCTAGCGGCATTGTGGTAAGCGTGACATCTCAAAAGAAATAGCAAGAAAACCACCTCTGAAACTCTGGATGTTTGAGGCTGGATCATTGTAAATAATTCTACCAAGTTATGGCGTCCTCTTTGAGCTTGTGAGGTAAGGATACCGATAACATTCGCACCTCTTGGTTGGTTAATGATCTGAGCCTTGCTGCTGCCTCAAGCCTTGTTTTTACTAATATAAAGATATTTTCAGCTCTAATATTGAGAAAGGCTTCAGAAAAGCTACACATCTGTGAAATGACAAAGTGGGATGAGTTTGCTTTATCTAAATAGGAAATATAGTACTGAATAAATTGCTTCTATGCTGCTTGAGTATTGTGGCTTGATTACTATGCCCTGGGCCTTGCGATACATTTATCTAACTTAGAAAACAAGACGAGAAGATCTGCAAGGAAAATGCACAGTGCATTGGTTCTCCACAGCTATAAGTCCTATGCACAATAGGCACTGACTAGTACTGTTGGATCCGTCTGAATTTCAGACAGAAGCAGCCTGGAAGGAAGGTATTCCCCAGTTACCTCTGGACATAATAGCCACCAGACAGAGAAAACTGCTGACTGACAGTGTTGTCATTCAGATAAATGACTGGCTTATCACTAGATTCTTCTTGTTTTGTTCTCATTTTCTTGGGGAGCACTCTTAATCTTCTGGGGTCAGGATAATATCTTTATTCTCATAGTTTACTGGTTTATGTTTGGAAAAAAAATAAATCCAGGTTATTAGCTTTGCTTTTTTGGCACCTCTGCAAAATCACAGATGAAAACGTGGGCAGTGATTGCAAATAGGAGCTAGGCTTCAGTCTCAGTCTGTCTTGCGGTTTGTAAAACCTCTCCGAGTAAAGCAGTGGTTCACCTGTGAAGATGCAGCTGTTAACAAGTGTAAGGGGACACAAATAGCATGTTAAGGAGAATCCACCACAAATGAGTGGTACATTTGTGAAAGGAGGAAACAGAAATATGCTCCTAAATGCCTGGAAAGGCTAGGAGAGACATAGTATATGCTGCTTTGTGCAAGAACAAATATGTTTATGCAGCATCAGAAGCAGTCAGGCTGCAAGAGCTAAGAGCAGTTTGCCAGGAACCTACGTGTCTGGATAGCTGAAGTTTCTGAAAGGAAGGAGAATTTTTAAAACTGCATTCAATCACAGAGGCTTGGCCTACTGTTGTCCACATTGGAGGTTATGGGTGAGAACTGTAAAACTTTGTTGTCTTAGGATGATTCTAGGAAAGTTATCTATCACAGCTGTGTTATCCTGTGTTCACCTGCTAGCTGGATTCTACTTAGCAATTATCCTTGAACTGTTTGATTTCCAGGTTTTATTAAACATAGGCTATCTGCAGAGGAATGAGACACCAGTGGTTAATCATAGCAAAATCTATGTCTTCCTGCCACAGAGATGTCAAGGAAAGACACAGAGAATGAGGCAAATTGCTATAATTCTGTTGAATCATGGAAAATAAAAACTAAAAGTCAGGCATCACATCTTCCAAATGATTCCAGGTGGTCCTCTTCACCCTGCCCTCACACAATTGAGGCCTCCTTCTCCTGAAGAGATGGTGCAGATAGCTTTGCCTTAACATTGTCTTTCCTTCCATTTCAGCTGTCAGGTAAGGGGTTGAAATCTGCCCTTCTGCCTTCAAGGTTCATGACTAGATTTTTCCTTCTTGCAGATTAGAAGTTATATTAAAGGTATTTCATCAGGAGTACGCTTAGATGCTTCTCTTTCGAGACCACTGCTGTTCACAAAATGGACACATGGACTGGCAGATGTTTTCCCTCTTTTTGTTATAGTTGCATTAAGCAATCTATGACCCTTCTTAAATGGTGAATTGAATGTAGTCTTAAAGCCAAATCTATCTTTCTGCATTTATGGTTTTGGATGGTAAACGGCTAGATTACTGGGTAGCCTTAGAAGAGCGGGCTGCTGTAAGAAAAAAAAGTCAGAAGAAACTGTGTCTTTATACTATGCCAAGATGTTGGATAGCCTTCTAACCCTTCTGTAGTAAAGAGGAATGTTAACATTTCTGGGGACACCAGGAGTTGGCATAGCTTAACTTTACATTGGGTTAGGTTCTTTGTGGTACATCTCAGACTATGCTACTTAGTTTAAAGCCGTATGCTCTAAAAGTGAAGCTAAATTAAATGCATAGAGTACGATAGCTGTAGTATGATGGGAAGTTACTTCCTCTTAAGCAAAGCTTCCTTAATTTATGGCAATAAAATACCTCATTTTGATGTACTGTGCAGAGATTGGTAAAATCAGTCCATATCCAGTGTTCTGCAGGGTCTATTTTTTTCTCAGACAGACTACATGGCACAAGCTGAAGGTGAATGTAAAATCTGACTTCAGTTGCTGGGAGTTTCCTTCACAGCGTTCATCTTGACAGGTTGCTGTGTTTTTGTTTTTGGTTTTGTTTTTCCCCAGAGACTATTAAAAGAATGAGTAGAGGATACAGGGTCCATGTAGCAGTCTTCTTCCAAATTTTGACAAGTATGCTTAAGGACTGTTTGAAGTCTGCTCTGTCTGCCTAGGATGTGACAAGGAAGATAACATTCAGAATCTGCAGCTAATGTCTGCAGCCTGTTTTAGTTATTCTGAACCCATCTCCCGAAGAACCTCTTTCTTTCCACCACCTGAAGAGATCTTAGAGGAAATCTAACTCACTAGGCCAAAGTCAATGTTTGGCAATATCTCCATGGATTCTACAAAGGGAATTCCATAAAATTCTGTTCCACTTCAAAGTGAAGATGTGATGCAAGGCAAGGACAGCTGGATTAATGTTGGATGAGCGCAAACTTTCAGTTACAGAACTTCCAAACTATTTTGGAGGGAAGATTTGGAAGGCATAATTGTCAGATCCGTGCAGTTTCCGGAGATTCCAGAGTTGAATCAGAATGGGATTCGGACAATGCTCTATTGAGTCTTTTTTATTTATGGATGTGCTCACTGAGCAAACAACACTAACTGCAAAGAAGTTGTACACTGTCCTGCAGTTTGGACTCATGGCTGATTGAGACAAGCAGAGAAATGTTGAAATGATATCTGCAGACAATGCTGAGACTTTCTTTTAACACAAGCAGACTGCTGGTTTCTGTAAAGTGCACAGCAGTGATGATTTACTTCAGTATAGATCCCATAGGATCAACTAGCAAACAAAATAATAGAATTGATGAACTAACTCTCTGAACATCCCAGGTCTGTGAACAGCACAGGGAAGGCAATGGATGCTGTAGCAAATTCTCTTCCTGGTTACAAAGATTGGAGCCTTCTGGAGCATATTCATGCTGGGCTGCTCTGTTTTTCCAGCAGCATGATGCTAAGCAAAAGGAAAACTATACTAATTGGTCAGTGGGGAATTTTCCTTGCACCAAAAAGCCCTCACGAGGCTCAGGATTGCCTGTGCCTTAACACAGCTTAATGACAGCAGCCTTTATAGTAGGCAATACTTGCACTTACGTTGACACATTGAAGAGATAAAAGGTCTGGCAGCTTCCCTGGCTGTGTGTGTGAGCTTGCTTTTTGTTCCTTGCAATGACCTCAGCCCTGTGAATTTGAGGGCTAGCACATTACCATGGGCTAGTGTGTCCCTGCCTTACATTTATGCAGCTGCAGGCAGAGGAGACAAGAGCTCATTTGTACAGAAAGAGACCTGTTGGCAAGGTGGGCATCTTTCTAAGTGCTAGAGAGTGGGTTTCACCCCCTTTGGGTGTGCTACAAGCCATGTCAGCTGTCTGGCTCACCATCAGTCTTCACTTTATTTTCTGGCCCCTGGGGAAGGTCTCATCTAACTTATTTTGTTTTAGCTCAGGGGCTATGACAGATACCTTCTTAATGTAGAGAGATTATTTCATATCTGTGATCTTCTAAAATGCTGATGATATCATTTGATCTTCTTGCCTATTCCAGCAATGAAACTCCTGGAGATATGTTTGAGTGAGAAGACCTCCTCCACTAGAATACCCGTGTATGTCATCTAGTGACAGAAAGAAATATGTTGGGGCAAAGGAAAAAGGACAAGAGTTTACTTTGTATTTGCTGATTATATGGTGAAATGCCGCAAGTAGAAAGAGTCCCTGTGATATTTCTGCATCAAACTAATGTTAAATATTGTGAGAAGTACAATTTGGCAAAAACAATCTGACCTACGTTTTCCATGGCTACTGAGTTGGATGGGGTTCATACCGCTTTATATCACGACAGTTAATTTTGAGTAGCTTCCTAAATTGTCTGGAAATGTAAGCTCTTAGCTGTGTAGAACTAGCTCCTCCTCAGAATGTCTAGATATTTGTAACTACCTGAGTCTCGGTTCCTTCAACAGAGTGATATATCCTGCAGCAGAAGGGAACATGATGGGTTTATGCTGCCATTGTGTTATTTCCTTGGAACTGCAGCATAGGTGATGCTAACTGGTCTCACATTTTCTACGAATGATTTATTTATTTGTTTATCCCTAAAATTTAACAAAACTTGGAAGAACAAAAAAAATTCTAGGTCTGGTGACTTTTTTTGTCTGTGTGACAGTAAAAGAGAACATGTGGGAGAGAAAAAAAAGGAGAAGGGATGCTGACAGAAGCAAAGGAATCGGAAAATCTGCCATCTTCATTTTCACTTTGCAAAGCAGCTCCAGCGGCTTGTGTGCTGCCTATATTTAAAAATAAAAAGTTCAGGCTTCAAGTGAAAGGCATAAATGCTTCTAGGTTCACTCTCTCGTGTAACAGTGACTGGACGAGAAGGAATGGTCTCATGTTGTGCCAGGGGAGGTTCAGGTTGAATATTAGGAAACATTTCTTCTGAGTGGTGAGGCGGTGGCACAGGCTGCCCAGGGAGGTGATGGAGTCACCGTCCCTGGAGGTGTTACAGAACCGTGTGGCTGTGGCACTGAGGGACATGGATAGTGGGCATGGTGGGGATGGATAGGTGGCTGGACTGGGTGACCTTAGAGGCCTTTTCCGATCTTTATGATTCGATATGATTAGAATTCAATGGGGAGCTGATCTCTGGTGACCTATATTTCTCACGTACATTTTCAAACAGGGTCGATGTTTCTGCAGCCCATTTCAAATAACCGCCCTTCCCAATCTTTGCCTGGGAGATCTCAGAGAAGTTGCTGAACTCTCCAGCCTAGTCAAACTTAAGCAGCGTGGAGCCTGCCTCAGCTAACAAAATGTTACAGAGGCACAAATTACTTCAATCTTGCAGCATCGATGAGGGGGAGCAAATGTCACATCCCTTTCTCCTTCCTACGAAACTCTAGTGCCTCTTGTTCCCATTTGTCCCTGAAGTCTTCTGCCACCAAAGGGTGCGTTAACATCTTTGGAGGATGGAAAGTTGCATGAATCTCTTTTCCCTCCTCCCAGCTGTGTGCTCGGTGTTTACACTTGGGTTACTATCCCAAAAATCACCCCGGGGGCCGCGAGGAGCCCTGTGACCCCTTGGCCCCTACGATGCTCATCAGGCGCAGCGGCTCGGGCCGTGCGGCGCGCCCCAGGGCCGCTAGGGGGAACTGCCCGCTCGGGAAATGGCAGCCGCCCGGCCCGGCCCGACCTGGATGTATCGCTTGTAGGTGACAGCCTGGTGGATGCTGCTCTGCTCGCAGTAGCGGCAGAGCTTCGGGTTTGGGGTTATGCCGAATCTGCTCTGCTGCTCCGGTTTTTCTCTTTCTCTTTGATAGTTATTTCGCCTGCGCTTTTTCCTCACTGGCACGTTCATCAATAATGCATCTGCTTCACTGTTCCTGGTACAGCAGAGGAAAAAGAAAGGCAGAATGGGTATCATTACCTATTCTCATGCCCCTGAAGCATCCCTAAGAGAGCTCCTTTGCCAAGTAATATAAAATAAGCCAAAACTTCCTCTGAAAGCAACTCCATCCTTCATTTGTAGTGGGCACTGCGTTATGGGGAGAACAGCCAGGCTATGTAGTGAGGTGACTAGAGGGGATGGTTCAGATAAGGATTCCTTCATTTATTTTCTCTTGAATTTAGGTTGCTTCATTGTACTTCATTTTTCTGGCTTTTTTGCAGGTTTAGAGCTTGGAGGGTATTTCGGCCACTTTTTGTTATTCTCTGGCCAGGGAGGAAAGAGAAGCAGTAGAATAAATTGGTAAAAAAAGGGACTTTCACTCCATTCTCAGTGAGCTGGAGACAGGTGAAAGCCAGGCTGGCAAGGAGTGGGGAGGGCTGGCATGCACCAAGGAGAGGTGGGAATTATGGTAGTGGTTTGACTTTGTGTATCTTGGGCTTGGGGGACAGAAAGCAAGCTGAGCAATTATCACTGGCTAGATCTAAAGAAAGGGGTGGGTCTCTGTTTAGCACTCTTTCTTTGCTCGAGTTGACTTTTGAGAGGGATGGGATAGAGGACAATGTTGAAACATAGGTAAGATTTGAAAATATGTGCTTTGATCATACTCAGTTCTTTCCTCTGCTGATTGTCGCTTTTAAAATCCCAGCACTTGCAGTTCTCCAGTCTCACTGGTTGTATGTGCCTAGTGTTGACTAGTACTGTCACACTGACTTTTGAGCCTTCACTCCTACGTGCTCAGATATGTACTGACCCGGTAAAAGGACATGTGTTGTGTGCTGCTAGTGATAGGACAAGAGGGAATGGATTTAAACTAGGACAGGGGAAATTTAGGTTAGATATTAGATTTTGTGATCTCAAGGAAAGTGGGCCTGACAAAGAGTGGGGTCAGGACCCTGAACTTTGGAAGAGTGAACTTTAAGCTGTTCAATGGCTTGTTGGCCAAGATCCCCTGGGATGCTGTCCTTAAAGATAAAGATGTTGAGAGCTGGCCACACTTCAAGGATGCCTTCCTAAGAACACAAGAGCTCTCCATCCCTCTGAATAAGAAAGCAGAGGAGGAAGGACACTGGCATGGCTTGGTAAGGACCTGCTGGGCACACTGAGGGCAAAGAAAGGTGCATACAAGGTCTGGAAAAAAGGGCTTGTCACATGGCTGTCAGGTGAGGTCCTGGATGACTGGAGGAAGGGTCACGTCATTCCCATTTACAAGAAAGGGAGCAAGGAAGACCCCAGGAACTACAGGCCGGTGAGTTTCACCTCTGTACCTGGGAAGATTATGGAACAGGTCCTCCTGGACGACATGCTTGATCACATGAGGAATGGGCGTGTGATCCAAGACAGCCAGCACGGCTTCACCAGGGGATGGTCATGCTTAACAAATCTTGTGATGAACTGATGGCATTGGTGGACAAGGGCAACTGATGTCATTTACCTGGACATGAGCAAGGCCTTTGACATGGTCCCCCTCCACATCCTTATTTCCAAATTGGAGGGATGTGGATTTAATGGGTGAACTACTCAATGGATAAGAAATTGTTTGATAGGCTCAGACAGAAGGTGGTGATTAATGGTTCTGGGTCTGGGTGGAGGCCAGTAATGAGTGGCGTCCCCCGGGGGTCTGTCATGGAACCGGTGTTCTTTAACATCTTTATCAATGACATCAATGATGGAATCGAGTGCACCCTCAGCAAGTTTGCTGATGACACCAAGCTGAGTGGTGCGGTTGTCACGGTAGAAGGAAGGGATGCCATTCAGAGGGACATCAACAGGCTTGAAAGGTGGGCCCAAGTGAACCTAATGAGGTTCAACACAGCAAAGTGCAAGGTTTTGCACTTGGGCCAGAGGAATCCCAGGCATCCATACAGACTGGAAAGAGCAGTCCTTGGGAGCAGCCCTGCAGAGAAGGACCTGGGGGGCCTGATGGATGAAAAACTTAAAATGAGCTAGCAGTCTGCTCTTGCAAATGGTATCCTGGAGTCTCTCAGAAGACGGGTGGACAGCAGGGACAGGGAGGTGATTATTCCTCTCTATTCTGCTCTTGTGAGGCTTCATCTGGAGTACTGAGTTCAGGTCTGGAGCTGCCAGTACAAGAAAGACAGAGAGCTGTTGGAGAGGTCCAGAGGAGGGCCACAAAGATGATCAGGGGACTGGTGCACCTCCCCTATGAAGAGAGGCTGAAGGAGCTGGGCTTGTTCAGCCTGGAGAAAAGGCTGCAGGTTGACCTCATTGCAGCCTATCAGTACCCACAGGGAGCCTACAAACAGGAGGGGAATCAACTCTTTTAAATGATAGATAATGGCAGGACAAGGAGAAATGGTTTTAAGTTGAGGGAGGGAAGATTTAGGTTGGATGTCAAGGGGAAGTTCTTTACAGAGAGAGTGGTGAGATGATGGAACAGGCTGCCCAGAGAGGTTGTGGATGCGCCTTCCCTGAAGGTACAAAGCCAGGTTGGATGGGCCCTGGGCAGCCTGGTCTAGTATTAAATGTGGAGGTTGGTGGCCCTGCCTGTGGCAGGGGGTTGAAAATTCATGATCCGTGAGGTCTCTTCCAACATGGGCCATTCTGTGTGTGATTCTTTGTGATTAGGAAGCTTTTCACGTAGAGGACGGTGACACACTGGAACAGGTTGCCCAGAGAGGTTGTGGATGCCCCATCCTTGGATGCATTCAAGGCCAGGCTGGATGTGGCTCTGGGCAGCCTGGTCTAGTGGTTGGCAACTCTTCCCATGACAGGGAGGCTGAAACTAAATGATCTTTGAGGTTCTTTTCAACCCAGCCCATTGCATGTTTCTATGATGCTATGCTCAGCTCATGGGACTTATCAGGCAGCTTCAAAATGAATCGTGCTTGAGCTCTACTCAAACAAGTTTGTTTCGGGGCCCCCTGGCACTGTGAGAACTGCTCAGTCTGTCTCTTCCTGCTCTCCTACTCCTTCCCCTTTTCTGATTTGCTTTGATCCATATCTCTTGTTTTTTTTCTGTCAGACTAGTACACAGTTCAACAGAGGGAAGCCTGAAGTTCTCCTGGGAAGGAACAACCCTATATTCCCTTGTTTGCTTGGGAATAACCATGTGGAATGCAGCTTTGCAGAAAAGGCTCTGGGGATCCTCGTGGACATCAAGTTAAAGATGAGCCAGCTATGTACTTGCTGCAAAGATCAACAGGCTTCTGGGCTGCATTAGAAGTAGTGCTGCCAGCAATTGGAAGGGGGTAATCCTTCCCCTGCAGTGGTGATGCCACACCCAGAACACTTGAGTCCATTTCTGTGCTTCCTAGTACAAGAGATGCAGGAACATACTGGAAAGAGTCCAGTGAAGGACCACAAGGTGATTATGTAACTGGGGCATCTCTGATATGAAGAAAGGCTTGAAGAACTGCGCCTCTTCAGCCTGGAGAAGGGAAGGCTTAGGGGCCATAGAAGTGTGTATAAATGCTTCAAAGGCGGGTATAAAGGAGACAAAGCCAGGAAGGCTCTTTTCAGTGGTGCCCAGAGGCAGGATGAGAGGCAACGGACACAAATTGAAACATGATCTTTCATATGAATATCAGGAAATGCGTTTTTCACTATAAACGTTGGCATAGGTATCACAGAGATGTTGTGGAGCCTCCATCCTTACAGATACTCAAAAGCTGCCTGGACATGGTCTTGGGCAGCATGTTCCAGATGTTTGTTCCAGCCTTGACCATTCTGTGATTCTAGCAGTAGACTGGGAATCTTTGGCACTCTCGGACCTCACCAAGTGACAAGTGCTGAACACCTACTTCCCTTAACTTCTGCTTTTCTACCTGTAAAACTGTGAAAAGACCTACCTACTTACTGCAGATAAGTAGTTAATTAATATTTCTTCTGCACTTTGAAAATAAGTTGGGACAAAATAACTGACAAAATTAACAAAAAAGACTAACAATAAATGAGGTTAGAAACAGTCTAATGGTAACGTAGCTCATGTCTGTGAAAATTAAGGTCATGCTTACTTGTTATATATACGTGACTTGTTTGGAAGACTAGTTTCACTAGTTTGAGTTCAGTTTACTTGCTGTCAAAATAGTTGCAGAAGAAAAATCCACACCAAATCCTTGCCTTGAATTTTTATTATCTTAAATTCCTATCTTTTTGCATTTACCCAAGTAGAAACCTGACCTTGAGAAAGGAGCTTTATGATTAGAGGGCATGCAAGCCCCGTACTGATCAGGACTGATTCAACACTGTCTTACAAATCATGCCAGGACAGCTGACAGAGCCCAGCTAAGTTAGGACAGAAAATAAGCGTCAGGAACTAATCAGCTGACTGAAAAGGCCATTAAAACCAAGCTGGACTTCCCTAGCAGGGGAAGACAGGCCAAATACTGGACAGCTCTTCTTTTTTGTTACTAGCTAGTGCTGAGTAAGCTTGATTTGGTGTCATTCTCCTTGAAGAGACTTCATTTTGCATGCGGGGGGGGCAGCAGTGCTGGTCTGTGTTGAGCCCACCTGGTCCTCAGTCTTGTCAGGCTGCCTTTTGGCTATCTCCCAAAAAGGAAGCAGAGGTGAAAGCTTTTGGCTGTTTCTGTTGTGGATAAAGACACAGCTTTGCCCCTGCTGGTTAATGGTATGTGTTTGTGGAAGAGTTATCTCCCAGTGACTATCATTTTAGTAAAGGTAGGTGTGCAAATTTGCACACTGTCACTAAGAAATTTGTGATTTCTTATTTCATGGCTCTGGATCATTTTATGCAGCTTTGTACTGCGAAATGCAGAAAACTGGGCTTAGCCAAAAGTGAGTTGCTTAGCAGACGCTTGCTGTCATACAAATTAGACACAGCTTTTGCATTTTGGAGTACTGCCAGCAGAGAGCTAGCTATTGCATTAAATGTCTACTACCACTCATGATCCAAACTGAAAGCAAGGAAATTAATCACTTTTCTAGCTTCACCTTTGTAGTTAGCACTTTGTGTGGCATTAAATTTGTTTTTCGTCTTTTAAACACAAGCTATAATATACTGCTCTGAAATTCAAATCAATGAGTGTATGGGGAGAACAGGAAAAGATTTAATTTAGCAAGAGAAAGTATTGTGCATTTGTAGGATTTATCTCATTTTAAAATGGAAAGGGATGTTAACTTTATTAGTGCTGTTTGTCTGTTACACAGGAATTCATACCTCCAAAACTAAAAGTTCAAATAAACATGTAACTTGATGAGTGGATACCATTGATTTGAACTACTGGTGTATAAAAAATAGCAGTGTTCAATAAAGACTTTCCTTGCCTTTTTACTCTGCCTCAACCGAGTCAACAACTCAACATGAAGTAAACAAGTGGATTTTAGAAAATTCAGAGTTCAGCAATTTCCTGAGGATATGAGGTTTCTTTCAGTCATTGCTGTATGCTGTGAGAGGGTTTTGACACTCGAAGGGCTGTGTTGGATTGAATTGGTAAACTTGACTGTTTATGCCAATGCTGCTGACTTCTGCCTGTTCTGTACTCTGTAGTCTTTACCTTCTGTATCACCCAGGCTTTGATCTATTTACTTATTTAGTTATTCACTAAATGTATCCAGAAACCCTAGGTCATAGAAATGTTTATTTTTATTTTAAAGGTTTATTCTTCTTGGTTGAGGAGAGAAACAACAACAAACTAGAAATTAGGCTCCTCGGAAGACAAATAGAAAATCCTAAAGAAAAATTCTGCTTAATTCATTTCAGGATTGTGCAGGGGAGGGGATAGCGACATATTGCTGGTATTTTTAATAGTTCTGATATTGATAGTATGTCTCTGTAGTGTAGCAGCACTTTTCAGAAGAGGAATAGGGGAGAAAACAGCAGATAAAACTCACTTCTTGTGGTTCTGAATTGCTTGCAAGCATTAGATTTATGCTCAGTCTTTACAGGTCTGCTACAAGGGTTTCTTCATGCTTTTCCTTCAGCCTTTTTTTCTTTGATCTGCAGAGCTCTAAAAAGCCCTCCCTTTTCTGTAGCTACAGGGGTGATTTTCTGTTTTCCTTCTGCAAGGGGAATCTGAAATACAAAGGCCAAGTAGGAATGTGTGCTTGCCTGGAAGTAATGTGCTGAGTTTGTAACTACTGGAGAAAATAATTTGGCAGATACTTATTTCTGTGCACCTCCCTAATGCTAAGAACAATTAGACACCAGCTGAAGGCAGTGATTGCCAAAAGCACATTTGGATGAGGTGGGTGTTTCTGGGTGGTACAGTCATGCATTAACAAGTGTGACTGCGTCATGAAAACAAAAGTGTATTAATACCCTAGTCCTTCTGTAGGAATGTGCTATCCTCAAAAGGAAAGGACAGCAATTGGTAGGGAGGAAAGGAGAAGGACTAAGCACAGAAAAATGAGGTGTACTTAACTTCTTACTGTTAGTAAAAATGGCTACCTGAATTGGATGTAGCATTCATAGCTACTTCTGGAATCATTCTCTGCGAAAGATGAAGTGGGAGTAGGTCAGCTGCTCCAAATCTAGTTCTCCAAGTGTTTGAACCAACCTAAATGGATGGGCAGTTGGACAGTAAGCAGCAACTGGCAGGGCAGCTGCTGCAGTGGTAGGGGTCCAGGGAGCTTTGTCCAAAGCAAAGGTGGATGAAAACCCTTTCCTCCAATACGTATGCTTTCTTCTGAGAAATAGACTTAAGAAAATAGACTTTTTTTTTTTTTTCTTTTTCTGTTTGGAGAATTGAACTCCTACAGGGTAAAGAGCTAATTGTAAAAAATAAGTCTTAGTTCCAGTGCATAAAATCTTGCAGTCTTTCTCTTGCTTTTTAAATTCAATGCTAAGCTCCAGTTGGTGCCTGTGTATCTTGTGGGGAAGGGAAAGCTGATCCAGCAAAAACCATAGCCATTATGCAGCTTGAAAGAGAAAATTAGAGGTTTTCTTAGCACGTCACATGCACAGATAGATGCTAAAGATGAAACGGTACTGTGTGGGGATGTGTAATGGAATGTTTGTCACCATGGAAGTTTTAGACACCAAGAAATGATAGTCCACAATCTGTAAGTGCTTTTAATGAGATGACTACCTGCTTGCTTGCTTAGGTTTCTTGTAGTTGCGTCTTCCACCACCGGGGTTTTGAAGGATGAGTGCATAGAGCTCAGTGAGAAGGTTACAAAGAAAACCCACCCTGCATTCTGAGAAATATTTAGCAGCTTAATTAGTTTCAGAGTATGGTATTGTTGACAGTGCATAAACGAGAGCTATTTTCTATTTAGCTACATACTACTCTATTCTCTGAGCCTTATCTATTATGAGTATCTTCAGTACCTTTTCTCCTCAAAAGCAATTCTTGTTTTTTCTTCCAGTTTGCTTTCACAAGACATTGTCAAACATCTCGCGTGTAAGAGGAAAAATAGTACACTCTGCCCTCCAGCAGATTTATAGGGAAGAGCAGGGGGAGAGGAAGCCTTGGCTTTAAATATCCAGAGTTAATACTTAAAAAAACAAGGGAAACAGTTCTTCAAATTTAAACGTTTCACTGCAGTTTTCCTTGCGGCCTTCTGCTAATCTGGTAATCCTTTGATGAAGCTGAGTTCAGTGGCTTTCTGGAGACAGCAGAGCACAGCTGATCCTGAACACAGTTATTTTCTTTCAGCATAATATAGCCATCGCTGAGGTCACAGGGGCTGCCGCAGCTGTACTTGGACTGCAGAGTTATCAAATGCATTATTTTATGCAGCATACAAGCCAAATTACATGCTGCCGCATCCTAGTGCCTTCAAAATTTAGCTGTGCTTCTGCTGCACTAGAGCTACATGATGTGACAAGTAAGCTTTCCACTAGCTTCCTAGAGGGGTTAAAATCAACAGTAAAACAAACACATAGTTTCTGGTACTTGTGAATAATATCTCATTTGGATCTTGATGTGAAAGCAGAATACAGTAAATTTCAAGTGACAGAAACAAATTAGTTCAATTTCTCAGGTCTCAAACCTCATCATCTTTCATGAAACACCTCTGACAGCTGTTGTGGCAGCTTGTATCTTGGGGAAAAAACACAAGCTGGAGTGCATACGAGGTCCTTTCAGCTTTTCTGGGACTTGGGCCGGATGCTTTGGGAGAATGGGGTTTTGGAGGCATCCCTCCAATTATCATCCTATGGGATCCCTCCCCAGCCATGTACTGCAGATTGAGATCACTTCCCTGCCCTTTCTGGAGAAGGGCTGCAGAGGCTTTCCTGGAGACCCACGCTGCCTAAACTGTGGTTGGAATCAGCTTCCTAATATGACTGGGAAGAAGGCGCACAACCTTAGTGCTTGAGGCACAGCTGAGAGAAGATGTGGGGGGCATCATGCTTCTGGGGGTGGAGGAGCATGTGCTGAGCTGGAACTTCATTTGGTGGCTCTAAGCCAAACCTCAGAAGCCAGCCAGCATCAGCAATAATATGGGAGCCCTGGCACAAACTGTGTGGATAAGTTTGGTACTCAGAAATATAGAGGGGTTGTGCCCGGACAGGCGTGTGAGATAGAGATGAGGTCACGAGCAAAAACAATAGAAGGACAACCAGCAGCTTTTTACCATAGACCCTACTGAAATGGAGTCCCAGAGCATGGGGCTCTGAGATCCTAATCACTGGAGGTATACTGACTACCATACCTTTCCCTTGGGGCTATGGCCATTTGTATCTTGAGTGTGCAGTGGCAGAAGGCACATAATATTGGCTCACTATAAGCTACTGGGCTGTGAAAGTGTCTTGCCTACTACTGGGGCATTGCAAGGGCATAACACAGGAAAGTCCTGGGAGAGGGCAGGGCTGGAGCAGAACTCAGTTTGTCAATATAGTATGATGTTAGGAATATTTAAGGCTGGCACCCTTTGTTCAAAATAGCTTGTCTCTGTGCTGCAGGCCTGTGAAGTTGTATTTTCCATTCTACTGATAGTAGGGACCAATATCTGTTTGTCATTTACTTAAAACTTCATCAGTCACTTAGGGTTGCTTTTTTTTTTCTTCTTTTTTAAAATTTGTGTCTTTTATCTACTTCGAGAGTGTGTATTTCCTTCATATTTTATGTAATACCTACACGCTTCAAACTAAGTAGCTCTGCAAATGCCAGCATGGTCAGGGCCTCAAAGAATATATGCTACATCTTTCTTCAGAGCAAAACTAATCCAGGAAGATCCATCTCTTTAAAACTTGGGCAATTTGTGCTCCCAGCGCTACTTATATAAAAGAGTCATAATGTGAATGCAGAGTCTTGGTGCTTTTCCTTAAATACAACAAATGTGTTCTCAGTTATATAAATTTATACACGTTAAAAAAAGCAATGAGTATGTTTTGCTTATATGAACAAAAGCTCTTAAAGATATTGCCTACACCGCACAAGCTTCTGGAAGGCTTTCTTGAAATCTTCATTAAAGATTGTGTAGATTAGAGGGTTAATAAGGGAATTAATGTATCCCAGCCATGCTAGGAAATTAGACATGTCTTCTGAAATGTGACATCTTTCACAGGTGTTCACAACTACTTCTTTTACAAAAAAAGGGAGCCAGCAGATCACAAAAGCCCCCAGGATCAGACCCAGAGTAGTTGCTGCCTTTCGCTCTCTTGTACTAGAGATTCTCTGTTTTTTCCAAGACTTCTCATGCTTAGATTCAGATCTGGGGCTTCGTATGCTGACGTTGATTTTATCACAGTCCACCAGTGGATCTGATGTCTTCTCCATTGTGCTGGGCATTGAAGTCAATTTGGTGCTTCTCTCACCTGTGTCCAAAAGGACTTGTCCATTTACCTCCTCCCTGACTATCCTGCTGACACTTCTTCTGTGAAAGGTCTTTGCTGCCTTGTATATCTTGTAATAAAGGATCAGAATCAAGGCCAGGGGGATATAGAAGGCGCCAAATGTAGAGTAAATGGTGGAAACAATGTGATCATGTTTGATGATGCATTCATCGTCCCTGCTGGTTGTCTGGTGCCGCCAAAACAAAGGCGGCATGGAGATAAAAATGGATATGATCCATACCACTGCAATCATGATACCAGCATGCTTTGGTGTCCTTTTCCGTGCGTATTCCACAGCATCTGTGATTGCTCTGTAACGATCCAAAGCAATGGCAGAGAGATGCAAGATGGAACACGTGCAACATGTAATGTCCACACTCAGCCAAATGTCACACACTACTTGCCCCATGATCCAAGTCTCCTTTACAATGTAGACAATGCTGAAGGGCATCACTAGGACTGCCACAAGGAAATCAGTCACTGCAAGAGAGCAGATCAAATAGTTGGCAGGGTGGTGGAGTTTTCTTGTCACAATTATTGCAGTCATCACCAGAGAATTGATGGCCGTTGTCATTAGCGCAAGCACAGACAGGGTAATGGAAATGAGAATCTTGGATGTCACCCACTTGAATAGTTCTTCTGATGTACTGTTTTGTTCTGTTGAGTTTATTAAATCCATGTTCCCTTTTAAAGGTGATCTTTACCGGTAGAAGTTACCTGTTGAAAAAGTAAAAACATGCATCTTCAGTTTGCAGAGAATCTTGAATTTGTCACCTTAAAAAACTCCAAGCTCCAAGCTCACAGGAAACTCAAACTTATTGTTAGAAATGATTCTGGCTCCAGATAGTGATATTCTTGGCTACAACTATGTGGGATGCTCTGCCTTTTCTTTGTCCTTGGTCATGCTGAATTGAAGGTCATGTTTGAAAGACGGGGGAGAAAAGAATGCAGTGGTCCTGAGATGGCACTGCCCTGCAGCATGATGCAAATCACTGTAGGGGACAACCATGTCTGTCCCTAAAGCAAGACACTGATATCAGTGCAGCCCCCAGGGTGCAGAGCCAGGCCTCCTGCTAATTGCTTACTCCAAATGAATTGTAGTGGGTTCTTGAAACTGATTAAACGTGGGCAATCTCATCCTAAGGTTAGTACTTATGTTGCTTCTAGGCTAGTGCTGTCTACACTGCTGAGCAATGTAAATACCATTAAAAACCTTAATTCACAGAAAGTTAGTGAAATAATTGTCTCTATATAAATTAGCTTTTTCCTATCAGTATGTGACTCCTTGCTTATATAGAGAAGCACGAGCTCTTTCACTTGGGACACTGTTTTCAAGAAGAAATAGAAAAGTGAAAAATTGTAGTACAAGTAGGAAATGGAACAATTATGTGTTGAAAATTTCTATTTTCTTGTGCAGTTCTCAAATTAAACTGCAACAGCTGAATATGTCTTCAAGCTTCAGATGGACGACTTATTGTCAAACTGAAATATATGTTGATTAGACACCTCAGAATGTCATTACTTTTCCTCAGGTTTTGCTTTTCTGTGTCTGCTGCCATAGTAAACTGCCCAGAACTTGAATGCTGGCTGTTCTTGTAGTGGCTATCTCTATGGAAATGGTACAGCCCCTGTATGGCTCTGCAGGAAGTAAAAGGCAGGGAAATATTGATAAAATGAACTCCAGGTTATGTTCTGGGAATGTGCTGTTTCACTCTGTGTTCTCATCAAAAAGGATTTCTGAGCGCTCTGTAGTAGGAACTGAAGTAGGAGTTCCTGACTTTCTTGCACTAGAACTCGTAACTCACAGGAAGAAGTTCAGGTTGGGTTTCATCCTCTTGTGAGTTCTGGTGTACAGTTTCTTGTGCATGGAAGCTCTACTGAACGAATTGCTTGGTGGAGTTTCCTCTATCCAATTCTGGACTACAGTGAATAAGTTGTGCTTCTGTTGCACTGGATGCTACAAGAAGAGAAACAATTAAATAGGTGATGTTTTCCCCCTCCACCTCCCCCCACCCAGGAAAAATGGGCCTCATTAGCGTAACTACAGCATTTTTGTATTGTACTGAAATGGCTTTAAAAAACTCATATATTATAAATAGCCTTTAGTTTCTTGGACGAATTTTGTTTGATATTCTAACCAGGGCAATGCTTAATGTGTTACAAAGGTTTTTATTGTTGCTTGACCCGAACCCTTAACTGTATGGAAGGACAAGGACAGGCAATACATTTTATTTTGTGTTATGTACAAACACTGAGCAGAATCTTGTCCTGTACATGAGCTGATTACAGCATGCGCGTGCTCTCTTTCTCTCTCCATGCCCCTCTTTCTGAACTTGAAATATACATCACATGCATAAAATATATCTTTTGTCATGTCAGTGTCACCTTAAAACCTTCTGAATTCGCAGTAATTGCTAGGTTGCAGATATTTTTGTCCGTAGATAGCTGCCTTCCAGTGAAGGAATAGGCAGATATAGCATTATCTAGTGAATGTTCAACCTCTGCTAAAAAAGAAAACACAAAACTTCATCATCCTGCTTGTTAAAAAAAAAAAAGGTTGTTGGGAAAAACTAAGTCTTCTGTTGATATGCAGCAGTTTATCATATTTCAGAACAGTTACTCATTACTGTTAATTACCTTATAAATTTCTGGTTCTTTAAATATTAGTTCTTAATTTGCAAGCAAGCAAAAAGCAATTTAGAATGGAATTTATAATGAAAGCTGATTAATAGTTTTTGAAAGATTATTCGGTCTGATAATACAGCGTAAAGAAAATAGTGTGTTCACAGAAATGGTGTGTAGTAATAAGTAGGTTTCCTTAGTAGTGCAAAGATTTGGAGGCTCTTTGTAAATGCAGTGACAACAGTGCTCTTACTTGCCATGTGGTCTTCTCTTTCATTTTCAGACTGTCATTGAGTGTGTTCTGATTTCATTCAGGCTGATAGCATGGACCCTCAGCAGAATTGAAGACTGCCTCCCAAGTATTCATTGCTGCTGTTTTGTAGATACTTGTGCCGGGCTCTTCTGTTTACAGGATGTAACCTGCTCTGTAATGGTAGCCATTTGGAAGTACACGCTTTTCCTATGTGGAATGTTAGGACCTTCAGAACCCCAGCAGCAGGTGCCTGGGGCATTCACTGTGGGCAGACCAAGGAGCATGGCTCCATGGGACTGAGCACGTTCTGGATCTGAAATGTACTGGGGGTGGAGGAATAACTCATAAGATGTTTAGGTTTTGCAGTTCAAGTCTCTGTTAACTGAAGTTATTTATCACAGAAGGTCACAACAGGCCTATTTCTAGAAACACATACCATAAATTACTGCAAAATTACAGATAAATCAATTGAGCTAATAACAACTGAAGATAATACAGAATTCTGCCTAACAAGCACCCTCTCAGGAGAAGCCTGGGCAAATAGATATGCTTTGAAGCATGCCATGAATATCAATATAACACATGAAGTAAACAAATTTCAGAGTCCTAGAGAATACGTGCTTCCAGCTTAGAAATGCACAAATCCATTTATTGCCTGAACACAGAGACTTTGATTTGTTACAGAATGGTAAAATAAATAAATAAATAAATAAATAAATAGGTTTGCGTAGTAAACCTGCTTTTCTTAGCCATGTTACCAATCTAAAAGTCCCTGCATTGGTAAAGTGATACACTGCAGTCTGTTTTCAGTCAGGTGCTACAAAGATGATGCTTGCTTTTAATTTTTGGACAGTGCTTCAAATTCTTTCAGGCAACAGAAGTAGTTCCAAATGGGTAAAATGACAAACTCTGACAGGTTTAGCCCAGAAAGTTACCACCTCAGATGTCTCTACTGCCATGTTATTGCACATGGAGCAAAATAGAGAGGAGGAAGGTTCTAATTCCTCCGAAGCAGCTGAAGTGCAGAATCGGAGGGATCGCTCATGCTGCCAGGGAAGGAGAACTTGTCTTGTGATGCTGGGTACTGTTAGAGTACTGTGAGAAGCAGTGTGAAGTTGTTAACCTCTGGCAAAGGGGCAGAGTGAAGTGCAGAAATAGCTCCTGTCCTCACCTCCCTGCTGTAATCAACTCACCTTCATGTTTCTCCTGAGGCCACATGAATTGCAGCGTGCTGGCTGTGGTTCCTTTGACACATCTCCCTGCAGAAGGCTGTGGTTCTTCCTGTGCTACTCCGCCAGCATTACTAGACACTCCGTGTTTTCCAGCCTGCAAAACACCAGATACTTCAGTCCTGAGTGTGATAAACCCAGATAACGGGATCAGGGGAGTTCTGTTCCAGGGGTAGTTCTTGCAAAGGTACCAATAAGCTGTCTTTCAGCTCCACCTGGTAAATGAGTACAGTGCTCAGTAAAACCTGCGTGGGGAACAGGGCTGCTGCACTGTGGGGGGGGTTAGTCTTTGATGCTCTCCTCTCTTCACTTGCCATGTTCTCTGCTTAGATCTGTTGGGTTGCAGCGTACTCCATTGCTGCTTGTCAACCCTGCTCAGGGGATACCTTCCCCACTCACTGTCATCAAGTCTGTAGCAACCTCTGCATTTACTTATATGGAAGAATGATGTTCAGAAAGTAATTATGCATTCCTTGCTGGTGCTTCTAGTGATGAAGTTGAGGGTTTGTTGCTGTGTGTTTCTTTTTTTCTTGGCTCCTTTTGGAGAATTAGTCACTCATCTGTGTTTGCTCTTTATTTTGTGTCCCTCTGCCATCTGTTTTAATCTAACTGAGGGGGATGGGGAAGTGAAGGGGAAGGGAAAGACAGTCCCCTAGCCAGCACTCTGAGAGGAAGGAAGGAGGAGCAGCAAGAATGGCACAGTTCACAGCGTGACAGGATTGCTTATGTAAAACAGTCAGCATGCCTCCCAAATGCAGTTTCAGTTGTTGGGTAGATGGGTGGTGAACCTGTTTCGAATTTGAACATTTTGGCTGGAGAAAGGGAAACATTCAGACATTTTTAATATTGCCAGGGGAGGTAGCAGTGGTTCATCTCTGCAGTTCGTTCGATCACAAAACTCAGATCCCCCTCCAGTTTGAGGCTGATCTGAATCCACAGTTCAGACCTCTCAGGATAGTGGTCTGGGTGTAGTTGTCCTGGAAAGCAGTGCCTGTGGGTGCTGTGTGAATAAATGTCTGTGAGAAACAAAGTTGTGTGTTGGCATCCCATCTCCCCGTGTGAGTGGAATGGTCTCTGCGGTAACTCTGCGCAGATCAATTCCTGTGTACATGTGATGGGCACCCCATCCATAGAAGTACATATCCCCTTGGGTGGGTGGTCAGGATATAAGCTTGGACCCTCCAGATCTTTAATTTAGTTTGCATTTTACAGTCTGAAATCTTCTTTTTAACCAAAAATTTTCTGTATTAGGAAAGGATGTTAGAAAACTTTTCTTTCCATAGAGCTGGAGGAGAAAGAAAAAGCAAGTATTGCAAGTATTTTTTAATTTTGTTTCAAGTGGTTTTTTTTTTTTTTTTTCTGTTTGCTTTGACAATGAATCAAAGTGATTATTCACCCATCTCTGTCTGCAATTTGTACAGCTAATTTTGTACTGTGCAGGAGTGACTTGCTTTCGTGTTTATCAACTAAATTTATACCACAGAGTGAAAGTACAGAATTGCTTTGTGTATGTTTCAAATCACTGCCCTTTGGATAAGGACTGCAGGAATGACAAAGCAAAGAGGTCGAGACGTAGCGTTACTTCCTTTGACTGGTGATAAAATGCAGCCTTGTTTCTCCCACTTCCCACTCATCCGTTTGCTTAAGGGCCAAGTGTTCTTTGACAGCCCTCTGAAAATACATGCAGGCACAGCTGTAAGTAAAAAACCTTTCTAATCGATACGCCTACCTCTGAAAGTCTATTATGAGAAGGGCTTCAACTTTGAGGAAAAAGGTCTACTAAAGGCCTGTCAAACTGAAAAATCTGGCAATAATCTTGTGCTTTTATTAAATAATAATAATAATGGTGCACTTTGGTTAATAAGCATTTTGGTGGAATGCCTCCTATATTACCTGACTTAGATAATGTGTGCACCTTTTGTCTCACTTCCCTGGATATTGGTCCTAATTCAATTAGTTAGATTAGTCACTTGTAGCTCATAGGAGTTTCTGATTCTATAACATGTTATGTCAGCCTTTTCCAGTAGTGGTAGGGAGGTTGGCTTTATCTAGCACGTTTTTTATTATAAAAACTTCAAAAGCTTTTATTGTGCTGGAAGAAACTGCCTTATTTACTCCAGGACAGTAATAATACAACCTATCTTCAAATATATCTGGAACAGATCTCTATTTCAAGTTGGAAAATAAGAAAACATCATTTTCAAACCTGGGACAGCAACAGTACCTTTGTTTTTCTGCTGTGTGCTCACTGAGACAGCTCTCAAGAAGAACTGGCCTCAGAAGAGTTTGGTGGAAGAGGAGTGAACATGACAGGTTGGTGTTATCCTCTGCAGCAGGGATTCTGCACAGCAAAAAGAACATTAGGAATCTGTGGTTAATTGCTTCAGTTTGGAGAGATGCCAATATTCACATAATCTGCAATCTTTTCTCTGCCCTTTGCCTGTATTTTTTGTCTTCCCATCTGCCTTTCTGTCTGTCTTTCCTGTCTTAGTGCATACTTCCCAGTATTTTGCCTCATACTTCTTGTCACAGTGTCATCTCCATTCTGGTTCTTATCTAATAATCTTGAGATCGAAGGTCTTTCCATAGGCTTTGTTACCCATTTGTGATTGAGTAGGCCTATCACTCAGCGAAGTGTGCGCTGGGTTTGTGCTGAGCAGCAGTTCTCTAGTGTCCTCTTTATCAGGATAAACTGATGCAATTTGGACTATTTCCTCTGAGTGGTGCACACGGAGTTCTGGCTGAGAGGTATTTTAAGTAAAACAAATAGAATCAATCCTTAAATTGATGGTTTGGGAAATGGGAGCAAATGTAAAAGTCTCAAAGTAGAAGTGGAATTCAAAGTACTTTTTACCCAGTCTCCCTGGGAAAGAACAGGAGAAAAGGGATCTACGTGCTTCCAGAAAAACAGACAGGATGTACTGAAATTTTTCTATAAGGGATGCTTTAGGAAGCTTCATTTAGAGAATGCTGCCACCACTATGCGAAGGAGGATATGCAATGGGGAAGGGCACAAGAGATTGTGTCCAGCCCAAAATGTTGACGCACCGTAGACTCCTAGGAAGCAGCAAACGGAGGGTAGCCCTTCTAAGGTACATAACGCATTAATCTTTCTTGAAACTGTTACGCTGAAGTTTAGTGTGGAAAAAGTGAACTTTGAGACCAAAGGTGGAGCTCTTTAGCTCTTCACATGGAAGACTGAAGAAGTCTTGTTAAGTGCATCTGAGATACTTGTGAAGAAAGTATAGATGTCAGATAAAATCTCAACCTGGGATCGTGCCCATGGGTTTTCATTTCAGAAGTAACTAAAGTGTCACAAAGGCAGGCAGGCTGAATCACTGTGCTCACACTGACACATGGTGGACTCAAAACCACACGATGTAGCAGTGCTTTCTTCCTTTTTACAGCTTCCAAATAACCTGCAGCTGTCAAGCACGCCTTTCCCTTTACTTAATGTCATTACTGCATTACAGCATGCTCACTGTCAGAAGTACCTGCGTTTAAAATGATAGCCTTGGGTCAGCCTGCATAAAATCAGAACTTTGAACAGAAGAGCTAGGGGGATGAGGGAGCCAGCGAGGGGAAATCTGATGGGGAAGATGAGGGGAAGAATCTGAAGAAGGGGGGTAGCACCTGCTGCTTACTTTTTGCATGCGTGCATGTCCCACAGTGCTGTTCAGTCACACTGAATATATGCAGATACAGTGACTTCTCACAAGAGTGAGGATGCCAAATAGCTCATCCATGCAGTACCATGGAAGCTTGCATTTAGGACTTCTGAGCAAGCTGGCATGCTGCCTTGACAGAGAGCAGATCTGCTGAGTGGGGAGGGCAGGCAGGCAGTCAAAGTTTTCCAGTGCCGTGCCCAGGCCGGAGGAGCTCTGAAGCTGGTCTGTGGCTCTTGGGGCAGAGCTTGTTATGCCACTTCTGTTAGGCAGTATCTGTCTCCACAGCCAGTTGGTATCATGGCTTGTTAAAGAATTCCTGGGAGACTTTGGCTTTGAGCCTCTCCTCAGGGCTATAATACTTTCAAGAAAGCTAATAGCAACAGGATAGTGTTAAAATATGTCCAACCTTCTAATTCAGAATGAAGATTTAGCTTCCCCAAGAAGCCTTCTGGATGTGTCAAGTATCCTGCTTCAGACACTTCCATTGCTGAATGAGGTCTTAAACTCCCTAACACTTTGTGAACTTGTATTCATTCTTGATAGGCAAATAATGGGCTGTCACACACAGCTTTTTCCTTTGCATTATTCTGATGAAGCTGTGACACTTGACAAACAGCACAGATGACTATGAATGGCTGCTTAAAATTAAAGCAGATGAATCAGAATTAATTATGAAAAATGGCATTATTCGTGTCCCAAGAATTCAGTACAGACAGCCCTTGTTTAACAAAATTATCAAGCTTCAATGGACCCCCAGAACTTTTTAGGATTACCATTTCAGAACCTTAAGTGCTTTATCGATAAGAAATTGCTTCCAAACAAAGTTTCAAAGCCTGTTATTTTCCCTGCCCCTCTTCCCCCTCCTCCCCCCCCAACCCCCCTTCATAATCAACTGATATTGCTTTTCTAAAATCATTTAAAACATAACTTTATGATTATGAAAATCTTCAGTACAGTAGATAAATTTGGATACTGCTTTATGCTAGGGGTGCTTCTAGTCAGCACTGCAGCACTTTGTTTTCTATGCAAGGAAAAAATGTGCAACTTCAAAAGACAGTTGAGCAAAGTTATCTTTTAGATTTAGATTATAATATTAACATAAAAAAAACAAGACTTTTAGCAGCTTTTTTCTCCTTAAGCTATATGCGACAAAAGTGAAATTTGCCTTTTTATGTGATAAGGATATTTATTTGTAATATTGGTGTGACACAATATATTTCAAAACATTTTACAAGGTCTGTTTGCTAAAAGTTGTTTTATAGCGCTTTTTTTTAAAAAAATGTATTTTTTAGATCAGATGAGAACAAGTGATGTCAATTTGACAATAAGCAGAAGCATCAAACTGTTTTCCCCTAGTTGCCCTAATCCATAGAAAGTGCATTAATGCTCTGAGTTGCTTTAGGAGAGCTCGAAAACCTCTAGTACATTCTCAGCAATGGTATGCTTTTTGTGGTCTCTGGAATTTCTGAGAGAGAGAGGGAGAAAAAGATTGTAAGCTTTCACAAAATAACATGGTTAAAAAGCATTAGCAAAGGACAGTTGCAAAATGGTTAATATCCCAGTCTTCAAAAACGAGAAGAAGCCTGGAAAAATCAAAGGCAAACACTTCTTTGTTACATAGCAGAGCATCTTTGTGCTTTGCACTTCTGCAAATGCTGAATTCCTTTCCCTGGCATGTTTACAGTTGACCTCCTGCACTGGGAAGTTGTTGGATTTAACTATGAGCTATACCGAGCTGAACTGTTTTTCTTTCAGGAGACTGAAAAAGATCAAATTATAACTTAGGACCTCTCTGCTGAAATTCGTCTTTGGCTTTACCCTTTGAAGCTGCTGAAATTTAAGGAAAAAAGCTTTTACCAGTACCACACTGTTGGCAAGTAATTAAAAATGTAGTGTTTCACATTACATGCCCTTATGCATGTAGATATTGCATCCTATTTTTTGCATATCATTTCAATGTTGTGTATTTTAAGAAGTTATTGCAAATCATGTTTTCTTAATGTTCAACATGACTCTTCATTCTCTGAAGCTAAAGAATATTTTAACGTTAACTCTTCTGGAAAGAAGTAGTGAACAGATTCAGGCAAGTCCTCATGTCTGTATACTTCCTTGCTATTTTTCTAATTTCAGTGTTTCCCATTTTTTTGTCATTAAATACTGGCATTACATTCTGGGATCCTTTTACCTCCATGTCTTGATTCTAAATTTTTGGAATGTAGCTGGGTCATATCAAATCTTTCCTTGCGTAACCCCAAGATTTAGAAGCTCTTTTAAAAACATACAGCTCTAGTTGTATCTAGAAAGTATCTTCAGATCAATCGACCAAAGTATCTATGGCTTCAAATAAAACTGGCAAGCCTGTGGAGAGATAGCCAGATTCCTACTTGATGACAGTCTAATTCACACACACACACACACACACACACACTGTAGATGATATACATATATATACATATTATATGAAGGCATCTTTAAAAAGTTCTTGGACAATCTAGCAGGGCACATGAATAAGCTTCTGCCTGCTTAATTTGCTGTGGTAGTTGGAATAGAAAATTGATTTATTTGCCAGTATCCGAAGAAGTCAAATGCACTGTCTTTAGTTTGAAGTCCTTTCTGTTCTCTAGGTGTTTGACTCCAGTTTTTGAGGATGAGAAGTTCTAGCAGCATTAGCTGCAGTTCCTGGGTTTATTGGTGCTTCACCTCTATTGCAACATCTATTATTCTTTCTGGTAATTCAGATGGATTGCATTAGGCCAAGCATGTAATCACAGTATTTTCCTTCTGCAAGTAATTTATTCTAGTCAATTTGTTCTCTGTTTCTGATAATTTTTTTTCTTCATTAGAAGGCGTATTCATGTAGCTAATTTAGGTCAATGCAGCTAAAATTGTCTCAAAATCTTTGAGTCTGCTGGATTGGATTATTTTATTAATATTAAACTTATTTTTAAATACTCCAGTTCAACCTGATTTGTCTACTGTGTTGACTGTCAGTACTCTAAATTCACTACAAAGCTTATAACACTGCATGGATGAAAACCTCATAAATATAACCATCTATGAATCAATTAGCCTAAATTTAAATTGTAATCAAAAAGCCCCACAAACTACGAAAAGTTATATCACAGAAAGGAAAAGTGCTCTGAAAATACTTGCCCTCCCATTTTTTATTTTTTAGCTAGCAGTGAAAAAGATGTTGCAGACCTTTAAACGTCAAGACCTCATATATCTCAGCTGTGCATGAGGCATGACATGGAAAGTAAATGCAGAACACTCTAGCAAGAAGCAAAACAAAACTAAACCTGAGCAGGAAAAACAAAATAGCCATCAACTATAGTACAGGATCATTAGATTAACCTTATGATGAAAAGTGTTGCTGTAAGATGTGCTTCAGGTACACTTAATGGGATCAGTATGTTCATGTTCTTATTACACTGAAACGGATAAAACTTTTAATTTAGATAAATGAGTACCTGACACGGTCTGTTTTTGTAGTATCTGTTGCATATATGCTGTCTTCTGGCTTCAGTGGTTATTAAAAGATAATTGTTTTTTTCCTCTACAGAGTAGTACTGAAGTTGGGTGCCAAGAATGAAGTATGTTCTTGCTGCAGACGATGCTTTGCTTCTACAGCAATATCCAGCAAGAGCTGTGGATTTGTTAATAGCTTTCCATTGGCAACACGGAAAATTAACTAGGGGGAACAAAACGTAGAGCTGATGCCATGCCCTTGAATATCCCCTTTCCAACAGCACTTTATGGCTTCTCCTTAGCAGAGATTTCATAAATACAGAGGATGTATTTGTCATCATGGAACAATGTCAGGATGGAGATGCACTTCAGTCTGGGCAGAATATAAGTCATTTCTGGCAACAAAAATCATCCAATGGATGGGAACTCCTCTGCTATGAAAACAGACAGAATGCTGAGGCTGTTCAGCCCGGAGAAGAGAAGACTCCAGGGAGACCTGAGAGAGGCATTTCAGTATCTAAAGAGGAGGCAGTCTGTTGTAATGGGACAAGGGAAATAGTTTCAAACTAAAAAGGGGGAGAATTAGATTAGATATAAAGAAGTTTTTTACGATAAGTATGGTGAGGTACTAGCACAAATTGCCCATAGAGGTGGTGGATGTCCCAGAGATATCCAAGGTCAAGCAGTACAGGGTTCTGAGCACCCTGATGTAGCTGTAGATGTCTCTGTTCATTACAGGGGAGTTGGACTCCCTTCCAACTTAAGTGATTGTATTTTGGGGAGAACAACTTGTCTATACTATGTCTTCCTTTGTGCTTGCAACTCTCTTCCAGATGTAGGCTTTCCTGATGGTTGGATCTTATCTGTCACCCAACATAGTCATGTTGCAATAGTCTCATGCTATTGTTTTACTGCAACTATCCTGTAGGTATGGCATAGTCATCTATTCCCCCAGATCCCTTCTCTAGAGGACTCTACACAGTCTGCCACTTTTCCTGGCTTGTCTCCACCTGCTTCAGAGCACTGTGGCATAGTGTGCCTCTTTAGGCTTAAGAAGTAGATCAGGTAGGTTGGGTTAAATGCTGGAGACCGTTCAATATTCAATTATAAGTTGATATCTGTGCCAAAACCGTTTTAGAAAGTTCCCAGTTAGGTGTTGGGGCAGGGCAGTGTCACACAGGATCCCTTCTGTCAGGTCTGCAAAAAGGCCAGGAGATTTGAGACAAATGACTTAATTTTCTCTGTATGTAAAAAGAACGCACCAAACTTCTGCTTCACAGCTGTACTGAAAACTTACAGCTTTCTGAGAGCCCTTGAGTTGATGTATTGAAGTAAGGAATAAAATGCGCTTAGGCTGGGAAGTACCTTGTTCAAATAACTTGTTACAGACCGTTGTTGTTCTGTTTCTGATCCGACTGTGGGCCAGTTCAATTGGAGCCATTTAATTTCATCAGAGGTTTCTCAGCTGTTGTGGTATGAAATGTCATTAATGACCCTCAGAAGGATACTCAGAGTTTAAAGATGTTAGCACAGACAAAAGCTTACACACTGCTTTAGATAACCTTGAATAAATGAGTGATTATTACAAGTTTTGTTCTCTGTGACAAGCCTGAGGTGAACAGCTGGAGCCTAAGGGGATTGCTATTAGCAGTACTGCATTCAGGAAAGCAACTGATCCTACTGTTTTATTCTCTCATCCCCTCCTGGTGGGACAGCTAAATCTGTCCTATGCAAAGAGATTTTGTTCCTTAGATATAGCAGGCATTTTGAGAATTAGTTAAACGTTCCTAAGCCCTTCTTCCCCAGAGATTTGCTTCTACCCAGTAAAACAAATGCATTCTAGCTGAGGCTTTTTGCCCAGTGCCATGGACAGTATCAGACATGTTTTTCCCTGCCTGGATGAACACATGCTAAGCCAAGGGTTAGGGTCTGTTAGCCTTAAAAGCTGTTAAGGAAATAGCTGATTGTTTCTTAATAGTGCAATGCTGTTCACTTTTTTTTTTTTTTTTTTCCCCTCCCAGCAAAATGTCATTAGATATCTTTTGCTGCTATGACAGTTATTGCAGAATATCTTGGAGAAGGGTATTGACCAACCTTCAAAGTACAAGGGGTTGATGTCTTGGAGATTTTTCTTTTGCTGACATGTAAGAGCAGAGAAGAGGTACTTGTGACCTTTTATTCATCGACTGAGAGCGTGCTCTCTTGAGTTTTTCTGTGGATAAGAAGTATGCCTTAGAAGGAAGCTCAGCTGTGTCACTGAATGTATTGTGCTAACAAAATCTGCGGTGTAATTGGTGAGAAGAGATATCTATTTAGGAAATCGGTGGCAGGGGCCTTGTTATTTGCTCAATTCCATAGCATGATAGCTATTTTCCAGTCTGGAACTGAAGCATTAGTTTTTTTGACTGCAACTAAATGTTTTACTTTCACTGTGTAAGAATAATAATAATAGCTTTTTTTTTTTTTTTTTTTTTTTTTCCCCAAGCTTCTTCATCTGCATGTATTGGCTGCATTGCAGATTCATACTAAAAATAGTGGTAAAAATTATGATGTCTTGCATACAGGAATATATCTTTTGAATATTCTCAATTTACTGTGGATCATGATTGCTGCACTTGTGATTTAAAAGCAGTTCTGTGACACACCTTTCACTGTTTTTACATAAGAGGCAATTGCCTTTGAAAAGCTTAAGCTGTTCTATTAAGCATGTTGATGTGTAGTATTGGAGCAGATAGACTTAAAAGTAACTACCGTTAAGGTTGTCACAATTGTTGCTTGGGGCTTCTGGGAGAAGCAATATTAGGATGATTTATCTATCAAAAAAAGAGACTGAGCGTAGGAACTCCTGACTGTAGTAAAAATGTCAGTCCGTGCCATTCTTGCTGTTTCAAGAATTTGCTTTTCATTTAAGAATCTATTGCCCCTTAAGACCATTTGATCATAACATTAAAGACACATTCAGATCCTGTGTCCTCTTCGACTGTGATATTTATATTTCTATATGTATGCTCCAGACACTAGAGAATTAATGATTTGGTTGGTAGGGCCTGAGGAATCCAAATACCTCCTCCTGGATCTAGCTTTGTGTGGCTTAAAAATTCTGTTTTACCACCTATAAAGAAGCTTCTAGTGCTATTGCCGTAGTCATATATAGGCAATTTTTTTGAAAAGACAAACAAGACTGCCTGTATTTATTAACTTCAGCTGAAAGGCATAGAATCAACTGCTTATTTCTCCTAAAGCTCTGCTTATAACCAGAGTAAAGCTCATAAAAGTGTCTCAGACTCCATGAAACAGGATAAAGAACCTCTTCCACCAATTTCTTGAGAGACTTTCAACACCCAATTGACTTCCTGCATATTTTTAAAGGACATTTAGTGTTGGTTAATTATTTAGAGCAATTGAGTATCAACCTTGCTCTTGGGAAATAAGTTATACTTAAGTATCTCAAATTGTAGAGATTTAGCAGAACTGTCATTTAATAGCATTTCCCTCATCTGCTGTATTGCAAACTGTGTCAGGAGCTATACTTCTGTTTGATTGTCTATTCAGTCTTAATGATACCTCTGTTTCTCTAGGCACTACTGCAATTTTCCCACTTTTGGATATGGTGTTAATGAAATGAACCTTTTCTATACAAGGGGTGTAGCCCTTTTTTCAGTGCATAGAATTACGGCAGTAATAATAGCGAGTGGCAATTGAAAAATCACACATGTACATGTTCAATTATCCAGATTTCCTATGCATTTGATCATCTGGATTATCAGTGGCACATGACATTTTGTATTATTATTTTTTTTAAGTAATTTTTCAGATTTTTTATAATATTAGCAATTAAGAAGCTGAAATTTCACCCTCCCAACCCCCTGCCAGAAGCTGGTGAAGTTAAAGCCAAGTTTTTTGTCTTTTGCTTTAATTCAAAAGCAGTGTACAAAATGATGACTTTAGGTAAACTAAGTAGTTGGTTTTTTTCTCTACTGCTACATTTGTAGTTTCGGGTCCCTCTCTGTCTGTATGGGCAAGACAAGGCCTCAAAATTCTGTTTCATACAGTTTTTAGGGTGTCTTTTCATGCAATTTGACCAAATGCTCCCATCTGGTTCTCTATCCCCATCCATTCTAATAGGTACAGGAAATGTAACTGACTCACTCTTGTCTATTGCTGTACAGCCTTCAAGGAGTCTGAGCAATGAGCACTGTCCATTAACTCTGCAGCAGAAAACTCAGCAGCAAATCATTCCTGATGCATCTCCCAGGTAGAAAGTTTTTCTTTCTTTTTTTCTTTTTTTCTTTTTTTTGTTTTTTTCCCCACAGTGCTTCTGAAGCACGAAGTAGAAGCCCAGCCTAAATGTACTGAAATGTTACAGGTGTCCCTGTTAACTCTTATTTGGATTTCTTGAGGACTTCTTTTAATGGAAAAAGCACAGTGCTTGCCCTATGAATGTAAGGGGGAATACTCTGTGATATTAAACCCCTAGAACTGAGTGAAAGTGTAATGGGCATCAAGGTTACTGAAAAACCCTTAAAGATAAGGAATTTACCATTCAGAATGATACTAAGAACTTACTCTTCTTAATCATAGAATCATAGAATTGCTCAGGTTGAAGAAGACCTTAAAGATCATCAAGTCCAACTACAACCCAACCATTCTACTCTAACAACCCTCTGCTAAATCATGTCCTTGAGCACCACATCCAAAGGGCTTTTAAACACATCCAGGGATGGTGAGTCAACCACCTCCCTGGGGAGCCTTTTGCAGTGCTTAACAACACTTTCTGCAAAGAAGTTTCTCCTGTTATCCAAATTAAACTTATCCTGGCATAACTTGAGGCCATTTCCCCTCATCCTGTCACCAGTGGGAAGAGACCAACCCTGCTCTTGCTGCAATCACCTTTCAGGTATTTAAAGAGAACATAAGTTCTCTCCTCAGCCTCCTTTTCCCCAGACTAAACAGCCCCAGTTCCTTCAGTCTCTCCTCGTAGGGCACATTCTCCAAGCCCTTCACAAGCCTTGTTGCCCTTCTTTGGACCTGCTCCAGCACCTCAGTGTCCTTTCTGTACTGAGGTGCCCAAAACTGAACACAGTACTCGAGGTGAGGCCTCACCAATGCTGAGTACAGGGGCAGGATGACTTCCCTAGTCCTGCTCACTACACCATTCCTGATACAAGCCAGGATGCCACTGGCCTCCTTGGCCACCTGGGCACACTGTTTGTCATCTTGGAGTTTATGATTTCACTCAGATGTAGAACTGTAGATGGATCCATATAAGTGATTTTTTGAATGTGTAAGATAGGGTTGAGGTGTAAGCACTTTTCTGTCCCACCACTTGTACAGACAGCTAGAAAATATCTGCTCTCCTAAAGCACCTTTGCTTAGGAACTTCGGATGCACACTGAAATCAAATGCTGAACTTGATGCATTCCAATCATCCTGCCAAAAGACATCTCCTCTGAGGAAGGGCCATCTAAGTTTAAGTGCCTTCAGCTACTAAGAATATAAATTCAGATACGACAAGTGAAAATATTCATCATGGCTTGAATAAGGCTGTGATAATTTTCTTAGTTTCTAGTGGATCATAAGAACAGAGTATCTTAATTAAAAACTGTTCAGCTGGTCATCAGCTGTCAATTTTTCTCCAAGAGAAGCAAGTAGGAAAATTTTTTTGAGAAAGTACTACTTGAGTTCTTTAATAGTAAAGAGACAGAAGAAGGTCCTTGGTGCAGAGATATGGGTTGAAAGTCTTTTTCATAAGAAGACATAACCCAAGGATGTACCCATGAAGGATACTTTTTGTAAGAGTTCTTTCTAATTCTTATCATTTCTACTAAGAAAACTAATTTTCCAGAAAAACAATGTGTAGCTGAAAAAAATCTGCTTCAAAGGATCAAGTTCTCCTCCTTGAGAAGGAGGCAGGGCCAACCCAGGGGAGCTCAGTTGCAAGCAGTGCAGCTGAGTGACAGGAAGGGGTGGAGCCAGGATCCATTCCTTCCCAGACCTCATTTAAGGGTTGGCTTAAGTGGAGGGGAGGTCTTCTGTGGATCCCTGCCTACCCGAGGACTTCATAGGTCTTCTGAAGGTAAACAGTTTCTTTCTCTTAATTCAGTGCTTACTGCTGTTATGTCTAAGCAGGTCCTCACTTGCTGTAGTTTGGGACCTTGCTGCTTTGTTGTCTTGTGCTTTCCATTGTGTTGCACCTGCACTTTGCTAGGAAGTCTGTCTTCCATTTGAGATGGCTATGTAGATGTAGAATCATAGAATATTCTAGTTTGGACCCATCAGGATCATCAAGTCCAACTCTTGATTCCAGAAAGTACTTCCCAAAAATCAAAGCATATGTCTGAGAGTGTTGTCCAGTATGATATGAGACCCCATCAGTGTTGTTCTGGGAAGGTTATCCATGCCAGATGTTTGCAGGTGAGCACTGAAGGGATCTGATGCTGTTCTTATTGCATGTGGTGTCTCAGCAATCAAACTATGTGTGTGAAGCTGGTGAAGCAAAAGTAGTTGGTAGGCTGCCCAACAGCACTCTTAACATTAGTGGCTTCCTTTCTAAGGCTGAAGTCTATCTCTGTATTTGACACTTAGTAAGCCTGTCTATTTTGGTAGAGGGTGGGTGGAGGATTAAAGTAATCAGAATCTTGCTTTTTATTTATTTACTTATTCCCATTGTCAGAGAAGCCTATCCCTAGATTTAAGTTTTTGGTACAGGAGAAACGTCTGTTTAACTTTTATTCTAATACAGTGGCACCTCACTTGAGTGACTGGATGAAATAACATAGCTGTGTTTGTAGGTTGGATTTGGGACTGGGAGAGTCAGCTAACTTCCACAGTGACCACCTTATGTTCCTGTCTGGAAATGACCATTTCCGAGAATGAGATAAATGGCCCTAGCAGTCACCCGTGTTATAAATCTCAAAGGGGAAATCACTGACTAGCACTGTGAATCCTTGTTTCTGCTAGTCAAAAGGATTAAATAATTTCAGTCAGGAAATGAGTGGGAACGAGAGCTGCCTTGTGCACCTCTAGCATGGCTGGAGATGCGTATCCTCCCATTGCGTCTTTGTCCATGGACTGTGACTTGAAAGCCCCTTAGGGAAGCTCAGAGAAGCTTTTCTTACGGAAAGACCTTCTGAGGCATTCAGAATTTAAAAAGCACCAAGCTGGAATATTAGATAGCAGACTGAAAGTAAATTAAAACAAATCAATTAGCTGCAAGTACTATTCAGAGAGTGTTTCAAATTAAAACAGGCACCTAAGAGCATGAAGTATTCTGTCAAGTTATTGAACATGAGGGTGGAGAATTGAGGAAGATCACTTTAGTACATGTGTTCAACCACATTAATTAGAGCAAATTGGTGATTTCCTTCTGTGGGGAACTGCTCTTAAAATTAGAACAAATCTTTTGAGAGTGAGTTCTCTAATGTACTATCACTTAAAATTTCCCCGTGTAATTGTGTAAGATTTCAGTTCCCTCTTGTTGAAATGGGGAGGGAATGCTGGGGAAAAATGCTTTAAAATACAAATGGCATTGCTGATTTTACTTAATGCAGCTATCTAACTCAGAACTGTTGCCCTACACAGTGAGAAACAGGTTTCTCTAGGCTGCAGTTATTCTTATCCTAAAGTAACTGCTTCATTTTGGTTGGATGAATCATGTCTGAAGGCGCTTACTTCTCCTGACTAGTAATAAATGGAGCCTATGAATCTCAATACAAATATGGGAGTCTGCAGTGTGGACTTCTATGGCTAAAGGAAATGAATCCTGATCAAGGTACACCAATAATAAGAAGTTAGCAGAGAATTTTCCAAACAGAACATTTATCATGTCTACAGTAGTGTTACACCATGGTCCAACGAGGTTTTTGAACTGCCTAAAAAGCTATGGGGATATCACGTTTGCAATGCTTCTCCAGTGCAAAGCAAGGGCATGCCTGGAGTGTTTCTCATGATAAGCCTAACTAATCACAACAAGCTTACTGGCAAATGTGTAGTGTTAATGTTAGGACTATTACTCCTAGGGAATTTATCCCATAGGTATTCACCATCTACCCTTACATCCTAGGATAAGGGCACTCAATGCACAGGTAGTAATGATCTAAGTCTTCATCTCATTCAGTCTATGTTAACTCTTTGCTTATTAGGTAGGTGCTTTCCTGTAATCCTTTTGACATTAAAAATCTAATTCTGTCTTCTAATTACAAAATGGTACATAGTACCATTTGGCTTTTATCCTTTTTGCATTAACCAGTTTATCATAAGTGAGAATATGAAAACCTTAGATGTGATGCAGTGTCCCAGTATATGGAACTAAAGAACTTCTAGTGAGTCTACATCACTGTAATTAAAATCTCAAAGGATTTATATGCTTGAGCACACCTTTTTAAAACATGCCATGGACAGTGGAATGTGCTGAGGGCTGCTGTCCAACATAGCAAAGTATAGTGATTTACTTCTTTTAAACTACACAAGCATTTCTAATTTCAAGGAAATGAAACTGCAAGCGGCTAGATTTTTTAATTTGTCTCTATAAAGACTATGAATTGTTACTCTCTCCTCATCCTGTGCAAGGAACAATGAGTCTCAGAAGTTGGAAGCTTTAAATATTGGTAGCTTAATTAGAAAGTACCCTAAATGAAAAGTGTCAGCATTTTAATTAATTTCCTCTGGAAATCTTTCTCAAAGGAAACTGCAGCAGATGTGTGAGTATTGGGGATCACTAGGAGACCAGGGAGATGTGGCTCTGGGCAGCCTGGTCTAGTGGTTGGCAACCCTGCCCATGGCAAGGGGGGTTGATACTGGATAATCTTTGAGGTACTTTTCAACCCAGGCCATTCTATAATTTTGTGTCAGAAACTTTAACTATGAAGTGTTTGCTCCTTGTCTGCAACTTTGAGGTACACATAGATGCAAACACTGTATGTATGTCTATTAACTTGAAAAATGGGAGACTCTGTATATCAGTCTATTGTTAACATCTTCTGGACATGAGCTGGGTCTGATTCTATGATGTGTTGGGCTCAGTGTTATCCTTGCAATGTGGATTTGGTTATATTGCTTTTCCAACACTGATACTCTTAGGAGTTATTTTAAATAATATTTTAAATAATTTTCCCTCCTAAGTGACACATGGATATCTTGGAGAAGATCCTTTGGACTATTATTTTAAAATAGGCAGTTCTGCCTGGTGCTGGTGCAGGCTCAATAATGAGAAGCTTGTACACTGTGTCTTTCCCTCTCTTTTTACATGTTAACTCATTTAACTTGCTGGTACTTAATAGGTTTCATAGGACTTTATTGCTTAACCTGTACTGTATTTATTTAAGTAGCATTTGTTTGTACTTTTTAATTAATCATAGAATGTTATTTTTTTGATATTGTATGCAGCTAGACTGGCTTCTTGGTATTTTCACTTCAGCTATACTTGTTTTCTTAAAGTGTAAAATGTATTAGATCAGCTAATGGTTTCTGTAAATTTATACTTAATTCATGTGGAAATATTTTATAACTTTCTCTGCAGGAACTGTCCATTTGACTGGTTTAAAGATTCTTCTTTGCATATTCAAAATTATAATACCATTTTCCCACTGGAAAGGGAATTGTTGGAAAAACATCTGCTTAGAAAAGACCAAACTTTCACCTTTCTCATCATCACATTAGTGCTTTTTTTTGTATGCAGTTGCACAATCTCAAAATGTTGTCTGACAAATTGCTGCAATTTTGGTTTATTCCTTTGGCTTAGAGATTGGGATTTAAAGGTGTAACTATTAAACTAGAGGGAAGCATGGTTTTAATAGAAGATGCATAGTATTTACTGCATGTTGTCATGTTTGATAATCCTGGCAAGCAAAAGACTTCTCATTTTTCAAGTAATAGTTTGAATACATTTGCTCTGTTAATAAGTCCCTCAAATACTGTACCATGTTTTCAAGCTCCTCCATTGCAGTGATGATATTGTGTATCAGTAGGGGAATTATGGTAGTTACTCTACAGTTACTCTATGTTTAAAAATGGTTTGTGAGGGATTTCTAGGACTTGTGTATCCAGAAACATCTCTGCCCTTCCTGCTGCACCTGAGAATGGTTCCTTGTTTGAATCTCCCTTTAACTGCCTAGTTTTTTTTATGTAATCTTGGAGCTGGCTGTCACAGTGAGCCAATAATTAAGTGGGTGATGTATAACACAAGAAGAAGGGTCAATCTTGTATTCATTTTCTATGCAACCCTGATGAATTTAAGGCCCAGAGAGGATCTTTATCATCTTCAGCTCTTCTGGCCCCTAAATCCTGTCTGGCATGCTACAGTGGAGGGTGAGTAAGCAAGGTTTTCTGCAGTACTAACACTAATTTGTTAATAGAATACCAATTATTTCATTATCTTATTTGTTCTATTTTGAATCCTACAAAACTCATTTATATAAGACAGCTACTGATTAACATAATGCTACAGCATGAAGCAGTAGAAATGCTACAATAAATATTTGCTTAATGTGTTTTTGTAATAAATATAACTGTTTTTAGAGAGGCAGACTGATCGCATTAATTTTTGTTGGAAAGTATTAAAGTATGGACAATCTTACAAGCTTATATTCATTACATTAATAGCTAATGTTACACAATAGGGAAAGCAAGATTATTGGGAAGACTTTGTGTGCATATATGGTGCAAGTTATCCTTAAGTACAATTGAAGAGATAAATTTGCTAAGCAAGTATGTTTTACAGGCTTGAATAACTTGTTTCTTTTAATTAATTTGCTGGACTACTGGTTTAGGCAATCAGTTAAGTATCTAATGAAAATGTTTGGAATAACTTATTTTAAAATGACCTTTTCAGTAAGAAGCCAAGTAAGCTCAAGTACCAAAACACTATCTCCATGTACATGATCCTGCTTGCAGTATAGAAGTACTAACCCTATATTTTGAAAAATCATCCTCATTAGGGCTAGAAAGAAATTTTACCTAGGAAATACTATCAGTCAGCACAGTTTTGCTCTGGGCTCTTCTGACTATGTAGTGTGATTGTGGGAGGGAAGGAAGTGATGGAAACAAAGTCCATTGTGATGCACATTAAGTTTTAGAGCATGTCAGTACAATATTTCTAAGCCTGAGCATACTGACGCTACTCAGAGCTTGAACAAAAGAAAAGTGAAATAAGGCAGAAATTATTTCTTCTGTGAAAGATTTGCAACAGCTCCTTAACAAATGAAATTACATATTTTATGTTTTGAACAAAGCATAAAGAAATTTGGGTTGTGACTGATTAAATTTCAGTCTTCAACACAGTAAAAAGTTTAAACATTTATCAAGAAAGATCTTGAAAGCTGAAATGGTTGAATGATGCTCTTTCTTTTCTGTGACATCCAGTTTGAGGTGCAAAATGAGTTGAATCTGTTTACAGTCCTTGTCAAAAAGAATGAAGTGCTATTTTTTTTCTATCTCAGGGACATTAAGGTAGCCATTTGAGGAAGAAAAAGAAACAGAAGAGAGGTTTTCAGGTCTCTCCTGAATACAAAAACTGCTTTGCTTGCTAAAAATAAACTTTGTCTCTTCCTCAATTTCTAAAATTGAGCAGCTTGACTCTGCATTCAGATCGCAGCAGTCTGAGTGAGCACAGGTGCAAATAAGCAAGCCAGCAGCACAAAGGCCATTCTCCCTGCTATTGCTGTTCCTCAGTCTTTCATGGTTGTCTGACTCCAGGTCTTACACCTCATTTTCTGCATGAGACACGCTGAAGTGAAGCAATTAGAAGAGCAGAACAAATATGAACAATATCTTTATGCTATTCTTTGGGGTAAAGGTATGATTCAAGGTTGCCATAAGCAAGCTGCTTATGGCATGACAGAGCTGGCTCGGATCTTCTCTGAAGCGTAGGAAGAAATGTGACTAATGCTACTTAGAGGGTGAAGGGGAGGTGTGGGCGGGAGGAACTGAGTTAGGCTGGAAAGCCAGAGGACAATTGGGCTGTTTCCATTAGGGCAGGGACTATGGCAGCTGCTGTGCTGGGATGAGTTGTATGTACCAGACCTTTTCCTCTCTTGGTTGTGGAGATGCCAGCCCAGAGTTGCTGTGACTGGGTTTGTTAGAAACGCTTCCAGCACAGATAAAGTGGGCTGTGTCCAGTTTATTATCCTTGGCAGCCAGATGCCCTAAGCAAATGGCAGCTCTTAAAGTTATAGCTGGCTGTGTCTTGCTATGGGTAGTAGCAGAGACAGAAATAACACTGGTCTTGTGGCACTGTTGGTTCAGAGCTTTAATGAGCAAATAGCCCAGAGCTTGACAACTCCTACAGAGCTCCACTGAAAAGTGTCCTTCTCCTACCTTGGTTGTGAAGTTCTAGGTGAATGAGAGGACAAGATACTACTAAGGAAATTGAAAACATAGAAGCAGAATGCTTCTTGTTCTTCCATTTCTGAAATGTGATGAGACAGTTGCCATAGAAATGCTATTCTTTGCTTGATGCATTGTGCACCAGTTCCAGAAAACCATTGGTGCTTGTCACAACTAGCTTTTCAAATTTAAATATCTCAGAGTAATGTAAGGGAAAATGTTCCTGTGTGGTGTGTCTTTTTTTTGTTGTTGTTTTTTAATAGAAGATCAGGTTCTATAAGATCTGTGTTTACTAGAAGGCAAATATGACAGTTGGCCATCGGTTCTTACGGATAGCCTTCAAATCGAACGTAACTGTACTTTTTAGTTGCAGGAAAGAGTTAGCCTATTTTTCTATTTTTTAATTTTTTTCTGAAAAAAGAAATTGCATCTTTTGGGATGATTTTTGATAGAGCTGAACCTGCAAATATGCATGATTTCTATTAAGAGTCTATAAAATTGGTCCAGAAGACTATTTTGGCTGTTTGAAAAAAAAAAAACGTAATCAGAAAAGGTACTCTGTAAAGAAACAGTTTTCGGCTGATAACAGTCTGAGACATTCAAACACTTATAAATTCAGGAATACAGCAACTGTATTATTAAAGTTCTAATAGCAAGAAAGATACTTTTCCATTATTTTTGCAGCTGATATTTACTTATTACCATTGTGTGCTCTACCATGGCAGGAGGTGGTAGCAATTGAATACAGAGAGCACTGAGTGCGAAGAACAATGTGAGCTCATGGTCTGCTTTCCTGGTTGGCACATTGCTCCACAGAGACCAGCTGAAAGCAAACTCCTTCAGGGGGAAGACGCTCATTAGAACAAGGAAAGCCAAGCACCCACAGGGAAGGAAGAAAGACCTATACCAGTCAACCTGTTGAAATGACGTTTAAGGAGGTGGATGCTTGAAAGTACTTTACAGATGAAAGAAAGATTCAGTTCACAGCTACTCTTAATGGCTTATGCTATTCACAGATTTATGGCAGCCAAGCAGCAAGATTTTTTTCTTTTATTCAGAGATTCAGAGAAGAAAACTAATTCTATTTGTGGGAGCAAATCTGTTTATGGACACCTGGGCTTTATAGCTAATGAAGATAGGGCCAGCTGATGTTCTTACAGAGCTTTCTGGACCAGGACAGAATTCTTCAACAGTCCTGTGTTCAAGAGCAAAAGCTTTAAAAACAAACAAAAAAACCCTAAATTTTTGTTGCTTTCCCTTTCTTATAGTTCGATTTGAAGTGACGTAATAAATTACTGCTGACATAAAATTATCTGACCAGATGTATGTGCTGTGTAACATACAGATGAAGGGCTTCCTCAAAAGCTGCAATGAAGCTTGCTACTGCTGTGCTGGCCTTGTCTAAAAGGATCTTTCTTGTCTCTCAAGCCTTTAAAAATGAGGGTATGCCAGCTATCAGCTAGTACCTTAATTAATGGAAAGGGTATGTTTATGTGAGAGTCTAGGTCAGAGATCTAGTGTTCCCTTCTCCTTCCCATGGAGCCTGCCAGCCACTATAAATTACAATGGTATCCATTGCTACTCTGATTGGGAAGAATGAACTTTACAGCAAGGCAACATCGAGACCATCCTCAGGGCAAAGCAGACCAGCACTTGACTTGCTGTAGGGCCTCTCTAAATAAAGTAGGTGACTATTACAACCCTGTTCTCTGTCTCAGTTCCTCCCAAGTGTTCTGCATGAAAGTTTTTTGATTCTCTTCTGCTCTGCTGTACTCATTAATTTTTTTATATTGCTTCAAAAATGCAATAAAAGTATGTTCAATTCCTATAGTGGCAAGGAGAGGAGTTAATGGTCTCCCTGTGGTTGAGTCAGCTGAGCAGAAGTTAGCATCACCCAGTAGTACCAGTGCTGTAAGAATACCCTGGGAATGTGGAGCCCAAATGGAATGCCTTTAGCTGCTGTGTAGGATTCAAGGTGCTGTGATCAGAAGTTCTGGATATGCACACTGAGGGGGTGCCATTGCTTGGCAAATTCTCTAAGAAACAAAGTGCCAACTGACATCTAGTTCATTATAGGACAAACTTAATTTTGCAGTATTGATTTACAGAAGCCTAAAGCCACAATGAAGTTTAGTAATCTGCTTCTTGCAGTTAATGTAAACAAACATGTCTGTGTGGTGAGAACATAATTACTTGTTCAATATTTCACTTTAAAACAGCTTTTTTTTTTTTTTTTTCTAGGAGTAGTGCTTTTATTCATTGTTGTATAAGAAATTGAAGACTTTCCCAACATCAATAATGATCCTGTTCTCAACTTTTTGACCTCTGGCTTAGTAAATATCATTAATCGTCATAACTGAATCACTTGAAATAACCAGCTGTCTATCCTGTAATGGCCAAATGTGAAGGCCTTAAATTTGAGTGCTCTTAGCTCTTTGAGGCAAGCTACATGATGCTGCTGGCATCTTGAAAATACTTATTTCAGTTTGTAAACTGAAGAATGGCTATCTACGTCAGTTATCTCTCTTCTGTGCTTTCACAACCAGGGAGAGTACAAATGTTACTCATACTGTAGGTAACAGATAATTCTCTTTAAGTATGTTATTATTCTGCTCTATTTACTGAAAGGGATGAAACTACTGTCAGCTGGTATGCGGATCTGGTGGCATTACTGTCCCTCTCTGGACAGAATAAATGCATATTAGTAAATGATGGCTAATGGTCAGACTTTTTGACTTACGTGTTTTTATATAACCAAACACTAAAGCCCTTTAAACACCAATTCTCAATGTTAGAGCTTAATGTTATACTCTGCTTTAAAAACAAACAAACAAAAAAACCAACAAAAAGCAAAACACACACACACAAAAAAGAACCACAACAAAAGAGAGAGAAAGTATAAGAAGGTTAAGTGCCTTGTCCTACCTCCTGCAGGAAACGGACAGGAAGGAGAGCAGAGCAAATATCAAGATCTTCTTTACCCCAGCCTGCACCCTGCTTGTGATGTTCCCTTTGCCCTTGCAGTACTCTGTAACCTGCCTATGGAATGTGTTTTCCAGCAGAGGAGTTTACATCATTAAGAGTGCCAAACATAGAATCCGCCTTCTAAAAGACATGAGAGCAGAGGAGTGCTTTCTAGTGAGTATGCTGACATGCTTAGTGGCTTGAATAAGAGGATCAGTCTTCTCATCATTTTTTCCCCCTAGTTGGCCTTTCCCTTTGGTTTGCAATAAGTTCTTCCTAGTTAAAAGGTGAGACTTACAGTGGTTTTGTGTGCACACACCCGTAATGCAGGGAGAGGAACAAGGAAATCTTCCTGAAAAGCATTCTGTCTCAACACGAGTTTGCCCTATTTCTGCCCTTTTTCTTAGGAATCAGTAAAAAGAAGAGGAATTTTGCTAAAAGTGATAGGCAGCTGTTATCTTACTGGAGACCACAACCTATTCCATGAGATGTAGCTCCATAGGGATCTCTTCCCTTTTTCCCCCCTCAAGTTTACACCTGCTTGATGCTTAGCAGTATTTTGTCTCTTATGCACTTGAACCTCTTTCTGTCATGGTGAATTTTTTTTTCCTCTTCAGTGATGTTCTGGTTGTAATGTATGTTTAACTTCAGGCATAAAGCAACCTGTTCCAAGAATCACTGAATATCATGAGTTGAAAGGGACCCACAATGATCGTAGAGTCCAGCTCCTAGAACAATTGTGATCTTCTACGAGAAATGGCAAAGCCACAAATTCAGTTCTGCAAAGTACACATCTGTCTTCTCTTAAAGGGATGGAAGCCTTTGGGCTTTTCAAGCCTTTGGTAATGCAGAACAAAGAGAAATGGAAGACTTCCCAGTCTGCATGTGTTCTAAGTATGCTAGAAAGTCTGTCAGACTTCAAGAATAAATGGGTTATATTAAAATATGCCTTTAAGTTGCTGCTGTTGAAAACAGCAATTCTTAAACCCAAGCAATTCTTAAAAATTGTCGCAACATTTCTTATTCCCAGTCCATTAAAGAGTGTTTTGATTTCTGGCCACCGACACTTCCAGTAAGAAAATATCCTGCCAAGAATACCACAGACTGTGCAGAGCATAGGACATGGTCCCTGAAGTGGGATTGTCTGGCTCTCAGTGTATGAAGACTGATACCCTTCCTGAGAGTGGGTGGTGTCTCTTAGAAACCTCAACTGAGAAGCAGCTGGAGTATCACTGTATTGCTTTGCTGACAGCTCTGCAAGACTTTGTTAACAGCCTGGTTATAGCAAGGGCACCACCATTCCATGTTAAGATGCTTGAAGAAGAGTTGAAACCAAAGACATTAAAGATTACTCCACCTCCAAAATGCTTGATTTATGACAATTTATTTACTTCCTTGCTATATCCATTGATATCTTTTATGTTCCTGTAGCTTGAGATCACTTTTTTTCCCTTTGCCAGGACCTGGACAAAACCTGATTCTGCTATGAAGGCATACTCTCAGAACCTTATGACCAAATGACCCATCTGATGAACAAAGCATTTTCAGAGCTCTTGAGATAGGACAAAAAAGAAAAAAAAGAAAAAAAGTCCTAGAATATAATTTGGAGTAGGAGGAAGCATCATTTCTTGCTTCCTCTGTGGAATTTAAAGCATTTACTGAACAAATTCTTCTACCTGCCTGGAGATTGTCACAGCTCAGCAAGTGCTCTGATCTCTGTCCTAGAAGCCATGTATGCTTCAGCACCAGCACTCCTCTTCACACAGGTATTTGTGGAGAGCGGAGAGATTTGTTCATCTAGGCGTCTCAAACAAGGTGGGGTGGCTTCACTGAATGATGCTTGGAGTACGGTACTCCATATTAATGGGCTGTAGGAATTGTTTGGCAGACCTGCTTTACGATAGCATGAGAGATAATGGCCTAAAGTTGCACCAGGGAGGATGAATATCAGGTTGGATATTTGGAAACATCTCTTCTCAAAAGGAGTGGTGAGGCATTGGAACAGGCTGCCTGGGGAGATGGTGGAGTTACTGACCCTGGGGGTGTTTGAGATGTGGCTCTGAGGGACATGAGTTAGTGATGCGTTGATAGTTGAACTATATGATGTTAGTTGTCTTTTCCAACCTACCTATGATTCCATGATGTCTTGTTTTAACCTGCCTCTCTTCACCTCTTCATTGCCCACTGACTTTAGTAGGATTAGTGACCTCTGAGAAACAAATAAATTTCCCTTTGAAGTATTTCCTTTTAAGAATCAAACAGCCTTTTCCTTGAATGGCTTTATGTGACTATGGAGTTGGTATGTTTTCCAGTTGGTGAGAAAGGCCAGCACAATCTTATGTATCTACTGCCCTGGCACAAACACTAAAAACTGTGCAAACAAAAAAAGACCTTTCTGCCAGATGCTGTTTTGTCAAGTGAAACCTATGAAACCCTTGATCAATTGATAGCAACAATTGCACTTAAAGTGGGGTGTTAAATTGGCATAAATGAACACAAGAACAAGGTAGAGGACGTATTGTTTCTGGTTGGGATACAGGTTGTACTTTTAAAGTTGCTGAATTATGTGAGTGTTCACAGTCTGGGTAAACAAGAATCACCCTGATGTGCATTATGTTGAGGTCACTGTGGAGTTTCTGTTGAAGATGGCCTGGTTAGGCACCCACAGGAATTGTTTGTTCCCTTTATAGTTGAACAGTAGGTCGTCAAAGGAAGGAAAAATGTAGTTTATGATGAGCAGAGTTAGGAAAGGAATTAGCTGGGGAGAAACTCCCTGGAGGATGTTTTTTTTTTTAAAAAAAAGACTACCCTAGGAGTTTTGCCAGGTTTTTAGTCTGAAGGCACACAGTGAAGAAGTGGACTGAGGTAGTATGAAGATTTGAACTTTACCAACTACTGAATTTTTGCAGCAATCTGGTGGTCATAGGAAGCTGGATTATCCTGTAAATGATTTGGATGCTGTGATGCGGAGATTCAAAGGAGTAAATTGAGTAGAGTTTTATGAAAACATTATTTGATACGCTTAACATCTGGACTCCTCTCCTGCATGTGAATTTAGGGAAATCTTATGAAGGTCGGAAGTCTTTCATAAAATATTGTTTTTAGAATTATTGGTAACATCATTCTTCCAAGGATTATGATTATGTATTATTCAAACTGTGTGTATGTTTTCAGGGGCACTCTAATACATTCAAGGTAGTGAAGGCAAAAGAAGAGATTTTTATGCAATCTCTGCATATAAACTTATTTCCTTCACTTTAGTTAAAAAAATAGACATTGCTCAGATATGCATAATTCTGATTGATACTGACTGTAGGAAACTGTAACTGTACAAATTTTATACATAAAACTTGTGATTTCATCTTTGGTCTACAGATAAGGATGCATTGGAGGCAAGAAAATAAGTAATTGAAATGAGGGCCCAGATCTTTCCTAATATTCAAACTTTATAATAAAAGGTATAGTAGCCACAACTGCTTGATTTGTGGGAAATTCTTAAAATATTCCAAGGGAGTGGGTTTTCCTATTTGTTGTTGCACAGAGAGTGATTTTTTTATTATTATTTATTACAGTAGCTATTGTTAAAAACAGCTACTACTAAACTCTCCAAGATCTCAAAGTACTGAAATATTTTCCCATGAGATGCTGCAGATACACACACCACCACCCAGAAAAACCTTTTTTTTTTTTGTTAAAATGCGGTCTTAACAAATCTCATTTATGCATGATCTTTCTTCTGCCAGCCCATGCCCTTCCCTCCTTTCTTTGAGAGGGAATGGAAATGCATAAGAATTTCATCTCCAGATTTCCTTCCTTTTCATTTAAGGCTCTATGCTGACAAGGGAACATAGAAAAACTAGCAAAATAAGAAAGCAGCCCGAATGCACATATGGAGGGGGCAATATAGTAAAGGCTATTTGAGATCTCTTGTTTCAAGAAACAGTGTTGCCTGCGATGCAGTCTGCCTTTCAGCTCTCCTGTAAGTCAGGTGTGGCCATGAGAATTGCCCCATTAGGGAAACAACACTGAATGGGAAACTCTAAGAGAACTGGACCAGAAATTCATTACCCGTGAATATCAAAAGGTAACAAAAAAGAAGTTGCTTGAAACTAATTTCTTAAGCAATAGATATTTGTGAAATGCATGTTACTCATGATAGTGGGCAATTACATAGCATTAGAATTGCTCCAGTAGGCAAGCTTCAAAGGGACCACATCTCAGTGTGTTCAAAGCCAAGGGAAAGGACAGATAGACAGATGTGCAACCCTTCTGTAACTTTTTGCTCTGAATCATAGCTACCCAAATAAGTACTGATGTGACACTGCAGCCGTATTTAACCATTTCCTTATTCTGATGCAGTGATTACAGCCATCTAGAGTGGTATGGAGTGCAATGTTTAGATCCAGAGTATTGCTTTAGCCTTTGTGTTCAAGAGAGATTCTGTTAAAATGGTATTTTTGACACTGCACAGCAATTCTTGCAAAATTGCATAGAGTAAAAGAACAAAATTGTGATAAAGCCTGAAGTGTAACTAAATTTAAGCAATAAATAGGCATATAACTTTAAAATCGTCTCCCCTGTGCTTTGGTGTCAAAACAAATCTAGCTCTTGTAGAAAATGGGATCACAAGGAAATGGCAGATACAAAGCTTCTAGCTCAAAAAATGTTTCTAGCACCAGGTTCATGTGACCTGGAACACACATTATCTATGGCTAATTCTTTCTTCACAGCTGCAGAACATGCAAGGAAGCATAAGAAAGCTGACCTGAGTTTCATCATGAGCAGGGAAAAGGTGTCGAGGTTGTATACTTCTGTAGAATATGACAAGAAAGAAACTGATCTTTTCTAATTTTAGTACTGTTAGTTTGGGTTTGTGAGAGACAGCTGGCTTATAGCTCAGTGGTGTATTTATACTGCACTGGTCTCATTTTGTGTGCGCTTTCCTGACTTATTCCTAGGCTTCTGCTCCTGGATGAAGAACCACATTTCTGTGAAATTACAATGATGCAACACCTACATACTTCTTGGGGATACTGTTGGTATCAGTCTCTCTGCTGTCAGTAAATCAGTATCTAGCCTACAGAACTTCTGTTAAGTCTTACATCTTTCTGGTGCTCTTGATAGCTCATCTCTTATGAGCAGAAATATATCCATATAGTTTCATAAAGACCACTTATGCCTTTCAGAAATAATTTCAGTAGTTGTTCTTTTATATTAGGGGCATGATTTAGGCCTGATTTATCTTGATAATCTGTTGTTATTCATCATATTGAGTAAGGGGAGGACAAGATAAGGGTTAACCATTGTTTAGGAATATAGGTAAGCAGGATGTGTGGTCAGATAAGAAAAGGACATCTGGAAACTCTGTTGCAACACTACGCAAGGAATGGGTCAGGATGGGATTACTTCTGTCAGAGACAATGGGTCTTCTCATCAAAGGAGACCCCCACTGCTCATGGCGGGGCCATATGTTGATAAGTCAGGAATGTAATGAATATGTATGCAAATTGTGTATTCGTTCAGCCTATATCTGTCCCAAGCTTTTACCCTACGGGGTGCGTGTTAGGAGGAACTATCCCCCGTGAACCCAATGATACGCATCTCATTGAATAAACGTACCTGCTTTATAACCTAACCCTGGGTTATAGAGTTTGATTCCACAAATCAATATATTACAAGAACATATAGCTGAAGGTATTTTTGAAGTGCTTGCTTCATGGTCACTCGAAAGTCCTCTTATCAGCACGTTAGGTTCTTTTTCCTTGTAATGGTCTTTCAAATTTTAACTAGATCAGGATTTCACTGTAGCAGTAGATGAGCCATATTATTTAGAAAGAAGTGTTTTACATGCTAGAAAGTGTAAATGAGAACTCAACTGTATGTATTCCATTGGCATTCTTTTACAGTTTAAAATGTCTGTCTGCATCTGACAACATCAGAAATATTGGCTTTAGCTCAGCAGAAAACCCTACCAGGTTTGTGTGCTGCTTCTTGCTATGCAGTACTACACCTGTGGCCATGCAGCCCCATTACTTCCCTCTCCTGTGCCGCCTCAGGTAAAATGTGCAAGCTCTCTCACCTCCAAGCTGTTGCTCTCTCAAGTGTACAAGTCCATGTACTTCTACACTGTGTGTGTCAGAGGCACCTGGTCACTTATAATTTGTACTTTCTTTCATCCACAAGAAACTGCACTAAGTCTTCTTACTGGGGATTAATCTTTCCATCTCTTGCCCTTTGAATTGTTGCTGATCATCTTTCATTTATAAACTGATTTCTTGGATGGTGATGACAATCTTTTAACTCACCTCTCATTTTTCTGCTTTCACATAACTTCTCATAAAAATTCAAGCACTTTTGTAATTTGGTAAATAAGACTGATTTCATTCTCATCATACTGTATGTACTGGAACACCAAGCAAGGAAGAAATGTCACTTTTTTGTTCATCCCATGCAACAGTGCAGATCATAAATACAGGGAAAGATTTACTCAGCTCTGGTCTCCTGAGACCATGTTATTCAGAAATACTATCTACCCTGAGGCACTCACAAACGTGAAAACTGTCCTACAAACTAGGCCCTCAGCAGAATGTGCTCTTGAGAGAGGTTCTGAACTTTAGAAATGAATGTTTATCCTTTTGAGGATGCCAAAATGGTTTTTAGCAGTGGTAGTATAGAATGGTCTTTACAACTGTCCTGGTTTCAGCTGGGATGGAATTAATTTTCTTTCTAGTAGCTGGTATGGTGTTGTGTTTTGTATTTAGAATGAAAATAATGTTGATAATGCATGGATTTTTTAGTTGTTGTTGAGTCATGCTTACCCTAAATCAAGAAGTTTTCAGCTTCTCTTGCTATCCCAACAGTAAGGAGACTGGGGGTGCATAAGGAGCTGCTGGTGGGGGCAGAACCAACACATCTGACCCAGACTGGCAAATGAAATGTCTTATACCCTATGGCATTATTCTCAGCAGTAAAGCTGGGGAGAATTGTCTTTGGAGAACAGCTGCTGCTTGGTGTCTGGCTGGGCATCCTCTGGTGTGTGATGAGCAATCGTGCTGTGCATCATTTGTTTATTTTTTATCATCACTGCAAGTGACAGGACAAGGAGAAATGGCCCCAAGTTGTGCCAGGGGAGATTTAGGTTGGAGAATAGGAAAAACTTCTTTACAGAAAGGGTTGCTAACCAGTGGAATAGGCTCTCCAGGGAGGTGGCTGAGTCTCCACAGTCCTGCGGAGAAGGATTTGGGGGTCCTGGTGGGCAAGATGGAAATGAGCCAGCACTGTGCACTTGCAGCCCAGAAGGCCAACTGTGTTCTGGGCTGCATTAAAAAAGGGGTGGCCAGCAGGGAGAGGGAGGTGATTGTCCCTCTCTACTTGGCTCTTGTGAGGCCCCATCTGGAGTACTGTGTCCAGGCCTGGGGCCCCCAGTGGAGGAAGGATGTGGAGCTCTTGGAGTGGGTTCTGAGGAGGGCACTAAGATGATCAGAGGGCTGGAGCACCTCTCCTATGAGGAAAGGTTGAGGGAACTGGGATTGTTTAGCTTGGAGAAGAGAAGGGAGACCTCACTGTGGCCTTCTAATGTTTGAAGGGAGCTTATAAACAAGAGAGGGAACAGCTGTTAACAAGGGTGGATAGTGAATAGGAAGGGGGAATGGTTTTAAACTAAGACAGGGGAAGTTTAGGTTAGATATTAGGAGGAATTTTTTCACACAGAGGGTGGTGAAACCCTGGAACAGGTTGCCTGAGGAGGTTGTGGGTGCTCCATCCCTGGAGGCATTCAAGGCCAGGCTGGATGTGGCTCTGGGCAGCCTAGTTTAGTGGTTGGCAACCCTGCACATAGCAGGGGTGTTGAAACTAAATGGTCATTGTGGTCCTTTTCACCTCAGCCCATTCTGTGATTCTATGATTTTTCATCATTACCATCCCTGGATGGGTTTAAAAAACATTTGGATGTGGTGCTCAGGGACATGGTTTAGTGGAGGGCTGTTAGAGTTAGGGTAGTATGATTAGATTGTAGTTGGAGTTGATGATCTTGAAGGTCTTTTCCAACCTGAGAAATTCTACGACCATTATTTTCCCTTCATTTTCTTTCCTATTAATCTTTCTCTATCACAATGCGCAAGTTTTACCTTCTTTTTCCTATTCTCTCCCCTATCCCACTGGGAGAGGAGTGCATGAAAGACGGTTGTGCAGAGCTGCCTGCTGGATTAACCCACAGCAACTTGTTCCTTTTTTTGCCTTTGAAATGATTGCAGTCTTTTTGATAAAATCTTCATCCACACTGCTCCAGAGAGATGGGAGCAAAGAGAGGGAAATGTGTTATTTCATCTGTGGCTTTTTCCATGCTTGAGCTAGTCTTCAGATATGATGTAGGTGGTTAGTTCTGAGCTATTCACAAAACAGTTCTATTGAGATAAGCCTTGGCAATTTTGGATGTTTATCCAGTGAATAGTATGCAAGTCTCCTGAACTTGTGAAACTTTCTGAAATAACAAGCTCTCTACGGAATGTAAAATATTGTGATTCCTGCTTTGGGATTAGTCACATACCTTGAAATATTTTTTCTTACTGATTTTGCAACATTCTTAATTCTGATGTTATTCAGTAAACTCAGAAATGTAAAACTGCAACCATAAGAGAGAGATGGTTGTGTGTGTGAGACACTGCATGTATGTTTAAGATAAAACAAAACATCAACAGAATTCTTACAGTTTTTTTTTCTTAATTCTTGGCACTTATACTGATTGTTTGCCAGTTAGAACTCCATCTTGTTTATATAAATTACTTCACTTCTGAAAATGACTTAACAACAACAAAAACCCTGCCAAAAACTTATTTGAAACCTACAGTTACTAATCATGTAGTGCCTGGATCTATTTTCTTAGCTATATCTCTATGCTTAGTTTCTTTCCCAGCCTGTAACAAGCTCTTTGAAATTTACTGCTTTATCTTACTTTTACCGTTTAACTGCTTGCTTAATTTCTAAAGGTTGTTAATCTAAGATACTTTCTGTTCCTGTTGCAAAGTCTGAGGCTGATCCTACAGATGCTTACCTTGAAGTGTTTGCAATACGAATTGGTTATGGGAAATAGGAAAAAGTACAGTGAGCTTTTCTTTCTAACTTTTACAAGTGATTGAAAGGCTGAAGTATGTGGCTTTGTATGCTCTTGCAGGTTCAGAAAGATAGATTAATTTATACAGTTTTATTCTGCATGGAGGCGCTTGCTTCCTTAAACAGATTATTCGTGAGAATCCTCTGGGGAGCTGAATCATAGGGGTAATGGCTGTCCAGCCTGTTCTATGTAAATTGGTGACCAGGTAAGCTGGTTTTGAAAATCCAGCTGATATGTTACAACCTCTCTGCGTGCGGGTCCTGCACTACGCTCTTAGTGAAGTTTTTTCTGGTCTCTAGCCTGAACCTCCCACTATGCTGTTTGTAGATGTTGGCCTTTGTTATATTGTCTGCCACTCTCAAAAACCATTGGACTCTGTTGTCTTTGATACATCTCTCTGGGTAGTAGCTGCCCCTAGTGGATCATTCCTTCTTCAAAAGACTAAGCAAACCCTGACCTCAGCCTCTCCTTGCAAGCCTTGTGCCCTGACAGTCTCAGCAAATTCTCTACATCCCTCTTGAACACATCCCTGATCCCAAAAGTGAATGAAGTGTAGCATTATCAGTGCTGACTAGAGAGGGATAACCTCTCTGTATGGTGGACATATGTGGTCCTTCGCTTTATTTGTGACAAGAGTACACTGACTGACTGATATTAATCTGGCATCCAGTGCAACCTCAGGATCTTTTCAAGCTAATCAGCCTATGTCATTTCCAATCTTTATAGATGCATGGGGTTATTCTTCCTCATGTGAAAGCTTTTCACTTTTCTGTGTTGAACTATGTGATGTTTGTTTGCCCACTACTCAAATTTATGGCCAAAATACTTTGGATTGACATTCTGTCTTTTGTCATAACAGTCACTTCCAATCTAGTATCCTACAGGGTAATTCAGAAAAATTACAGGCAAGTTTCAGTCAGATTTATTCTTGTGAGGAAGATTTCTCTATCCAGTAACTACAGAAGGAAGCATGAAATATTTATTCTCTAATCTAAGACTGGCTTTTGCAGATCATCCCTGCAAAGACTATATATCTGCTGTAGCTTTTAGAAGTTTTGACAGAAAAAGACTGCAACTTCCTTTTCTTTTTACCCTGCTATGCAATGTTCAGGTGTGAATAGAATTGTAGCCTTTTGTTTGCTAAGATGTTCTTCTGCTTTGTGTCTGTTTCTGCCTTCCAAATATTCTATTTCATCTTTAATGGTTATGGCACACATTAAGCAGAGAACAATCTTATGACTGAACCAGCTCCACAGACTGCTAGCTTCATTATAGAACCTTAACTCAATGTTCAGACTGTCGGTGCATTAATAATTGCTCAGCATAAAATGTTGGCTTGTTTTCATGTCTTTCTTCTCTACTAAGCTTTCACCATTTGTAAATGGCGCACCTCCTGGCAAGTTACCCTACGCTGCGGTTTTCTTGTTAATGTGATGTAGAGGGAAGGTTAACTACAAGTACTTGCAATTCTTCCCAGATTTTCATCAGAACTTCCATTTTAATATCTTTAGATAGTAAAACCCCAATGGATACATTTATGTGAATATTCCCATCCCTTTCTTTGCTTCAGTGGCCTCTCTCAAAACCGTATTTTGCTACTTACATGCAGATGTCACTTGGATTTATTTATCGGCTGCAGCAATTCTCAATATTTTTCTCCCCAGCTTATTTCTAGACTGCCAAGAGTCTTGCAGTAGAAATGTAAGTCCTCATATAGCAACTCCACTGTTCTGCTCCAACAGTGTATTGCTTTTGTTTTTTGCCTCTCCAGTTGTTTTGAGTGGGTCTCCTAGAAGTAGTTAATATATGTTTTTACAGACCCCAAGATGAAAATGGTTGTTCTACATGATAGGAAAGTGGACAAGCAGTGCTCTTAAGCTATTGCTTACTGTAGAGAAAGCAGTATGTGATAAGCATATGCAATATATTCTGGATAGTGTTGCCTGTAGGATTTGCTTTGAAACATGTATTTAACTAGCTTTGCTAAATATATATATATATTTTTGAAAAACCACAAAAAGATTTCACTTTGGTACAGCTCTTCAAACAAAATTTACAACATATTTCATTTTATCTTTTTTTCCTTCAGAACAAATACATTCCATCATCTTAAGCCAGACTAGGTTAAAAGGAAGATATTTTAACAAGTGAAGAAGTGTGCTACTACCAAGAGGGATAGCAGCAAAAAGGCACATGATTGATGAGTGAGTGGCTTGCTCAGTTTCAGCAGCAGCAATTTCTCTCTTCAGCCACTAACCACCCTATATGCAGCTGCATGAAAAGCCCACTGCTGAGGGGGAGAGAGTGTGACATTCTTGTCAGTAGAATCCAGAGTTGAATTAGCTCATCCTCTCCCTTTTCTTCCTTCATGAATTGCTGTGCTGTCGCTTCCAGCCTCATACAGTTTCTTTCTACTGCCAAAATTCAACAGAAGTTCAGTGATCCTGCCTGAAGGTGCTTAGTTTACCTTAAAATTATGGGTTACAATTTAAGATTGCTTCATTTATCATATGATGTATCATTCTTGTTTATTTCTTTTCTTTATAAAAAATGGGTCACTTTAAAATGTTCACAGCAGTGAGATATGCCATATGATGATCTGCTACCTTGTTCCTGCTGAGGGTAAGGTCAAGTCAGAATTTGGATGATACAGCAACACCAGGGATGTCATTGCCTGGTATTGTGAGCTGTCATGAATACGGTGCTTTTCTGGATTGACAGGAAAAGAACTTGCAGTTAGTGACCCTGAAAGCTTCTGGAGTTATTCTCTAGTGTGAAATGTGTGGTGTGTGTGAAAGAACGGACCTTCACAAAATGGTCTCCAGATTGTTGGTGGTTGTATGACTCAGCAACACTCTGCTGCTCAGCTGGAATAAGTAGCTACTTTGTACTACTTTTTAAAGGTTTTGTCAGTGTTTTTTGTTTTGTTTTATTATTTTTTTTTCCAAATCCTAGATCCATATTTTACTTAGACAAGGATGGGTATGCAAGTGTTACAAGCGTAAGAAATGAAGGAAAAACTTGCCTACAGAAAGGGCTTATTACTTATAGCTGTAAGCTGCAGATCTGTTGATGGCCAAAGAATGAGTAGTTGAATTCCTTTTCAAATGATAAACTTTAGATGTCATATGGCTATTCCTTTTCTTTTTTTTTTTTCCTTCTCCAATCTTGTCCATCGTGCTGCAGCGATGTTTTAGTTCTTTTTAAAATCGAATAAGGTTTTGAACAAAATCAAATCAGGATATGCTTCAACACTGTTCTCAAGTATAAGTTCTTTCTGATGTTCAGACCCTAATATCTAAAAAATAAAGCATTTATAGAATCGTACAATGCATCCATTATTCCCACATACATTCAGCTGCGGTACCTAATGGGAGACGCGCAGAACCTGAAGTGTGCCTGGCATGTGTCTCACTGAATCCCAAGATTCATCACCTCGTACCCCCCAACCACGTCTTCACCGTGATCCCATCCATCTCCACTGAAACTAGAGCATGCAGGAGATACAGAGTAAAAATCAATGCTGGTTAATCCTGCTGATGATTTAAGTGAGGGAGCTGATGGAAGAGCAGAAGCTGAGTAGTGCACTGAGGAGAGCAATTTTTAAATACTTAATTAGAGAGTGCCTAAATTAGACTAGGAACTTTCTGGAGTGCAGATCAAGTGTTTTCTCCCCTGATAGGATTAGACCACTTTGGCTACTTATGTCTAGTGCCTTCCAGACGTGCCAGCACTTTGATTCCTCCCACTCCCCAGAGGACTGTAATTAAGAAGTTACTGCTTCCCAAGTGCACAATTATATTCTCTAAAAACCAGTAATGAGCCCTTAGTCTGAAGCATCCCAAGCTTACTTCATTAGCATACTCTAGCTGATAGGTAGGTAGTTTATTACACTTGGTGATGTGCTGAGGATGTTTTGTCCTCCAGACAGTTTGCTAAGATGCAAATAGTCTTAGAGAGAGGATCAAAAGAAAGATATAAAGTAGACAAAATAGAAGTGTAAGTATTCTTGATAAGTATTTTTGAACAAAAGATTACATAAAGGATCTGAGTATTTGTTGACTTTGTTAAAAAAAAAAGAAAAAAGAAAAAAAAGAATGATAATAGGATTCTAAGGATGAAAAGCTTATGTTTTGCTGTTTTTTTTTATTTTTTTATTTTAGGCAGTGTTAAAAAATGCTGATTTTAAATAAGTTGGAAGATAACTACTCAAAGAGACATTCTCTCTGCTGCTGACAAAAATAAAGTTCAAAGACTTGTTAATCCTTAAATCCTCTTGTTTAGACTAGCTAAGGATTCAGTTTTATCAGTTGTACTTCGGGTTATATGGAAATTATGAGTGTAAGGTGACTTGTTTGAAGACCTGTTTAGAGCAGTAAGTTGCTTTAACACACTACACCACTGTTTTTGCCCCATCTGACAGAAATTAAGCAAGCCTTGGGCATGATCTTCCAACTCATCCACAAAATGTTAGCTAAAACTTCATTGCTGGAATGTATGCCTCCACGCTGCTTTCTGGGTGGATGTGAAGGCTGTTGTATTTCCTCTCTCACTGCGCCAGCCTCTAGGCTTTCAGTTGTGCTTCCTCTCTGCTTTCCCTGTTTAGACTAAAGAATCATAGAATAGCCTGAGCTGGAAGGAACCTCAAGGATCATCAAGCTCCAACCTACCTGCTACATGCAGGGCCACCAACCTCCATATCTAATACTATACCAAGCTGCCCAGGGCCCCATCTAACCTGGCCTTGAACACCTCCAGGGACAGGGCATCCACAACTTCTCTGGGCAGCCTATTCCAGCACTTCACCACTCTCTATGTAATTTCTTTTGTATTTCTTCTAGCTCTTGGAATCTTTTCCTTGTTCATTCATTGGTGCTTTTCAATTAGCCATTGGCTCTGAAATACAGCGCTCAAAGATGGATGGAGTAGTCTGGGTGACACTATATTAGTGACTGGCTGAGCAGAAGGGTTTTTATTTTTTTAATTCTTTGTTATACCCCTGTTTCATGTATTACAGTATAATTTCTTTTTCTTCAGTACTCTGGTAATTGCTAACTCATGTTCAGCTTGTTACCCCTTGGGTCCTTCTCATCCACTCATCTAGTCTTTTGCCATCCTGCATTATGCAGGTTTTTATTCCTATGTAAATATATGTAGTGCTTTGAAATTCAATAACAACAATATCAGTATCTTTCTAAATTAATTATTTATCCAGTTTTGCCACAAACACTCTTTATTCAGAGCCTCATTGCCAGAGATGAGCCACAATCTGGAACCTCCTACTAGAGGAAAACATATTTCTGTGCTTGGACCACAATTCAAGAAGAGGATTTAAATCTCAATTAGTAGATACTGATACCTTGAACCTTCAAGGAAGGCTTAAAAATTAGGAATCTCCTAAGGAAAGCAGGAAAGTCATATTCTAAAAGTGTAGTTTCTTGCTTTAATGTCTTTATGTAGTAATTTTCTGCTGTCCTACAAGTTATGGCAACTTTCAAGTATATTGAGTGCAAGCAAAATAACCCGGTTCCACATCAAGGATTAATGACAATGGTTTGAGAGAGAAAACAAAAAAACAAACTGTGCAAAAATTCAGGAAACAAAATAATGAATCTTTTCTTAGTAGATGATTCTAATAAATTGCAGTTCAGCAAGTTAACATAATGAGGTAAATGCTATACTAGAAACTAGGCAATCCTTTCTTCATTATTTTATGTTCCAAAATGACTTGTAATCACCAGTATTGTCTGCAAGCATTTTAATCCTGGCTGTTAACATGTCAAAACTATGAAATCACTTGCAAGAACTAACTTGGAAACATGTAAAAGTACTACAGTTATGTGCTTCTGATACTGCCCTGTTTTGGTCAGGGATGAGTGAATCATGCACAATATTATTGCTTCTTGGAATTGTATTCAGACCCTCAACATTATTCATTACATGTATTTGGAGAAAGTCTTTAAAATAGCAGTGCTAAGTCAATTGTATACGACTTCACTGCAAATCTAAGATTATCTTTGAAGTTAAACTTCATGTGTTTTTACATATTCCATGTATTACACATAGTGCTAGCTAACAGTGATATTTATCATGCAAACAAAGCAAGTATTTTAGTTGGAGTGTGCAGATCTCTGAATAGAATGAGTATTACTCTATCACAATAGTGTTACTAATTCAATAACTAATTAAAAAAAGTAGTCAAACTAGCATCACTATTACTATACAGTCAAGCGAATTTAGTATCTTTATTTTGCATCCTGTTGATTTTCATGAGCCTTTGCATTTTCTGCAAACTTTCTATTAGCATTGCTAATGTCTTCATTTAACTTAAATTCCCTTGTATGGCTGAAAGGAATCTTGATTTGTGTAACAGAAGATAAAAGTCTAATTTAGGAAAATATTTTGAAGTGTTGAGTACATTGAAATAACATCCCACTCCTAAGACGATGGCTTTTATAGGACCAGCACTGCTGTCATACGGCAGTATGATGTATGAAGTTATTGTATCTCTAAGTTTGTGAGTGAAGAAGAAAAATAGACTTGCTACTTAATACCTTGGAGACGAATGAATTTCAGAGTGGTTACACTCAAAAGATAACATCTAAAATTACCCCCATGCTTTATATTGTATAATATGATTTTTGACATCTTGTGGCTGTGTGCAAAAAATGTGTCATGCTGAATATGTGAAAGCAGGAGAGCAATCCCTGTGTCCACCACCCCTAGGTTTTTCATTTATTGGCCAACACCTGTGACACTCAGTGACAAAATGTGTATCAATATTCTACTAGAAAGAGGCCCAGGGGCATTTACATTGTATGATGCTTTCTTCCCTGCCATTAGTGAAAGATGGTGGTGTCAGTGGTTCAAGAGTATCAAACCTGTGTATTGAGGTGATGATGGTTACAAGGGCTCTAACTGGTGCTGTTTTTGAAAAGAAGATTCTGCAAAGTAACTTTATCAAGAGAAGACACTGAGCATAAGCTTGGTTGTACAACCTTGAGATGACGTTCAGGGTGTAAGTAAGAATTTTATAGAGAAGGGAAGTTTGGCAGACTGCTGCCTGCTTTGTTGTAGAATCAAAGTGCATAATGGAAGAGAAAAGAAAATAAAGGTTTCAAGACGAGACATTTGCTGCTGGTCCTAAAAGAATTTTAAGTGGTACTGGGTCAGACAGAGGTTGATGATTTCTCTGAAGTCAGTTCAGCTAAACTTGTCTCACTCTCAGTCATCTTCCATGCTTGCCTGTGAGAGGCTGTGTGTGATTTACGGAAGTGAAAAGTTGCTTTGAAAAACTGATATCCAGGAGCTGTGTTCTTTAAGTAAAAATAAAGTGGTGTGCATTCTGTCAAACTCTGGCAACTGAGGCCCTGCTCTTCTTATGCTGAGATCATGCTGTTAGTAGATACTGATGACAGTGTTTTCCATTTTCAAAATGAGAACAGAGCTACGAGGTCATAAAGTTTTGGGAAGAGGCTTTTGCTGTGTTTCTGAATAAGTATGCAGTGCTGAACATCATTACAAAGGGCCACAAGAAACTGAGTAATTCTAATAAATGAGGCTTGGGGAAAAGAGTATTAGTCAAGAAAAAACAATAGTATCTGCCTATTCAGTGAACACGATCCCTTTGACCAAAAAATGTAGCAGGATTCTGTGGGGAAAATAACACAGGATGGCCCAATGAAAGCAAATGAGGAGAGATGAATTCTAGTTGCATGGCCATTTTAATCTTGTTTGTTTTTCCTAGCTTTTGATTTATTATAAACAATGTGTTACTTTGTTGATGTAGACTGTATAGGGTATTTTGGGCCTTCCAGTGTCTTTATTGTATGCTTGCCAGGTACATGTGTACATGTAAACCAATAGTCTACTTATCTTCCCCCTAGAAGTCTAGGATTTTTGCTTGTTTAACCAGTGTGTTTTTGCAATGTGATGATTTTGATTTCAGGATGAGCAGCAAAATGAATTATGCAAAAGCTTACTGTGCTGAATTAGGACTTGCGAGGAATATTTTCAGTTTCCATGGATTTCCTTCTAAATCTGCACTTTGGATGTTTAGTGTTGTTTATTTTACATTTCTAGGCAACAGAATCCTACTTTGCTCAATGTCAGGGAATAAATTATAATCAATTAGCATGTCACTTCTAATTCAGAGTTCATTCTGAGGATATTTTTAATGATTTTTTCAACTAGAATTATCACTCTGCTAGTTTGTTTAAACTCCTTGAATACAATTCCTTTCAGTTACAATTATTAAAGGAATGTTATGGTTGAAACTCCAACATCAGAGTATGTAAAGCAGATGTCTTCAGTCTCATTTCCTATATTTTTGTAGAGATATTAATATCCAATTTTTTGATGTTATTATTGTATTAAGGATTGTGGAAAAAATAATTCAGAAATGAAGTATTTTTTTATTTAACAATTGGTCTATGATTTATAAGACACATAAAAGATTATCTAAGGTGCACAAGTCTTATATTTAATTCCATTTTACCTACAGGTTTGATGGATGGCTATTTGACTTTACCACTCTTACCTATCATGTGCAAGGGAAGCTCTTTCCTTTGAACCCCGTGTTGCTTCTCTAGTGCCTTTTCCATATTCTGTTCCCAGTGAGCAATGTATAAGGGCAGCTTCAATTATTCTCCCTTTGGTAGGAGACCTTGGAAAAACCTTCAGGAGGCTGTGAACTAGTATGCATCATAGCAGATTATCCTGTCATGTTTTTACTTTTCTCTTCCCCCTTTCACCTTTTGTCCTGAGGATGTGCTGCCCTTGTGCTGTGACTACACTGTCTTTTAGCTTCCTGTTTTACTTTAGGTCTCTGATCCTCTTAGAATTGATGCTGTGCATGCACTTTTGCCTCCCATACAGAACCAGTCGATTTCTAATTTCAATTTCTAATAGGGAAAAGCAAAATATCAAAGCCTGGAGAGTTTTAAGCCCAAGCTGGCTCCAAATGAGTAGTAATGACATGAGGCAGCACTGTATTTGTGCCCCTCTGATAGTAGTCTTTGTTAGTTCAAATTTTTGTGTGCTATATTATAACAAAGTTATGTAATGCAATCATCATAGTTGTAGTTTGGCTGGCTGGGACATGGCTTTTCACATCCTTTTACCTGAAAAAAAAAAATAAAATAAAATACATATACAATGTTTCCCAGTGCCACAAGGGCTAATAGCCTGGGAACGTCAGGGAGGGCATGCAAGGTCAAATGAGAGATTTCTTTGGTCTGGTATCATGGCTCAAGAGTTTTCCCCTACACAAACTGGCAAAGAAAGAGGTACTACAAGTGCTAAGTCTGGCACTGTTCATACTGATGTCTGCTTTCAAGTAAGAAGGAATACTCTTCATGCATGGGAAACACGTCAAAGGAGATCGGCCCAGGGTTCAAACCAGCAAGGCTTATTGATTTCAACTCTTGTGCTGCCTCTGAAAAATTGCACAGTCAGAACTGTGCGGTATGATCTCTGAAGATCATCTAGTTACAACCCCCCTGCTAAAAAAGTTAATTTTAAATGGAAACTGGAAACAGTTGAAGTTTAAGGGACAGTTTGACAATGTTCATGGACACAAAATCTATATTTAATAATGTTTCTGCTGTAAACCTAATGCATTAAAATGAATCAGTATTTCCTGTATCGTATCTGAAAGCAATATTCAGGGTGCATTATCTTTTTCAGTAATGCAGTGCTAATTTTAGCTGTCAAAAGGTTAGAGTCAAAAACAAATAAGCGAATATAATCCCTAGAGTAAAATCTAATGGGACATTTGATTTGTTTCTGTTCTGTTATTCTGGAAAAGTCATTTTGAAGTGGATAATGAATTTATGTAAGTACTGGCTTTCTGATCTCTTTCTAAATATTCTAAAAGCTTTTTTAGGAATGCTATTTATTTTTTTGTTTTGTTTTGTTTTTAAAGTGTAACCAAATGGTAGTGGGTGTTTGTTGTTGTTGCTCTTTATCTGGCTGTTTATTTTTTGGTTGATGTTAAAGTGCCTGTATGAAGGTAGTCGAGGGATGAGATTTCAAAATTCATGTTTTCTTAAGTAAAATTCATATCGTTGTGACAGACTTATGGTTAAAATATTAGATACATGTTTTATGTGTCATTTTCAGGGCTGCAATTGTACTGGTTGCTCCCAGAGGTTTATCACAGGGAAGGAGAATCTGAAACTTCATAAAGTTCATGAATTTTAATTTCTACTGCTAATTTGATTATATATGAAGATAAATCATTTCATTTAGGTCTGTTTAGAATTGAGATACGCAAGCAAAATTCTCTAAATCTAGATTTTGCATTCTAGTATAAGGCATACTCAGTTTTTGAGGCCAAAAATAATGAATTTGTGCTTTAGCTATGCTAGAAAAGTTGTAGTGGAATTCCACTGGAAGTGCTGGAGGTATCTACAAGCACAGTTTTAGTAAGAAAGGGTGAGTCCTGCTCCAGAATTGATGAGGCTATGGAGTTGTTAATATTGCAGTATTTATTGTCACTGAAGCAGTCAATAATAAGAGATTGAAAAAAGATGGTGGCACATTCATTGAAAAATGTAAGCAGTCTCCATCTTTGAACTTTAAAGCCATTTTCAACAGTAGTGCCCTGACATGACTCTGCTTGAGGCCTTGACAAAGGTCTGACTGAGAGCCAACATATTTATTGGCTGTCTGTGAAAGGAACCTGCGTGGTGACATGAAAAAATCTTATCTCTGTTGGTTCACAGTAGTGAAATTTAAAAGACATAACACAAACAACATTTGATTTAGTGTAGAATACTTAAAATCAAGCTGGAAAGCTTTGCCAGATGGTTAATAGATTCAAAAGATGCTTTTAACCTTGGAGAACCAGGCTGAAATGTTTTTTCTTCTCCCTTGTTGACTTGGTGTACAGCATACAAATGGTGTTTGGCTTGGGGTGATGGCAGACTGAATCCAGTGTCACTGTCTTAATTATGGAAAAAGAAGCAGTTATAGTCAAGAACTCAAAAGTGTCATATGCAACTTGCTGCTACACAGCTGAGAAAAGTTGCAATATCTCATTTAGTGATGGTTTCTGTAGTGTGGTTAGCCAGTGACCTCAAGCATTTCCATCCTTCAGCATCACCATTTGTTCCACTTTTCTCTGCTTTTATCTCTGCCTTTCTTAAACTGAGAGTGAGATGGAGAGTCATCATAATTATAACACTGCTGTACCAGAACTCACACCACATCGAAGTATAAAAGCTGTCATTTAACATGAGTCATTCTGTGTGTGCATCTCGTGAGTGAACAACTGAATGAGAGATGCCAAAGTCTGTAAGTAATCTCAGCACTTCAGTTGAGTTCAAGGTACAAAAAATCTCTACTAAACCTTATTGTATTCTTTTTCTTCTCCATGTTTTGGGTTTTCATAGTTACATCAGAAAATAAGCTGTAGAATGTGTATCTTCTCGATATTTTGCAAAATTTTGACCTTCCCTTCTATGGGAGAAACTGGTAAACTACAACACTTTTTCTCTAGCTTCTGATAGGCTATGTAAAATTGTGTGCACAGTACAAATGTCCGTAGCAATTTGTCATGGTTTTACGTTTTTTGGTTTTCAGTATTCCACATCAACACATCATGTAGTGCACTGGAACTAAAGTGTTAATACTCCAGCTCCATGTACCTATCCCTGTACGTGACGGAAGTCATGGGATTTGACCCTTCCGGGGGGGGGGGGGGGGGGGGGGCC
>JAPSGF010000071.1:271845-398000 GCA_035772895.1 Perdix hodgsoniae
GGGGGGGGGGGGGGGGGGGGGGGGGGGGGGACGGGACGCTCTCTCTTGCTGCTTTGCAGTGGGCCCCTGGAGATTGCGTTTCCTATCCATCCCAAGCTTTTCAGGTTTGACTCGGTCTCGGGAACTCTCTCTCCTATCTTATTTATTAGTCTCAATTTCAATTAGATCTTATTATATTGTGTTATTTTGCATTTACAATATCATAGTTAGTAAAATAAGTTTTCCTCCATAGATTGTTGCCGCTGTTGTTTTTCTTCCCCTCCTTCCTTCCCATTTTGTGTGGGGCCGGGATGGGAGTAGAGGGGAAGGGGCCTACTGCCCCCCCTGTCACGGGCATAGATTGATCTAGTTAACGCTGTGACACAATTCAGCTACCAGAATTCTTGGTATTGCCCTTCTATTCCAGAGGCTACCAAGAAAATGAAGAAAGTACAGAGTTTCTTCAAATCGATGTAAAGTTGTTTTTCATTTTTATTTTTTCCTGTGCTTTCCTCTGGGGATGGAAGCTGGTATGTAAAGGTGCAAAGCTGCTCTTCTGGATGAATGAATGTAATCTCCCAGTGATTATCTTTCAAAATCTAGGTAAGATATTTGATTTACTATTGGCTCTGATTTAGGTACATCTTGGAAGGAAAAAATACAAAAACAAAAGAAACCCTTCAACCTTTCCTGTGTGTTACCCAAATGTATGAGTAAGATGAAACAACAATTTGCTGAAGTATTTTCAGAGATGCTTAATCACAAATGAAAAGGCATCTGATAGAAGATATAAACTGTTAAATCCCTACACAAATGGATTCCAATTGCCTGGAATAGCTGAACAAGTTTCTGAAAAAGTCTGAACTGCTACAATTTGTCAAGTTAACCAGTACCACAGTTATTTTCCAAAATACTTTTTTTCCCAAAGTATACATTTTACCTATTTATACTGAAAGCTGTTTTGTGAAAGGACTACTTATTACTCTATATTTCTTCAGTACAAGACAAGTTTCTAAGCATTATTACAATAATGCAATTAAGATGAAATAACTACTCCAGAATGATTCTATACAGTGTGGTGAATAGAGCTTTTAATTAATGCTCTAGTACTTTAGATAAAGTCATGACTTATGCAGTGCAGCAATCCATTAGCTACTGGTTAGAATCACTGCATCACAATGAATAAAATCCCCAGTTGGAATGCTTATCAGCTGAGCCTTTCAAAATGGAATCTGCTGAGTTTTGCTATATTAACCCTATCTACAATATCAGAATGTAGTTTAATTCAACAAGATGTGCTTAGGTGCTAACACTACTGTGTTCAAAGCAGGACACAAACTTATCAAATATATTGTAATTGCTATCATTTTCAGGACGTTTTAAAACTCTGAAACTTTCCCCCCTATTTATTACAACTGTACTTACTTCATCGAAGTATCAACTTGCCTTTCCTTAGCTGCAATGTAATGACTCTATTAACTGCTAGTTAAAACTTTCCTCCCTGGAGTCCACTGACTTTAACAGAATTACAACTTGAGCGGTTTTGGCTGATAGAATCTAATTCAGCTATAACCTAAGGAAGTAACATAATTCTTGCAGTATGTGATAGAAGAAGCAATTGGCAGAGGTCAATTTTTGAGATACTTTGTGGAAATGCAATTAAGTACAATCTTCTGGTAGCTCCTCTTCTTCTGCCTCAGTGTCTTAACAAAACTTCTGGATTTTCTGATTAAGTTCAGCATCTAGGTGACTTTGTTAACATCAAGTTAAGAGGTTCCAATATAGTTAAATAAATTCAAAACCAAATATAATAGGTAGGAATTTTGATAAAACTCTTTGAAATGTGAAACAATATGAATGTGAAACAATTTTTAAATTTTCAATCCTTGATGATGATGATGAATGTAGTTAAGACTTCAAAGCTTTGAGGAGAAATCCTAAATGCCTGAATTAAAAACAAACAAACAAACAAAAGGTTCACACTATTCTTTGATATTAATGGGGATGTGATATAATGATATTAATAATGATATAATGATATTAATAGGGGCAAAGATTATGCCAAAGTAATGCATGCAAGGTCTATCTGCATTTTTCCATATCTAAGTTCTAACTTGTTATGATGGATGTTGGGATGACTGTTAAGCTCACATGACATAATGACATTTTGTTAAGCTGTCAGAAGACTAGATCACTGTGTATCTTCAAATGCAGACACTGAAGTTGGAGAAGGTGCAAGATGGCAAAAAATGTGGAATGAGCTCCAGTTTTAAGCTGAGGAAAAATACACGTACCAGCACTGTTGCTGTCTATAGACAATTTTAGTTGAGCTGTCTACAAATGGGGAAATGCTGAAGTGATCACTTGCTGTGTGAATATCTCTTTAACTGCCTTTCATATTAGCAAGCTTAAAACCAAAACGTGGACAACAGACAGGTCCATGACAGTGATCAAATACAAAATCAGTTAAAACTAATAATAATAAAGGCTGCATATTAGATATGGATTGATTACACAGTGAGATGACAAAATTACACCTCTGTCTTACTGGTGGTGCTTGTACTTGCTAATAGAGTACTTCATGACCTTGTTCTCAGAGAATATTTGCTGTCTTTATGTGGGTAGAAATATGTGAGTGTGATAGACTGACACTTAAAATCTGCATTATACTGCCCTTTGGGAAGGACTAAGGGGCCAGAGAGTTTTCTTGCATATTTTAGAAGATTCTGTTAGCATGAATGACTTTCTATCTTCATAACTATTCAGGATACATTACCATAGATAATATCCAGCCTTAAAGGGATCTCTGCAGCATTGCAGAGGTCACTGGATCAAGGTGTCTGCCAGGACAATGAGTAGTAAAGAACATATCATCTCTGAACAGCTGAGAGTCGAGTGTCTTAGAGCTCCTCGGGTAGTAAACCACATGACATATCCTCACCAGACATATGGATGAACTTGTCATGTTAGTTTGTTGGTCAGCCCAAGGGATGATATAACAATTATTCAGTAAAGTTCAGGATTTTCTGTAAAATACTGTCAATTACATCATAGTGAGCTGAAGAAAAAATCCTATACCTTTAAGATTCAAAACTAAAAGTAAAACAAAATGTAATTTTGACAGATTAGTGTCTGAAGTGTCCAACTAAGACTTTATTTAGTGTGTGTTCTTATGGACCAGTCAGCATAAGTGATAATGAGCACCTCATAGAATCCCAAAGAAAACAGTATATCCAAAGGCAAATAGCTGGTGAATAAAGAGTTAACAAAACTGGAAGTGGCATTGGGTAAACCCACCTATTGAAAGAAGCTAGAAAAGATTGCAAAATCATAGAATCGTTAGAATGGTTTGAGTTGGAAGAGACCTTAAAGCCCACACAGCCCCAACCCAGCACTGTGGACAGGGCTGCTCCCCACCAGCTCAGGCTGCCCGGGGCCCCATCCAACCTGGCCTTGAGCACCTCCAGGGATGGGGCACCACAGCTGCTCTGGGCAGCTGTGCCAGTGCCTCACTGCCCTCTGAGTACAGAATCTCTCCCTAACATCTAACCTAAATCTCTCCTCTTCTTGTTTAAAACAACTCCTGCTTGACCTATCACTATCAGATTGTGTAGAATGTCTCCTTCTGTCTTGTTTACAAGCTCTCTTTAAAGCTACAGTGGGGTCTCTCTGGAGCTCTCTTCTCTTTCTCCAAGCTGACCAAGCCCAAATCCTTTAGCCTTTCTTCATAGGAGAGGCGCTACAGCCCTCTGATTATCCTTGCAGCCCTCCTCTGTATGTGTTCCATCAGCTCTACGTCTTTCTTGTACTGGGGGCCTCAGGTCTGTATACACTAATCCAGATGGGGCCCCACGTAGGCAGAACAGAGAGGGACAATCACCTCCCTTGCTCTGCTGGCTTTTGTTGCAGCCCAATATATATTTGGACTTCCAGGCTGCAAGCGCGCATTGTTCAAGATACAAGAATATTGCTGCTTTAATATATTCCAAGGACAGGGAGTTCATAAACTAACTTCTGTGCTTCAGTTTTGACCTCATCGAGGTAAAAGAAATGTTTGAATAGTCTTTAAATATGCTAGTAATTTAAATGATAAATGCTGGTAAGTGCTTTTCTCCTTCGTGCCTAAAATTTATACAAAATCTTCCATTAAAGTATACAATCAAGTACCTAGGCAGTTGCATTTAGATTTACATCTACTGCCAAAACAATATATCTTTCAGATAAGACTTTCATGTGTGACTCTTAATAATAATGTTTTAAATTAAAAGACTGATTCTACCTGAATAATGAAGCAAGATAGCCCAGAAAATAGATATGAGTCTGACCACACAAATTCATTAAAATAAGAAAAATCCATGAAGCAATGATGATAATGAGAAACCATTGAGTATCAGTTGGCAGCACTGAAAGCAATGATTACATTTATGGCTAGCTGCATGGAGGGGTCTGTTTTACTATTTTTAGGTCTTTCTCTCTCTGAACCTGGGGGATAAAAAAAATTGTGGCAACTCAGTTGCTCTCATTACCATGGACATACAGAATCTTAGTAGTACAAAAACTAAGTCTGATGGCTGTATAAGGAATAATGCTTTATTTTACTCAAGTAAAGATTAGCATTGATGATTGCCCTTATTCCTGTACTATATAATTATTTATTAATGACAAGCATTACCACTTCAAGAAGGCAATTTGATATAATCAAGATATTCTCCTTTCTAATTTTGCTTTTGCAGATAGTGTATGCGCTGCCTGTCTTCATTTTAGAAATAAGTTGTCCTTACAAAATCTGTTTTTAAAATAAATGTTTGAAGATGTTTTCCTTTCTAAAATATTTTTACCTCCTTCTGAGTATAATGAACTTCCATCATAGCAAGTGCTAATGAGATGCATAGTTGCTTACAAGTTGCTTGCCCTTTTCCTCCATTGCTTATGTTATTATTATTATTATTATTATTTTAGCAAATCAACTCAATGTGAAGCAAAAAGTGGCACCAGTGCAAGAGTCAAATCCATCTTATACTTGTCTGTGTATTTGCCTGCCTGCGGGGCTGCATTCATTCTCTTGACAGACCATGGAATGTTAGGAATGCTGAGAGGGTTCACAAAACAAGCTGATGCTCTGTATATTTCCAGCCCGAGACAAGTTTTATAATTGACCCATCTCCATTGACTTCTGTTTTTGCTATTGCTATGAAATAGCAATTGCTATGAAAAGCAAATATTTGGGAATTTTCCGTCTTTGTTATTAAGAAACTATGTTTATGCACTATTGGAAATATCACTTCTTTTCAAAGCTGCAAATACCAAAAACAGAAATAAAAACAAGCATGCAGTGGTATGAAATGACCACAGGCCAACACAAAAGCAAGAAAAATCTTCTCTCACATCACATCTTTGTTATGAACTAATATCAAAAGATTCTAGAGTTCAGCTAGGCAAAGAGATATTTTGTTAAGTAAAATAATGAGTTCTGCTGTACTTTTCATCTTCAAAATGGCTTACAAAGGTTAAACCTTTAAAATACATCTGTGAAATGAAGCATTACATTACTACCGTTACTTTTTCCCCCTTAGTTCAAGTAGATGTTGAGTATTTAAATGTTCAGAGCTGCAGAGAAGGTTGATCAGATTTAGGACTGAAGTATGTGAGCTTCTCATGCAGTGCTTGCACTTCTCAGACTGCACTGGACGTTCTTTGCTAATTTATATTCCACCATCTATTGGTCATGTCCTTTCCCTAGTATGTCTACAGCTTTCCCTTGCACTGCGTGTACTGACGCTTACTGGGTAAGGCTGCCATAACCCTCTAGGTACACCCTCACCTGCCTACATTTGACTCTTCAGACCCCTTTGTTTCCTCTTGCACTACTTCACAAATAGATCAATTCTAGAGCTCAGCAAAACTCTCAGTTGAAATTGCTTTGTGGAGCTGTGATGAAAGCCACCATAAATGAATTTGATCCCACATTATGTATAGCCCTCATGAATTTACATAAAGGAGCTCTACATATGAAGGCAGAAAGTGATTCATCACCTCCCATGTTTGCACCAGTCTTAGAAAGGTAACACCTGTACCAGGTGGCCCAGGGATGAGGATGGAAGTAGAAATTGTGCCTGTCAAATAGCCGTGAGAAAGCAAAATGTCATAATTATATACTCTGTAAGTTTCAGTGAAAGAAATCTCTACTTAAGGAAGAAAACCATCTTTCAGAAGTTTTAAACTGTAATTTGCAGGATTTCTTCAGCTAACTGATGGTGGCTATTTAAAAGCTTATAAACCAACATGAGGAAAACCCTGCAGTTTATAAAAGTATGTAGCTGGTAATATGTGAAATTATTTGTAACAGGCTAGTAACCAATAAAAATCTGGTATGATTTGACAGTCCAGAAATGCCTCCATTTGAAGAGCTCAATAAATTATAAAAACTGACCTAGAACTTTCTGAAGATAAATGGTAAAAAGAGAAGGAAGAAGTCTGTGTTGATTAGCCTAGCTAGCAAGTTTAGTGCATCATATGCTACATATATTAGTACCCAAGTGCATCTGTGAGTTTTTGGATGTCCTCAACTCTGACTGCAGTGGGAGCCCAAGACACTTGGTATTAGGCCTCTTGTTATTAATCTGAAAACATAAATGAGCCTGAGCATGTGCTCTTTGAAATGTAAGACATTGTTTCTTGCTTTGTCAAAATATTTTTTAATAAGTGTTTCATAATAAGTATAGGTATAAATAATAAGTATAAATATACTGCAAAGGTGTACCATAAAAAGCAGAAATATAAATAATTTCCCTCCAAGAAGAGGCTGATTTAATTCTGAATATGTTTAAAGGCTAGTGTACTTAAAATGCAGAAAATCAGATATTAAAGGCAGCTTTTGTTTCAAAGTAGAAGATTAGTAAAAGAAAAAACAGCAAATCAGAAGACAAAGTAACAGAAGACATATGAAAAGATTATTAATTTTCCAGGAATTAGAAAGGACTAATAATTTTTCAGGCATTATCAAATAATGCAACAGTTCTATGAACATTTGACTGTGAATTGGTACCAGATCAGTTTCCACAGCACAGAGCCCTCTGGGGAGTTTTATGAAGATTGTTACAATCCTGTTTTGCCTTCAAGAAGATAATGTGGCTGATAGCCCAGCTGAAGTGCCTCTACACCATTGCACACAGCATGGGAAATAAGCAGGAGGAGATGGAAACTGTGGTGCAATTAGAAAGCCATGACCTAAATGGTATTACACAGTAGAAAGAATTGCACAACTGAAATAATATTGTTGAGGGCAGCAAGCTTTTTGGAAGGGATAGGTCGGGCAAGGGGGATAGAGCCGTTACCCTCTATGTTAAGAAGTGGATAGACTGAGAAGAGATGCCTAGAAGCAGCCATGATCAGGCTTAGAGCTCGTGTGTAAAAATTAGGGATGGGACCAATAAAGGACACACGGTGGTCAAGATGTACTACAGTCTGCCTGATCAAGGAGAGCCTCCTGACCAGGCCTTCTTGCTTTAGCTACAAGAGATGTCAAGCTTGAAGGCTCTCATCCTGATGGGGAATTTCAACCAGTTTCAACTACCTGGATGTCTGCTGGGAAAACAACATAGCTAGCTGCAAGCAATCCTGACTTGTGGAGTCGGTTGAGGATGACTTCCTGGTCCAGATATTGGACAGACCAACTAGAGGCTGATGTGATTGCCAAACCACTCTTCATCATGTTTGAAATGTCATGGTTGTCAGGCAAAGTTCCTGGTGAATGAAAAAAAAGGATCTCACTCGTTTTCAAGAAAGAGAGAAATGAAGTCCTAGGGAACAACAGGCCGATGAGCCTTGTGTCTGTGCCTGGGTAGATAATGGACAAGATCCTCCTGGAAGAATTGTTAAAATACGCATGTGGAAGCAATCCAAGACAGCCAGCATGGCTTCATCAAGAGGAGATTGTGCCTGACCAATTTGTTGACCTGTTACAAAGGACTGATGGCATTGATGGACAAAGGCAGGGCAACTGGTGTCATCTTCCTGGACTTGTGCAAGGCCTTTGACACAGTCCCCCTGCACATCCTTATCTCTAAACTGGGGAGATGGATTTGAAAGCTGGACTATTTGGTGGGTAAAGAATTGGTTGGATGGTTTTAGACAAAGGATTGTGGTCAACAGCTTAATGTCCAGGTGGAGGCTGGTGACAAGTGGTGTCCCCCAGGAGTCTGTCTTGGGACTGGTGCTTTTCAGCATTTTCACTGATAAAGATGTTGACAGATAATAGACGGTGGGATCAAGTGTAAATTATTCTTAATAGGACATCCAGCTGGCACTTTGACAATTTAGGGACTTTGTTTGACTTTCCTAGAGAGAGAAAAAAGTTCTGTTCCTTGTCAAATTCTAGGTCTTTTTAGTACAGTCCTTCGCTCAATATTCTACCCTGTGGTTATCTTCCTTTCCTCTCAGCTTCTGTATCCTTATATTTTTGTCTTAATTATTTCAACTTTTATTGCAGTAAGATGGCTCACTGCACACGAACCTTTCCTAGAAGTGCTCCCTTTTTTTCTCTCCTGATCCTCTAATGCAAGAAGTATTTTCAAAATATGTGCGTTTATTTAGTTGAGAATTTCCCAATTGGCCAGTAAACCACGCTCTCACGTGAGCAGGGAGAGAGACTCCTCTGAATGAGACCCAGAGGCCACGTGGGTGTTTAGATTGATAATTTGGATCTTGTTATCTAGCCTGGTGTTCTGCTAGGCATTCCTAGGAAGGCAGATTTACAGGCTGCCTACCAGCTCTTGCTAAGACCTTGTTTGAAGGAGAGGGGAAGATGGATGCGAGAGCCCTTGTTGATGATATAGCAGTATGAACATAGCTGTTTTACCTATCATTGTTATAGACTAATTAAAATGTAAGTACTTTGGGATAAGGACCGAGAGATTCTTACATATAATGAAAAAACTTAGGAGAATCCAAGTTAGCCAGAAGGTATAATTCATATGGGATTATTTCTTTTAGCTTTCTAAGAACAGCTGAGAAAATAAGTAACATTCAATCAGTAACTGGGGCTATTTTTGGAGCAGTGACTCCTTTAGAATAGAAAGGAAGACAATACACAACTGCATGAATTAGGACTTTTGGAACCGTTGAGAAGTAATTTACAACCAGGATATTTTTTTGTTGGGGCAGAAAATCCTCAGGTAAAGGGAAAACTTAGGAAATTACTCCAAACCCTCTAAGCTCATTATTTCATTAAATAAATGGTAGCATTTGATTTTCATTAAATTTCATTAAATTTCAATTTCATTAAATAAATGGTAGCAGATGAACAGGGTTTACTTCTGCCTACTAGGAATTGGTATCTCTAAACGTAAACAAACTTCTTTTTTACCCAATATAAAAACATTTCACAACTGCTCAAAATGCAGATAATCTCAATTTATGCATGGCAGTGGCTACATTTAGGGAAGTAGTTAGTGCAGCAGAAGTAATTCTGGAGGCTAAGAATTTCTGGACCTGCCTTCATCTCTGAAGTGCATTCATTGTTTCCATTGCTTTTGAGCCTCAGAGTTCTTTTGCTTCAGGTCTAAATGTTTATTACCTCAAATTGAAGTCTGCCAGTAATCAAAAAGCAGAACTCTTAATTCCAAGTCTTTTGTCCTAGCAATGACACAGTGACATTGAAATTATTAAGGCTTTGATCTTATGAAAAACAGTGGAAAAATTCCTGTGAAATGTATGGAATACAAAGACAAGCTTTTTTTTTTTTTTTTTTTTTTTTTGGTTAAAAATAACATCTGCAATAATTCCATGACAAAACTAAAAGTGCCTTTCTTACTCTGTGGAGGATGCTGAATAAGATTTTTTAAATAGTATCTTGCGCTAAGATAATTTTAGGAAAAACTTCAGCTTTACATGAATTTGACAGCTGTTTTAAAAGTTCAACTGGCAACCATTCGCTATAGTGCTGAAGACCTATGTTCAAAATCTCATATAAGGCCTTGTCTCCTAAAAGCCAGCTAAGACTTGAGGTTGCATAACAAAAATGACAGCCTTAGTGTGAAGGCAAATAGAAATCAATCTGTGATATTGAGATGTTTGTGTTTCCTGTATAAAGGGGACAAGGAATTAGAAGGTAATGCTACCCAGAATGGCTTGATATCCCCAGTTGGGGACATCAATTTTCAGTGACTTAAATGTACACTGACTGCATTAGATACACCAGAAATTGACAGATCAGTACAGTGCTATAAATCTTGAACAAGTATAGCTTTTCAAAAACAACCTTTCAGAAGAAGAAAAAGCCCAAAATAATGACAGTGCACTGACAGTATAATAAAGAGGAATTCGTTATTCTGACTGCAGGGGTTGACAATGTCCAGAGGGCAAATGCATAAAAGAGAAACGAAGAGCTTGTGTTCAAATGTCATAAAATCCTTGCCTGAATTGAAAAAAAGTAAATATTCTCAAATTATTTTATATGGGCATAATAATAATAAAAAAGTTAATTTATCTGATTTCTGAGCACAAAGCTGAGGATGCAGAGTCATCATATATGATATCATCTGAGTATAAATAAACCCTTTTTAGATGATCACTGCCACGAAAATAAATGAAGCCTATTACATCTGATTGTGAGGAAAATTGAAGCAAAAATTTAAAATGAGTAGTGAGTGAAGGGTTAAATAGGTAAGATGGTCTTCTTTGGGAATAATTTTTCTTGACAATTTTTAGGTTGCCATTCAATTGTAGAAACAAATCTGATTATTACTATTTCTTTTATTACTGGAAAAGAATAATAGCAACTCACAGGGATGACTACTTCTATATGCAGGCATAAATTGCACCCTCAGACAAGGTCTCAGTCTCACAGAGGAACAGAAATAAATTGAAAACCCAGTTGTTTTTATGAAGATATTTAGTTCTAAACCCTTCTTGCATTATTTGTCTTCCTATTACTAGTATAATTTTAGGGATTTTTTAAGGGTTTTTTTTGTTTGTTTGTTTCGTTTTTTAATTGAATGCTTTTGTGAGAAAGAAGGATTTTTAGAGTTTTTGTTCCCTTGATATTTCCCACGTAAAGTTACAATCCTCATGCAACTTGTATGAAGAGGATTAGAACATGTCATCACTAATTGCAGATGAGGATTTAATGTGGAGATGGCCAGAAGAAGCAGATAAATGAGATTTCCCCACCTGTCTTTATTCAGACTGCACAGACATTTTGCTTCTGCCACTGCTGCTCCAGAAATTCTGCTTGGCTTTCATATCAATTATCATTACATAGCAAGAGAAAATTTTTGTTGAACATAATGAACAAAGATCCATTTCTGCCATAAGAACCACAAAGACTTAGTTAGTCTCACACACGAAAAAAAGCAGGTGGAAAAAGGAATAATTGATGATTATTTTTTTTTTTTAAATCCCAGATTGCAGTTGCTGGAGTATGTTTTCCTCCTCCACCACTTCTTTTTTATTTTTCTGTTTCTGTTAGATTTGTCAGTTTGTTAGACTGTTCTGATAGACAAGTAAACTTTGGAGTACTGGCACTGACCTTCTAATATGCCATAAGAGTTCATCATGTGTTGATAGAAACCATCTGCAAATATTACTGTTATTTAATGTCAACAACAGGTAGTAATAATTTAAGTAATATGCCTTAAGAATTACATAAGTAGCAATAGAACAAAATAATGTCAACTTGCATTTCCCACTGTTTTGTTTCAAAACAAATCAATTGCAAAACACAAATCAAAGTAATGGATACACATTGTAAACAATTTTGGGTCCCAAGCATTAATGTCTAAAAGAACTTTCTCTCATAAAGATAAATATTATACAATAAAGATCCTAAAAGCTCCCACGTGAGACCTTGAACTACTTGGAAGGACATTTTATATTAGTCCTAACATTCTTTAATGGGTTAAAAACTAATGAGTAAGACAAAATGAGTATGACCAAGTAGTCCAAGTTATGTTGCAGTTCTCTGGATGGATCATTCTTCACTAAACCATGTAAGTAAAGGACAGAGGTTACTGTCCTTTCATTTGCTTTAAAAAAGATCATTTTCTTTTGAAATCTACCTCAGGCCTTTCAGCAAGACAAAAAAGTGACTCAGCAGTTTCAAAATATGACTGAGCCAGTGGGAATTTAATTATCTGCAGTCATCTAATGATAAGCAGAATTTTGTTACAATTTTCAGGACTTATCAGCCCCTGTACTCAGCACTGATGAGGCTGCACTTTGAGTGCTGTGCACAGTTTTGGGCCCCTCACTGCAAGAAAGACATTGAAGCCCTGGAGCATATTCAAAGAAGGGCAACAAAGCTGGTCTAGAGGGTCTAGAATACAAATCTTGTGAGGAGCAGGTGAGGGAGCTGGGATTGTTCAGTCTGGAGAAGAGGAGGCTCAGGAGAGACGTTATTGCTCTCTATAACTACCTGAAGGGAGGTTGTGGTGAGCTAGGGATTGGCATTTTCTCTCATGTTACTTGTGATAGGACTAGAGGGAATGGCTTCAAGCTGTGCCAGGGGAGATTTAGGCTAGGTGTTAGGAAATATTACTTCTCTGAAAGAGTGGTCAGGCACTGGAATGGGTTGCCCAGGGAGGTGATGGAGTCATCGACCCTGAAAGTGTTCAAGGAATGTTTGGATTTTGTGTTGAGGGACATGGTTTAGTGAGAACTATTGGTGATCAGTGGATGGTTGGAATGGGTGATCTTGCAGGTCTTTTCCAACTGTCGCGATTCTATGATTCCACCATTCTAAATCTTGACAGATCAGGAAAATGGAATGTCTCCTGATTGAGTCTGAAGAGGAGCTTGAAATTCATTTTCAAGGCGAAATTATATATATTTTTTAAAGTTCTACCTTTATTAATAAAGATAGGAAATATGCAGTAAAGCTACCTCCTTGTCTAACCTATCAATAGATCTGTAACCAAGGTTCCACTTTTCTGTATGTTCTTCCTATGCCATACTTTTGGCTTTTCTCTTCAGGGAAAGAATATGTATTTTTTTCTGGGTCATTTAGAAAGCAGCTTGTGATTTGAATTAAAAGTAGAATTAAATGCTCCGTGTTTCTCAAAATTAAAGGAAAATAAAATTTCAGTTGTATCAAATAGTTGTTGGTGTAACATTTTGGTTCTTGATCATCTGGACCCATGATGAAAATCATTATCTATGCTATGAGAACAACGTTACTAATGTTTTTAGAGAACAACGTTACTAATGAATGTTTTAGACTTTTACCCAGAGCAGTTCCTGTGAGCAAGAAACACTTCCTGAGGACAGTGCATAGGATTTTAAAATTTGTATGACATTTTACAAAAGATATAACAGATAAGTAAGAGTGCTGTCTCCCTGACAAAGCAATGTGTTACGTATCAGAAGCCTATACCTGCAGAGCATGCAGCTTTTGAGTTCTCTACAATAATCTTTTGCTAAAGTGATCATGTAGCTCAACCTTTCCTGGAATGTTGTCTCTGTTTTAATGTATAGTTGTTGGTGGTTCATGGTTTGATGTAGGGAAAGTTCTGGAAAAAAGGAAGGAAATCTTGCTGCAAACTTTGTCAGTGGTTTGGCAACTTATTGGGACACAGATTAACATTCTGTTGAGTCATCTGTGCTATCAAAGTTTGGGGTTTTGAACCACGTAGTGGTTTACAGAAGCCTGCTCAGATATTTTTGCTTCATTTCATCTCAATGCAGATGCTGCTGTCTAAATAGCCTTTGGGGAAAATTTCCTTTGTGGGACACAGACGTGGCAATAGGAATTGCTGGAGCCTGCTGAAGGTAATGATTATATTTTTTCTTCTAGAGAAGGCAAATAAATACCCAGCAGACCTAATAGAAAAGATCTCAGGAAGCATTTTTATTACCTTTTACTGATTTGTTTGCTTTTTTGGTAAGTATTTTTTGAAGACAAATGGCTTTGGATAGTCTAGGTATGAAATATTTTCATCATTCTTTTATCTGTTTTTCAGCAATGCAAGGTTGGTATTGGAGCAAATGGGGAAAGGTGTTGCCAAGGAGGAAGAGGGAGAAGTACTTGAATGCAGAGGGAGTGGAAATTCTCCTTCAGCCAAAGCAATTTCTCATTGGTTTCCTCAGAGCTGCAAGAACGTACCAGAAAGATCCATCACCACAACTCATATAGGTAAAAGCAAACCAAGTATTTGTAAGAGAAAATACTGCTATAAAAGTAAGATATAATATGGGTAATTTAAAAATCTCAACTTCTACTCTATTTTCGAAATTGACTGGTGTTTGTAGGGTCTCAAAAAATTCAGCTCAACATATGCTATTTTCAGAGATGTCATCTCCCTTATCAAAAACGGACTTATGTAATGATGGTGTGCGATCAAAGAATTTCTCTCCACTCTGCTAGATCATGTTTCGTTTCAACAAACTGAAGTTATACCTAAAGCTACCAGTTTGCCATAGAATCATTTGAGTTGGAAAGAACCCTTACAGGACATTTATCCCAACTCCCCTGCAATGAACAAAGACACCTGCAGCTTGATCAGGGTGCTCAGTTCCATCCAGCCTGATCAAGGATGTCTCCATGGACAGTGCATCCACTACCTCTCTGGGCAACCTGTTCCAGTTTCCCTCACTACTCCTATTGTGAAACAACTTCTTCCTTATATCCAGTCTAAATCTCCCCTCTTTTAGTTTGAAACAATTTCCCCTTGTCCTATCACCACAGGCCCTGCTGAAGAGTCTGCCCCTTTCTTTCTTACAGCCCCCCTTTAGATACTGAAAGTTTGCTCTCAGGTCTCCCTGGAGCCTTCTCTTCTCAAGGCTCTCTCAGCCTGTCCTCATAGGGGTGGGGATTCATCTCTTGAATCTGTTTTGTGTCCCTGCTCTGGAAACACTCCAGCAGGTCCATGTCTTTCCTGTACTAAGAACTCCACATCTGATGCAGCACTCCAGGATACAGATGGCTTTCTGGGATGCCCATTTTTGTCTCATGTCCAGCTTGCCATCCACCAGCACTCCCAAGTCTTTTTCTGCAGGCTGTGTTTAATCCTTATTCCTGCAGCTTGTATTGGCAGCAGGGTGTCTTGTGATCCAGGTGCAAGACATTGCACTTGGAAAAATTGAAACTTGAAAAAAGAATTAGAAAAATTAGCCAGCAGCCTGGCTCAACATTTTTATGCGCAGTGGAATGTCACTTTATATCATTCTACACAAAGAATATTTGGTGATGTATTTGAGAATATTGTAGAGAGGTCTATAATTATATAAGGATAAAAAAAAAACTTCTTTTATGAAGATTTTTTTTTTTAATAATTAAGGATTTTTGAAAATATTGTGCATTGATTATTTTTACTCTGTATATAATTAATGCACATATTGTGTTTGTTTCTCTGTAAAACAGGGTGAAATTAGAAATATCCAAGTTTCTTTTACATTCAGGAAGCAAAATTTATTAAACAGAGTACACTTACAGGTGAGGATGTCTGGATTTTATCTGTGTTAATATATTTTCAAGCCTGGGCTTTTTGAGGTCTTTTCCCTAATCTTACACCAAACCTCATTTTCCTATCCATTAAAAGTGCCTAAGTTTAACAGTGTGGCTTAATTTAAAAATGGTGGATTAGAGCTCAAAAAATAAGGCATTTCATTTCCAGTGCCAAGTATAGAAAATGCCTTCCACTTACCATTCTTTAACGGAGGGTGGCCAGCTTAGCATTCTGCCTGTTTTTTATTAGAAACTAAGCACAAATCTGATCTGGAATGGTAATTACTATATTCCAGTTTAAGTCACAGATCATTGCGGCTATTGTTTATTCTCAGACAGAAACAATTGTCCCTCCAGCCTCCAACTACTGGATACAATTCTCAATTGCTAACCTTTTGCTATGAGTAAAAACTGCATTATTTCTCCTTTGCTACGGTAGCTGTGGGCCTCCTCACCTGTGACAACTGAGATAGCTGAACTATCTGTTATCCATTCTCTGTGGAAAGATTTGAAGATTTCCTATGCTTTCTTTTACTATGGATCACAAATCACATAACTTTTTAATGCTAAGGATGGTCAATTGCACCTCATCCAGTTTTTCTCTTCTTAAATAAATGCACACAGATCAGCCAGAGAGCAGGCTGCCTCTACAAAAATTTTATTGTTCCCTTCTTGGAGTAGGTGAGGTGACCTATGCATACTTAAACCTATCTCGGCAAATTAAAAACAAAACAAAAAAGAATGATAGAGCAATAATTGCTAGTTGTGACAATTTTCTCTACTATGAAGAACACTGAGTTTATTTCATTCTGTTAGAAGACATAGGCTAATATGGAATGGAAATCAACAAATCAGCAAGGAAAATGCCTATGATAACTGAAAATCTTTGCCCAAACTAAGCCAAATTGGTAAAAAGTGTCCTTAAACTTCACGTCATTCTTACAATAGAACATCTGCAATTTTTTACCTTATGATTGACACTATTATGAATATACTGAGAAAAAAATCCAAACTCTGGAGAGCTGGAAATTTTCCTGAGTCTTTTGTACCTGAACTATTACTCAGTCAGCTTCAAACTTTCAGATGAACGCTATGGCACAGCAGTGGGGTGCATGTGGGCAGACCTTTGCACTGGCAACAAAGTCTCATAGAAGTCAATGGTACTCCTACTGCAGTGTCCAGGTTTGCTGGTATGGCGAGAGTTTCTGGATTGGTGTCTGTGTGCTCCTTCAGAGAACAACAAAAGAACCCGTAATACCCCAACTTTTTCTGCTGGAGCTGTTTAATGTGGAAAAAAAAGTAACTCCCCAAAGGTAGCCTATTGTGAAATAATGAGTCACTGTCTCCAGTCTGTAATTCCTACGTTCAGGCTGATGCTTTTGCAGATGAACATTTTAGACTGGACTTACCACTTCTCTCGTGCAGAGAAATAATAGAAAAGTTGGGAATTTCAAGATATATCTCACCAATTTACTATATATAACACATGTGAGAAACTAGACATCTAACAGCAAGGAAAGGGGGGACAGACTGGAGCTGCTGATCAGACTACAAGACCTGTTGAAGTACTTTCACCTAGATAGAAACTTTTAGGACTAATATTTATTGATATTTAAATATAACTTGAAGAAGCTATGCATTGTAAGTAGTAACACCATGTTAAACTTTTTAGAAGAATTGAGTACACAAATGGCAGAATCCACAACAGCTGTCACAAGGTGGTAAATGTTCTTCAGAGTAGACAAATACAACATTCATGACATCGTATTTCCTGCCAAATATTACTAATGAATAAAACATAACGTGAGTAAGAGAGGTGCAAAAAGGACAAGAGGCCTGAATAAAATGTCAATTTTCAGTAGAGGGCATAAAGGCAGGAAAATCTACCATAATCAGCCATAATTGAAACAAGATTCCCCACTCCTTTCCAGCATATGGAAAACATATTTCATTGTCATCAACTTCCCCTTACATTAAAAATGATAGGAATGTACAGGTAACTGGAAAATCAGTCTTCAAAATCAAAACATTTTAAAATGGAAGAAATACAATTGATTTGAAGTACACAGCATGCATACAGAGGATTAGCTAATACAAAAGTGCTGGTGGAGCATATTTTTGGGAGTAAGAAAATATTTTCTTTTGTATTTTTATGAGACTTCTATTGCACTCACTCCACCATAAATTTTCCACTGCTGTTTATAGACATTTCAAGAAGTTGAAGCCAAGACTGGATGCTATAAAATTTCAGATAACAGCTCTGAGGAAACAGAGCAATATGCAGACCAACTCACCTTTTCATATTTAGGTTCCCACAGAGAAAAACAGTTTTAAGAAATTTGGTTGTGTAATGAAAAGGCAGAGAAATGTTTCATCTTGTTATTTTGCTCCCCTAAATCTCAGACTCACACACTCCCCCTTGGCTTCTGAAAGCATAACTGTTTACTTGTCAATCATGAGTGAAATGTCCCTTCCTGGAAAACCTTTTCCCCAGCTCTTAATGCAGTTTTTGGAGTTGGATCATGGTATCTAAGGCTAGAAGCAGTGAAGTCTAACCCAGGAACATCCAACCTGCAGGCCTGGCCCAGCACATCCTGCAACTGTCCTCCTGTGCCACACCATCATGATAGTGACTTCATCCCATTTCAAGGATGAAGCACAGGAAGAGTAAAATTTAATCAAAAATATCTAACAAACACCTTGAGAGCTCACTGAGAATTGCAACCATTGCCACTGAACCAAACTGATGTGCTAGTTTCACAAAAACAAGTTCAAATTTTCCACTAATTTAATGTTTTTGTTGCCCACTTTTTTTTCCCTTTTCTTTTAATGAAAATTATTAAATATTAAAATATTATTGTTATTTATATAGAATAACTATATTAAATATCTCATGAGGGCTGCTCTGAAAGTAATGCCTCCTATTTTACTATATTGGTCCAAAACATCAGAGGCAGCTGCTGGTGGTATGGTAGTAGAGGCTGAGTCTTCCCACCTGTATTGTTGCTCTATAACAGATGGTGGCAGAAGGGCAGTCTGACAAAATGGTGTCTGATGTGGAAGTGTGTATGAAGCAAAGGAGTGTCTCTGAATTTCTGTATGTGAAAATAATGGCATTCATTGACAGCTGATAAAAGTTTATGGAGACCAAGCAGTGAATGTGAGCACAGCAGAGTGGTAGATGATGTGTTTCATCAGCAGTGACTGCAACAGCGTGTCACTGTGTGTCAGTGATCTTCTGGAGCAGATTTTTATGAGCAGCATGCAGGCTCTTGTCCATTGCTGGTAAAAATGTATAGTTAGTGGTGGTTAACTATATTCATAAAATCACAGAATGGCTTGGGTTGGAAGGGACTTCATAAATGGTCTAGTTCTAGATCCCCTGCAATAGGTAGGGTGGTCGTTGTTGAAAAATGTTTTGTAGCTGAGAATTTGCTTTATTAAGTATTGTTATTGTGCCTGCTTTATCAGTTATAGTTCTCTGGAAATAAATAGGAGGCATTACTTTTGCTTCAACATATATATATGTGGCCAAAGACAATCCCTCGTCATACAGTGCAGCCCATGCAAGCCAGAAGTTTCCACAGCCATAGTCTAACCAACAGTTGTATTATTATCCTGACTGGAGAGTTGAAGAAGGATTTCAAGGCCCTGGAGGTGTTCAAGAATTACGTGGATGCGGCACTGAGGGACATGATTAGCAGTCATGGTAGGGATGAGCTAGTGGTTGGACTATGTGATCTTAGTGGTCTTTTTTGCCCATAAGGATTCTGTGATTCTGTAAGTCTGGCTAGGAAAATACTGCTGGAAAATACTGCTTTTTGCCTTTTCTGTGTTCCTTTTCGTAATATAATTCTTAGAAAGAAAATTTAAACGGAAATGAACCTAGCATTTGGAGACAGACTCTGTTGCTTGATGCCTCTATTAGCCAACATAACATCTGTCAAGGAAGCTTGGACACCTGGTTGTGTGTTTTTTGCAATGCATGACCTGATATTTGCTGTCTCTTTGGCTCACCTCCTGTGATGCAGAGGAGATCTGACACTAGTGCCAAGGGATTTCCTTTGTAGACTGGAACTGCTCTGGGACTCCTCTTAGCAGTGCTGTCATCTCCATCTCAGATTACATCTGATCTGCCTGTGAGGACTATGACAGACAGCTGACCATCCAAAACATGCCCTGGATGTCTCTTATCTGCCTAGGAAGGATTGAGGTGAGTCAAGCTCTTCCCCTGACCTACTGAGCTCTTTCTTCTGGAGCTCCCTCAGTAACTTACATCAAAAAGAGAGGGCTCCTTCCTGCCCTTAGATTAAGTGCAACCAAACTTGACTTTAGTTGAAGCCACTGACTCTTGCCCGTACTGGACATTGATGCCATCTTGCACCAATCAGAGCTGAGCTTAAGCTTAAGGTTTTGGAGATAAGGAACAGCAAAGCCAAACCTGTTGCTAACTACCAGAAGGGCAAAGATATGAGGGGGCGAGCATAGGAGATGAAGTCATTCTGAATATGGTGTCAAACAAATATACTTTCAGTGAGATGATACTGCAGAACATTACGTTTTTGCTGGATTTTCCTGAAACCTCAAGCAGCAGGATATGCAGGTGCTCTGCTAATTCTGAGTGATTATTTTGAAAACAACCATCAAAGAAGCCACCTGATTCCCACACAGGGAGTTGGAAGGCTTAGGATCTGAGCAGGTGGGTTTTTGTAGTGTGCTGTTATATCTGTGTGGACATGATTTATATTGTTACTCATGAAGATGATCCTCCTCCACCGCCCCAATGCAGTTTGAAGTGACTAACAGTTTCTAGGAAGTCCCCAGAGAAAGCCAGGATTAGGGCTGGTTTTGCAATGGCTGTCTGAAATGATAGGAAGGAAAAAAATTATTTTTGAGTTAGTCGAGGCCTTGTCTATTCTTATGTCTCATCATTAACTTCATACCATGGTTACAATGGTTGTTACTGTTGTTAACACCATGGTTAGCACTAGAACTGAGATTAAGGTACTGATCAGCGGGTCAGAAAAGATTTTGCTCCTGTTAGACCCAGCAAGTTATTTTTCTGAATGAAGCAATTCATTTCGGTTAGCACTGGGATGAGCACAGACTTCTGTAATATCAATACAGTTATGTTTAGGTTTAGGATTATGCTCATTTTTATCAGATGAGAAAAATCAGGGTGGAAGAGAGGAGTTAACTTGCTTGATTCTGCAGGACAGGAAGAGTTTGGGTGAGGAATGGTGATGATGAGACAAATGACTTATAACTAGCCATGCACTGCTATGTGTGTTGCTGAGGCTATTGTTAGTGCTAGTGTTGGCTTTGTGGTTTGTAACTGAAAAGCTTGGGAAACTAAGCTGAATATCAAAGAACCCTGTGACTGGAGGAAGACTGATGTCAGGCAGGATTTTATGCTGTGGAAAAGTCTCTATAGAGGAGGTTTGTGTTGGATATCAGGAAAAACTTCTCAGAAGAGCAGTGAGGCAGTGACACGGGCTGCCCAGGGAGATGGTAGAGTCACCGTACTTGGAGGTGTTCAAGAGCTGTGTGGATATGGCACTGAGAGACATGGTTAGCAGGCATGGAGGGGATGAGTTGACAGTTGGACTAGATGATCTTAGTGATCTTTTCCAACTTTAACGTTTCTATGACTCTATGAAAAGTCTCTGCATTGGATAATGCCTTGGCTAGTACTGAAGGTAATAACATCTGAGACACAATATGCTCAAGGCTTATCAGTGGCAGAGACAAAGTCAATATCCCCAGGCCCAAAGGTGAGGGTTAGGTTTGGGTGAGACATAGCAGAAAGGAAGGATGGTGGTGGGACAGGGAGTAAGATGAGGTGGGGAGAGTTGCTGTTTTGGCTGTTTAGTGGGAAATAAGAGAGAACAGGGACCTCCTGCACACTCATGACTCTGTATTGCTGTAGCACTCAAATAGGATTTCTAGGCCTCTGGTGCAGGCGGATCAGGAAGATGAGCATGCAAGTTCTAGTGCTAGCTTTATGTATGCTTGTAACTGATGCTGCTCTGAGGACTAAGGTTTACTGATGGATGCTGAAGGACTTTTATATTTCTGCTAACAAAACACACTGGCATGTGGGTGCTTTTGCATGTCACTGCACTCTAGTTGAAGCTGCACTTGAGGCAAGGATTACAGCTAAATAGCTTGGCAGTAGGGGTTGAATAACTGCTTATTTTTGCCTTCTGAGGGGCTTCCATGACAGGTTAAGGGATGGGCTGATGATAGAACAGCTGGCTCCAGCTATTCAAGAAGGATTGGGAGGAGGACAGATGCATGCAGGGGTGAATGCTGCATGCTGTCAGCAGGATCAGGGTTTTCAAGGGAGGCTGGTGAAAGTGGAAAGAAAAAAATCAGTGGAAGAAGGAACAGTGAGGGAGAAAAGTGAGAAGGAAGAGACAAAAGACAGATGCAATTTGCTTCTCTTTTCATCCCTGTCCTTCTTATCTTCAGGGTACACACTAACTCAAAGCCTGTCCTCTCAAAAATGAAGCATAGTATGAGATACAGCTTTCTGTGTTGTTTACAGTAAATACTTTCAGATTTGCTTGTAAGATCTGGCTCTTTTTAGCATCTTGCAAACACTACAGCCTGTTTTTCTCCAGTGCTTTTTTAGCAGAAGACAAAACAACGTTTTTTTTTGGCTTTTTTTTTTTCTTTTTTCTTTTGAGGCTTTTGCTCTGTGTATTTTCAGATCTCTGGATGTTGGTCCTCATAATTCACCAGAACAGGAAGAGAGCTTCAATTATCCAGAAGTGTTACGGGATAATCTATCTAGTATAGATCATGAAGATGATGATAAAAGACTATTGTAGGTGTGTATCTATGTATTAGGTTGCTTCAAAAGTAATGCATTCAATTTTGTTTTGTTGGCTTGCAGAGTCAAAGGCAATTGTTGGTATGGCAGTAAAGGTTGAACCTTCTCACCAGTATTCCATTATGTTTTGTTGCTGTGTGAGGGATGGCAGCAGAGGGGCAGTCTGACACAATGGCATCTGACATGGGTGTGTCACTGATTTCCTCCATGCAGAATAAATGGCACTCAGTGACATTTGTTGATGCTTGCTGAACTTTCTGGAAACCAAACAGTGGATGTGAGCACAGTGAGGTGGTGAGTGATGCGTTTCAGCTGTGGTGACGACAGTGGTTCACCTCCACTGGTGCAGATTTTTATGAGTGCAGCATACAAGCTCTTTTTCATCACTGGCAAAAATGCATAGCTAATGGTGGTGCCTATGTTGAAAAACAGTATTTTGTAGCAGAGAATTTAGCAAGTACTGTTGTTGTGTTCTTTTATCTGTCATATTCTCCATGGAAATAAATAGGAGGCTTTACTTTTGGAGTGAGCTACATATATGTTTGTATGCAGGTGAAGTAGTCAGCTCTCAATAAAAGCGGATCTGCTTCTGCGTTGAATAAAATGAGAAGCAAGATGCTGACTGTGAGTCTGACATGATATTGCAACTTGAAATCTAATTCAGGAAAGAACAGAATTTAAATAACATTTGGATGCAACAGCGGGAAACAGAAGGTGTTTAACATGATTTATTTCAATTGTTTAACCTCTATGTTAATGCCAAAACTCAAACTCTGTCAGGTTTTGGCTTTATGTACCTCCTGTAGTTGTACTTTTGGCTGTTTCATGCCTCAGAGCATTTCTTCTGCTGTTTGTTTGTCTCTGAGACCTCTGTCTCTGAGTACTTTTGATCTCCAGTATATGTGTGGCTTTTTCTTCATGAGTCAGTGGAACTACATGGTCATGAATAAGGCTCAGCATTTGTTACTCTGCTCTGCAGGTTCACTGGATTATCAGCAGGAGAAACTTCTAGATCTGCTTCCCAAAATGGATAAAATTTGTTGCCTAAGACTTAGAAACTGCGGAATGCTTTTTTTCTGTGATCATTGTAAAATATAAAAGCATAAATAAGTGCTTCACAATTTTTCAGGTGCTGTATAGTCTTGATGTGTATCTGCTTAATAAGACAGGTCTCTCACTGCTGGCACCCTGCTGAGTGCCTCAGAGTTCATAATATTGAAGTTGCTTTATATTTTAGAAGAAACCTACTGGTTTAAAATAATGAAGTGCTCTTTCTCTCTAGTATTTCATGCTCCATTTCACACTATTCCTTGTGTTTAGCAAGTCAAAAACTATAGCAACACCTGCTTTAAGAAGAGGAGCCCTTTAATGATACAAGTGTTTACTTCTATCATGACTCAAGTTCTTTCTTGACTTTCTTTGAAGGATGCAGGGTCCAGTGAGAAGAAATTATACAAAGGTATCTCTGTAAAAGCAATCAGTAACTTTTGGATGATAGATTCTATTTGACATCAGATTTTGCCTGCGTCAGTCTCCCCCTCTCCTAAACACTCTCCGCTAGACCTCTGCACGGCTGGGCTGTTTAAATATGTATCTCTACCTTTTTAGGCTTGTTCTCACATAAACTTGTCCTGTTAGCTGCTGCTTTTTGTTCTAAGTATTCCTTCTTCTTCCTCATTGCTTTCTCATCCAGTGTGCAGTCCAGTCTTCAGACTGATGTTCTTCCAACAAATAAATTGTTTTGAATCTTATTATTTCCTCCCTTCTTCCCTTCCTTCCTTTTTTTCTGCACATGCTGTTCAACCTCCTAGAAAATCTCAGCTTTCTTTGAATAAATGGATTCATCTTTTCACTCTGTTCCAAAAAAAAAAATATATATATATATAGAGAGAGAATGCCTTATCTCCTTACCTTGCCCCCTCTGACCTATATTGCTGTCTAAAGCAGGGTTAGACTTACTGTCAAAGCAGTGACCGCATAAGTAAATTCTATAACATCTCTTTCTAAGGTCATTTACTGCCTTGACTGAGGGCTGTGACATTCATTGGTACCTCATGGTATTTTTTTCACTTGAGTGTTCCTTATTGTATGTTATCTCAAGGACTGCTGGTGGCCTTAATTCCCCTAACAAAGATTCTCCTTTCTGTCCTACCCCATTATTACTGTAGATTATGATCTGCAGATATTCTTATTTTCCAAGTTTCTGTTTTTTATTTCCTGATGACAGTGCACCAACAACACACTTTATGGACAACAAAGTCTGGAGGTGCATAAGTGGATGGTGAAGATGCATAACTCCAAACAAAATATTAAGAAGCAGTGTTTTTAAAATGTTATTCTCACAGACCTCTGTCTGCTTTTCTTGGGCAGCAGGAAAACACCTACAACTCGCTATTTAAAGAGATCTGTTGTACTTGGGAAGGCTGCTCTTACATGTAAAGCATAAGGAAGTTCAATTTCCAGCTCCACTGAATAAAAAAAAATACAAAAACCGTGGCACCTTGAACGAACCTTTATGTTACTTCTTTCCCATTTGCTAATTTACAAGACATTGTATGTGTGGATGCTGATACCTTCCTACACGGCAGGATGGTTTTGAGGAATTAGACGTGACATTGATTTAACCCATTAAGCACACTGATGCTTTGTAGAACTGATGTTGCACCATTTCCCACCCTTAAAGCTGCTTCCTGATGACTTTTCATCTTTTATTATCTTACTGAATATTAATTGGCATGTGATTGCCTCTGAAATTGTAGAATCACCAAGACTGGAAAAGACTTCCAAGATGATCTAGTTGAACCGTCCACCTACCACCAGTGTCCACTAGTACAACATCCAAACAGTTCTTGAAAACCTCTAGGAATGGTAACTACACCACCTCCCTGGGCAGCCTGTTCCAGTGTCTGACCACTCTTTTGGAGAACAAATGTTTCCTAATATCCAACCTGAACCTCCCCTGATGCAACCTGAAGCCATTTCCTCTTCTATTGCTAGTTACATGGGAGAAGAGGCCAACCCCCAGCTCACCACAACCTCTTTTGAGGCAGTTATAGAGAGTGACGAAGTCACCCGTGAGCCTCCTCCAGACTAAAGAATCCCAGGTACTAATCTATGAGGAAAACTAATTTCCTTTGTTACAGGAACTGATATTTATGAGAAACCGCAATGTATTGAAGCCCTACGTTAAAAATGAAATAGTTCATTTTCTTCTTTATGATTTGTTTTTATTTATTTTTTGTTTTCTTTGGTAGCTAGAACTGTAACTCTCACACCTGCAATGATTTAAATGATTTCAGAAGTAACAAATGGCTAGAAAAGATCACAATTTTAGAAACTTTAGTGAAAAGCCTTTAAATGAAGGACAAAGAGGTGTTGCTGTTTTTTCTTTTCTTTCCAGTTTGCTTTCAGTCAGCATACTAATTGTTTCCTTTTGCAGGATTCACCGCTCATTTATACAGCAGGGTGTTCTCATTTTTGTCTGGTCCTGTTTGGAGATGGAGTCCTCCTGTATACATCCTCAGAAGTTTCCTTTTTTTTCCTTTGGGCATGTAAAGTGATTACGTAAAATTAAAAGCAGAAATCTTAGATCTTGGTAAACGTAACTGAAGGATGAATTGATTTTTAAAGCTGTCTAGGATACTGAACTCATAATTCATGTATTATTTTTGTCATCAGCCTGTTTAAACCCCCAACACTCTTCAAGATTACAGCTGTGATATCTACAACAGAAGAGCTACAGAAGCACTGTAGTTAGGTCATACTGTCTTGCTGCTGTAGATGAAACAAATGATAACAGCATTACGGCCTGATGATTTAGGAGCATTTTTTATTCACTAAAAAACAATTGTAATGATTAAGAGTGTCATAACATTGTATGCTGAATGCATTTCCTCTTACTCTGAGTGGTTGGCTTAGTTAAGGAGCGTGGCGGAGTAGACCAACTCCAGCTGAATTAACTTGGAGGTAAGTGCAGAGGCAGGTGATGTAATTGGCTGATTGGGAAACTGGGTAGAGCCAAGTGGTTTTTGGAAGCTGTGTGGAGAAAAGAAACTTTTCAAAATGAATGGTATGGAGAAACTAAGGTTAGTGTGTTCCCTTTCAGAAGGGAGGAAGAAATGCTTTGGGCTATCTATATACTGTAAGTATTTGAATATATTATCATAAGTAGAAAGAGGCTGTTCTCCAGAGTTACATTTTGTTGGTTGCTCCAGCTGGTTAAGGGGAAGTTGTTAAAATTCGGCTGCTGGCTGGAAGAGTACTAGGAAATTGGTTTGGGCATTTTTACTGTATTTAGTGATCTATGTAATTCTTAGAGTAACTCCTATGGGGCTTGCTGCCAATTATTTCAAACAGAGATTGAAAAATGCTTCTGCCTAGGATAAATACTATCTACTTGAGAAGAAATCTAACTGCTGCTTCAGAGCACTTACATAAACATATGCTCCATATCTACAATTACTTGTTTTCTAGAATGAAATTCTTGGAAGTGCTATTAATGGTTTAGAAGGGTTATATTAGCTTCCTGTATGTGCAGACTATTGGACCACAGATGTCTGACTCAGAAGGTTGTAAAGCATCTACTTTGCATGTGTGCAAACAGACCAAGAAAAAATTGCTAGATAATGCTGTTATAAGCATAGGACATATGTGATAAAGTAACAGACACTATGGACAAAGAAAAGTTTTGTGTACCCTGAGTAGTTGCAGTTGTAGGTGATTTGATGAGCAGAATGCTCAGAAGTCCTAACATCGTGCCTCATGCCAAAGATAACAAACTGCTTCTATGTTGGCTTATCTTTTTTGTTTTGTTTTGTTTTTCTGTTTGGGTTGAAGTTTGGTTTAGTTTGAGGGAAATGGAGAGGAACTGCTATGCTAACCCTGGGAACTGAATACTGGTGAACAAGCTGGCTCATGCTACTTGCAGCTCGTCTCTAGCTGTAGCCAACAGATGAGGCCAACTTTGGGACAGTAAAGTGGAGTACTGAAAAGCACTTAAGGCTTCATCTCACAGGATTTAGAGGAAGGAGAAAGGAAAGCTCAGAAAACAAATGATGTGTCATAAGCAAAAAAAAAACAACCCTTATCTCTTGCTCTTGGCAAGTAACCAAAAGAAATACCAAAGCTGAGGTCTAATACAGCATGTCATGCAAGTGAATTTTGTTGGCTATGCTACTGCACCAGCTATTGAAAGGCCTGTAGAATAGACTTAGTTTTCTGTCTGTAGAAATTCTGAAGTATGTAAATCCCAGTATTATGTGATTGAATTCAGTTTTAAAATAGTGTGATTTTCTTGTTCCAGATGCTTTGTCTGGATGGCCGATAAGCATGAAGTTCTTCCCCCTGCTGATGTACTGCAAAATGTATAAAAGATAAAATGAATACAAATTTGAAAATATCAAAAATTGTATGAAATTAGATAACAAATTTTTATCACATGGACGCAAATTGACCAATAGTGTTTATTCTGTACTGCCGTGTAATTTCACAGTTTTACTGTAGCTTTGTAATAAATTAGCCCTGACATTACTCTGATACCCTGTCTATAACTAGAATATTGAGATATATATATATATATATTTAATTTCCAGGTAATCTTTTATTTTGGAGAAAAAAAGGAGCTAGATATACTAAGGGAACATCAAAAAAGATGCAGCTGTTATTTAATTGTGAAAACTTGAAATTAGTCCTAAATAGTATTTTAAATAGATTATTCATAATGAAATGAAAGCTATTATTCATAATATAAATGAAAATTTTAAGACTGACACATTACGAAAGTTTGCAGTCCAAGCCTCCCAGAATTCCACATCAATAAACTCACAGAGACCAAACATAAGAGATTACTCTCTCAAGGAAAAACAAATTGCAAGGGATGTTGAGAAGGCTGGCAGTGGAGAGGGAGGGCAGGCTGATGATGTCTCCTTCATGAGATGTGCAAAATCGAGGCAGCCCAATTCTACCCCACAAGCTATGTGATTTAAAGCTACTTCAGAAAATGTTTTGTATGACATCTGAGTTAAATCTCCAAAGCAGAGCAAGGAAAGAAGAGGCTCAAACAGAACTGGAACATACTATTAGAGCTCACATCTCTGCAACCTTTTGCTCCTTCAGCAGCTTAACGACATCAACTTCTCTCAGTATTTCTGTGGTGAAAGACACTAATGATATTCTGCACTCTCACTCGTGATTTCTAAAGACTATGTTTGTGAAGCCTTTTGATTAAAAATAGTGCCAACTAAACAGCAGTGTTGCTTCCCCTGGGACACGTACATGTAGATGCTTTGATGATAGGAGGAGGTGGACAGCTAAAGATACTAGGTAAACAGAGCCTTGTGAAGAAAAGTTCATCTGAAAATAGAAGAATTTTACCTACGCATTATGGATTCAAACTCACAGACAGCTAGTGAATAACTTGTTGCATACAAAAATGGTATCTGAAGTGCTGGCATGAAATGTTTGCATTGAAATATGCTGTGTGAGAATTATTCAGTATGTCAAATTTCTAGCAGGATTTTTTGGAAGAAATAGTGTAAATATAGAATATTTACTTGTTAGCATGGAAAGTAAGCAGTGAGGAGATAGGACTCAACAAATAACAGATATCAGAAACCTCTTATTTAAAAGCAGCAATATAATCTTTCATCTTGGTTTATGAACAACTAATTAATCTCATAGTCTAGAAGCTAAAAGCCAAAATCACTAAAGCAGCATGGGTGAGCAGTCTCTACATATGGAAGAGAATACATTGAACAACTGGAAGTTTTTCAGATCCATGGACATACTTTTTGCTCAGTTTAGTGTTATTTTTTTTTCTCATTTTCCCCGAAATGAGCTTTTCACTTTGACTTTTAGAAAAATTTTAATGATAAATAACTCTTCTGTGAATCATCTGTGATGATCTCTGTACTGTGCACAGTGTCCAGGGCCAGCTCAGCCTGCTAATGAGAATATTTTTATAAAAGTTGTAAAGTTGTCCTTTTATGTGGCAGACTTAATATGGAATTTCATGTTATATACAACACTAATAGGAGCATGATTTTAAAACCATTTTAATCCATCCATTTAAAAGAAATATTTTCTACTTGTAATGATATTAAATTCAACAGTCTGGTCTAAGAAATTTCAGGGAATTTTGTTGTAAGAAGATACATGCAATGCCAAAATCTATAATAGTCTTCTTTCTTTCCCCCTTCCATTTATATTAGTAATCCTTTTAGGGTGCAATGTATGTCTGAGATGGGCTACAAAGAGAGTGAAGGGTGACCTACTCAGACATAGACATATATGTAAGTAAGATATGTGTGAAAATCTTGCCTCTCAAGCAATGGCACCAACTGATACAACTTCATAAAAGAAATATCTGGTGTACTTTAAAGTGGATCATCAATATCAGTTTGAAAATCTCACCTACTCAAGCTAGTTGATATGTTTGTAGGTTGTTTTTTTTTTTTTTGTAACCTACTGAGAATGTGGGGACAAAGCAATTCAAGTCCTTTATAATGCATTTAAGCATATAGTTCGGAGTCTTCCTTGCAGCAGAGATGCTAGGTATTATTATTATGACACCAAGCTGAGTGGTGCAGTTGACACGGTAGAAGGAAGGGATGCCATTCAGAGGGATCTCAACAGGCTAGAAAGGTAGGCCTGGGTGAACCTATTGAGGTTCAACACAGCAAAGTGCAAGGGCAGAGGAATCCCAGGCATCCATACAGACTGGAAGGGGAGGTCCTTGAGAGCAGCCCTGCAGAGAAGAACCAGGGGTCTTGATAGATGAAAAACTTAACGTGTGCCTGCAGTGTGCCCTTGTGGCTTGGTAGGTAAATGGTATCCTGAGCACCTTCCCTATGAAGACAGGCTGAGGGAGCTGGGCTTGTTCAGCCTGGAGAAGAGAAGGCTGCAGGGTGGCCCCATTGCAGTCTTTCAGTACCTAAAGGGAGCCTACAAACAGGAGGGGAATCTACTCTTTGAAAGGATAGATAACAGCAGGACAAGAGGAAATGGTTTTAAGTTGTGGGAGGGAAGATTTAGGTTGGATGTCAGGGGGAAGTTCTTTACAGAGAGAGTGGTGAGGAGCTGGAACAGGCTGCCTAGAGAGGTTGTGGATGCCCTTCCCCTGAGGGCGTTCAAGGCCAGGCTGGATGGGGCCCTGGGCAGCTTGGTCTAGTATTACATGTGGAGGTTGGTGGCCCTGCCTGTGGCAGGGGTGTTGGAGATTCATGATCCTTGAGGTCCCTTCCAACCTCGGCCATTCTGTGATTCTGTGATTATATTATTTTCATGGGCATTGACTGAACACTACTGCAGGAGTCAAATATAAAAGGTTTTTTGTTGGGATTGTGTAGACCTTCACAGCTCTGATCTAATAGAGCAGATGTGCTTAGAAGCAGCTTGTTATGGGAATCACAAACTATTAGGAATAAGTTATTTCAGTGGCCCTTTTTCTTTGTTCTAGGAGTTCTTTTTTTTCTTTTTTTTTTTCCCCAGTTGCTGTGAATTGCTGTAGTTACCATAGTCTTCGAAGAATCTACATTTAGTTCAGATGTGTCTCGAGAAGTAACTTCATGAACAGGATATAGACCTTTCCTGAGCTGTTCTCAGTACTCAAAGCACCGTGCTAATTCTGAAACTACCATAGATTAGCTTCTATGAATTTATCACCTTACAAATTTAATTTTCAAACGAGAGCAAGGCACCTTAAACCCATCTTCCATCTCTCTGAGAGCTTTTCTTCTTTCTGTTTCCTTTTCTTCCTTAGCCCTGCTCATCTACCGAAGAGTGAAAACCAGAAGATTAGAAGTCGCTGGGGTATTAATCCAATGTGTTAATATTTCTACTGTTGAGCAGCTGAAACAGTTATTATTGCAAAATAGTGTGTATTCTTGTTTAATGTGCCAGGGTCTTAGAATTAGAGCTAGTGTACTTGGGGAAATAAAACAAAAGAATTATTCACCTTACATTTCTCCAACTGTAATACTGCATTTTTTGACTCTGTGTAATATCAAAGTGTAGAGACTACTTCTCTATACACGATGTTAAAACCAAACCAAATACTTCACAATCAATTTGGTTGCAAGTTTGAAATCCAAAGGGGAAAATGAATAGAAGATATTCCTTTTCCTTTGCAAGAATCTTACAATTAGTGTTCCCAGCTTGTAACAGTAGTAGTAGTGCACAGATTGGATGATTTAATAGCTAATAAGATAGCGAATGTGTTCAAGTTTCTTAATACAAATAAAAGATTAGACCAAGTTCCTGCTTGGTTTTCTCATACATCCAAAATGCCTGTTCTAGAGATAACAATTCATTGTGTAGGAAAGGCACAGTATTTAAATGTCAATGGAGATCTGAAGATCCTATTTTCTAAGCATGCTGAAATTCATGCTTTAATACAGTGCCATTAGAGAAACACGAGCACATGGTGTGCATCAAAATGAAGACTTTATGGCTTTTATTTATGCATCTTGATACCCTATTAATGCATTACATAGATCTAATGACAAAAAGTGCTTTATCTTTGTCTTTAAATATGTGAGCTTCAAACAGCACCAAGAACTATATGACACAGGATTTAAAAGCAGCAGTTTCCACAGTGAAATAGATGGCAATTAAGCAAGGGGATGTCAGGACAGGACTGGAGGTGGGGGAGAAGAGGTGTATTGATGCTCCTTGTTTGGCTGACTCTGCTTCTGCTCCTTGATGTCTGTGCTGCATACATGCCAGTTTGCTCTGCTCTCAAACTGCCAGTCTGCTCTCAAACTGTCTACAGCAGACTGAGCCTGTGGTACTGAGTGAAACATGATTGCAGTGCAAAGCTAGGCACTGAAGCCTTCATTGCCTATGCTGCCTGATGGTTAGCAGGGTTTCCAGCTCTGTTTCGTCTTCTTGAAGGGAGACAAATCCCTTCTCTGTAGGGAAAGGATTCAGCCCTAGCCGTTTGCTCTGTGCCTTCAGGGCCCGATGTGATCCATTCTGTTTTTTTGTTTGTTTGTTTGTTTTTTGTCCACAGGCTGAGTGCAGTGGGCTGGACCTGATCTGGGGTGCAGTCCCCATGGACCTCGAACGTGGGTTAGCTTCCTCATTTGGCTGGTGTTCCCAATGCACCCCTGGTTAAAACAGCTGTTCCAGAGGCTGTAAAGTTAGTTTTCCCCTATCTCAGTGGATCAGAGTCTTTACCTCAAAAACTAGTAACACTGATACAAATCTTAAGGACATCCCAAAGATTGAAGTCTTGATGTCTTCAGAGATCCACTAGAGATCTAAGCTGTGTCATAACCCAGGGGAGAGGAGGATAATTATGTACTGTGGTTGTGGAGGTGAGGGGGAGGTGGAAATCAACAAGGATATTTTCCCAGGCACAGGCATCAGCTGCATAGTCTGTGCATGCTCACAGTTAATTGTTGAAAGTTTGTGAAGCAGTATACAACAGTGTGCTGAAGGTCTAATGAGAATATTGCAATCATCCTTCCAGTGTCTGAAGAGAGCCTACAAGAAAGCTGAAGAGGGACTTTTTATAAGGACATGTAGCGACAGGAAGGGGAAAATGGCTTTAAACTGGAAGAGGGTAGATTTAAATTAGATATTAGGAAGAAGTTATTTACTCTGAGTGTTGTGAAACACTGGAGCAGGTTGTCTGGAGAGGTTGTGGATGTCCTCTCCCTGGAAGCATTCAAGGCCAGGCTGAATGGGACTTTGAGCAACCTGGTCTAGAGGGGGACGTGTCCTTGCCTGTAGCAGGGGATTGGAATAAGGTGGTCTTAAATGTCCCTTCAAACCCAAATCATTCTATGATACTATGGTATGATTTTGCCAACTCCTTTTGTCTTTCTGGAAAAAAAAACCTCACCACCCACCACCAACAAAAAACAATACTTCATTTAATTTTAAGCCATAATACTCTGTCCAGTTCTACGTGCTGAGGCCTTCCATTCTATATTGATATGGTTGTTCTGCTGCAATCATGTGGTTAAAATGTTTTTGTATTTCTGAGAGGATGTTGTAGAAGACTGGAAGAAAACAGCAGATACATGCAGTGGATTGAAGTCTAAAGAAATTTGAAGATAATTGAATGAAAACATCACCAACTCAATGTCCCCTCCTCAAAGATTTTATTGCTGACCATTTATTTGAGAGCAAGACACACAGATGGCACTAATCCTCCCCCTAGATGTAAACTATATAAATGTTCTGTTCAAATAATATATTGCAATAAATAACGCACAAGTTTCCCACAAAGTTCTGTCTCTCTGCACTAAAATTGATATATTCATTTATTAATATTTAAAGTTTCTGCTGTGTAAGCTCCAGTGGTAGTTTTTAGTAAGCAATTTGTCTTTTATTCATAGTCACGTATAATCGTATATGACAGCAGGAACATAAAAGTACTTCCAGATAATTTTACTGAAAAATAAAATCTCCCCAATTTAAAAATGTTCAAGCATGTTGAGGAATATATTTTAAATGTTAACTAAAGAGCAGCTAAGCATTTTTCAAATTGTCCCATCTGGCACAGCTGCAAATAACAATCTGTCTACCTTAAACAGTCTTTTGTTGACTGTTAGCAAATGTTAGGATTATTTGCTATTAACTGACAATTTCCTCTCAGAGTACATTCATAAAGTTCCGTGGTGTTGATGGTATGTCTATAATTTATTTCAGATTGATACAGTACTGAGAGAATCTTTATGCAAACGTATTTAAAGTACTTAATCTTACATCTGAGGACACAGATTTGGATAGAGTTAGAGATATTTGTCATCATCTTTACTTTGATCCTTCTTTCTGCAAAAAGGCAAGAAGCTGACAATGTAATGCATCTGGAGAAGTAGGGAAGGCAGCTTCGCCTGCCCCTGGGAGTAATCACTTAGACATGAAGGATTGGCTGACTTCTGGATGTTAAGGGGTGCAGCATCAGTGTCTCTCAGATATTAGGTGTTGCCTAGTGGTCTTTCATCAAAGCAGAATTAATGGGTGTTTCCTTACTAATAGACCAGCAGTATATAATATGGTTATAATAGTTATTATGAAAAGATGATAGCAGTAGAATAAAAGTAAATTATGGTCGTAGGTACTAGTGTATGCTATTCTGTATGAAGAAAGAAAAGGGGGATGCCACTCCATTCCTGTAGATTTTCATTTGAATACTGAAATGAGGCAGGCAGGAATTCCTAAGTTAAAATCAGCTTTGGAACTTGGCCTACTGATTCAGACACAAGACAAACATTGTGAGAAGTGTTTAGTAAAATACATTTTTCATTCTTCACATGGCAATTACATTAGTTACTTTTGATCCAAAGTGCTGACCAAAGTGCCACACCCTATCTGTGTTTAAACCATGCTATCCGCTGTGCAAAATACCTATTTCCACCTTTCTAAGACCAGAGTAGGTGAAAACTCAGGCCAGAAATTCAGGCTCTAAAACATGCATTATTTCTTAAAGAACAAAACCAAACTGTCTTTCTCTTCGCAAGCCCTGAGACCTTTTTCTCTGAAATATTTCTTTGAGTTTGGTAAAATGAAAGCGCTACAAGTGTACAGCAAAAGGCAGAATGAATATAAGTAAAGACTAGGTCCCAGGTACTTCAAAAACTGTACCAAGAAGAGTCCTTTGCTAATATCTCCCTCTCCAATGTAAAATAGCCTCCTACTCGATATGTTGTGTATATTTGAAGTTGTAGCTACTAGCTTGTTTTTAAAGCTGATGTTTCAACTGCTTGCTTTGTTGTTTGAGCCCAGCACAGGAGATTTGCCGATGGCAAAACAAATCCTATGCTTTCTTGTATATCTGCATTGTTTGTTAAGTTCTAGTCTGTGCTGGCTGTGCTAAAAAAAAAAAGCCCAACACTGTCAGGAAAGAAAATGTTCAAGCGTCAGCAAGTCAGTTTGGCCACAAGATCCTTTGTTAATGGTAATCGTGCATGAGAAGAACTTTTCTTGATTGTCAGTTTGAGTTTGTAGAGCTGGCACATTGCAGAATATGAAACAAGTTTAACTTGCAAATAACGTATACTTGACATGGAAATAACTGACAGACAAGAATTTACAAAGTTCTTGCCTGCTGCTTTTATGACTGTTCTGCTAGCAGAGCTATCATTGATGAGGAAGGAAAAACCACTACAACGCTCTCCTGATGTTTTCATTGAGATCATGCAAAATCTGGTTAGAATGGGGTGTTCAGATCCAGAACCCCTTCAAAAGCAATGCAGAAAATCTATTGATAAGCAGCCTGTCCCTTCTACAAAACACAAGTGCAGGACGAAAACAACTTTAACAGAAGTCTGTAGAATAGTCAGATGTAAAATTTCCTGAAGCAGATGATTATAAGAACTTTGTTGAGTTGAAACTTTTTTTTTTTAAATAACTGGTCTTGAATGAATAGGAAGAAATTCGTATGAAGATGGCAAAGCAAAAACAACAACAACAAAACCCAACCAACCCAACCCCTCCTTCTGAGGTATCTGACAATAATGATGTCCTGGCATCTTTTCACATTTCCACTGGGAAGAAATGGAGCTGGTACTCTTGAGCTTTACAAAATTCCATACTCTTTTGTTTGTCTTTTTAAGTCTGGTTTGTAAAGGTTCAAATAACTCAAACTGATCTTTTGAGGATGAGGATAACGAAGCTATCAAATTTTATTTCTGACTTTGAAAAAGATTCTGTCATCAAACTGAATTGCTTGACTATACAACAATTGTTGTAAAATCAAAATATGTGAAGAGGAGACAGTAGGAAATTGAATTAGTTTTAGGAATGAACAAATTAGCACTGAAATTGTTCGGTGGCTGTGATATGGAGTCCAACCGAAATGCATGTTTGTTCTGCAGAATTCTTCTGTCTTTCCAAGAATGAAGAAAGGGAATTTTGACTAAAAGGAGAGATAACAGCATTGAAATTTATTATATACACACACACACATATATATAATATATATATAATTGCTGCTTAATAAGGTATATTAAGAAATAGTGAAAGTGTAACGTGTACTGAAAATAGTAGACATGGAAAAAAATTACATGACAAAAATGGGTTTAGAGCCATTCATCACGGAGTGGAAATGAACTTAAAAGAAGATAGAGCTTGGCATACAAAATAATTATTTGAAATGAGTACATACAGAAAAAGGTTCTGTCAGCATGTGTGCACACAGCTCCTGTGCATGTAGCACATTAGGTTGGAGATGGGGGATTTTTGGCTTGAGTATCGCAGGCTAATTGGCTCTCAAGTTTTGAAAAATAGAATAGTTAGCATTACTCTAAGTGCAGAATCCTTTTCCTCTAGGATTGTTGCTTTTTAATAAGGTAGCTTACAGTATCTTTCTGAAATGTCATATATTTTAAACAGGTATATTGAAACAGAAGACGGAGTTTGCCAGTGTGATATGTCAGTGGCAATAAAACAGGCTTAACAACTTGCAAACAAAACACATACTCAAGTTTAGTTAAACTAGGACCATTCCATGTACTCCAAACCATGAAAAGCATAGAAGTAATTATCTGAAGAAGACTTGTGCTTTCTTTTTTATTATATTTCAACAGTAGTGATTGTTTTGGCTCTGACAGACTTTTCATAAACTCTGCTAAAGTTTTAAAGTAATGGATTGGCGGGAGTTCCTTAGCTGCTTCTCTTGATGTGTGTCAATGCTCTGGGCAGCATGGATGCAGTCAGTTGCATTAGGGGTGAGCCACTGAAGAACTTCAGCTGTTATCAGAGTGTCAAGGCTTGGCTTCTCCATTTTCTCTCTCAGCTTAAGGAGCAAGTCACAGAACAGGAAAAGTGTAAGCTATGTCAATTTGTCCAACGTAAACTGATGTGAGAGAATATGTATCTCACATCTGTGTGTGTATATATATATATTTTGCTACAGTGAGGTATGTGTAGGATGGAAGGTAGTTAAGCTGATTGCAAGTATTAAGATGGCAAAGGATTTTTAACGTCTGTTGGATCGTTACGTAACGGGCACAGTGAAATGTCTATGACACTGTGGAGGAATCACAGAGGCTTGATTAGAGAGAAATCTATGGATAAAAGAGAAACACTCTCTCTTCTACCTGTCTCAGGCAGATTTGTCACTAGATCCCTTTTCCAGACTGATCGGTCTTCATTTCTAAACTAGTTTTGTGACAGTTACTCACTGGAAGATTGTTCCCAAACTTTGTTGCCTTGATGGTGGAAATATTTTTCTAACATTAGGATGTGTTTGTTCTCATGTGAAGATTGCCCTTCAGCTAAATCATTTTTCCTCCTTTCTGTTTTCAACTTCAGTGATGTGTTTGTGGATAGAACCCCTGTCCTTCACTTGGCCAGGATTTTGGCAAGCTGAAACATTCTTTCGTGAACCTCTTTACAATTTTATGTTCATTTAAGTCTTGTTCTTTCAGAATTCTGATGTGATCTCCAAAGACCAAATAAGCTTCTTAGCAATTCCCCTAACTGATTCCCACTAGCCATTCTGCCTTTTATTCCATACTCAACATCTCCTCTGATTGAAGTGAGGCAGAATATTTACTTAGTTTTAATGCTGTACCTAGATAATCTTTAATCTCTGTTCCATTTTTCCTGCATAGTAGCTCTGTTTTTCCCCTGCTTGTTTTAATATCCTTTGCAGTCTAATTCTCACTATGTATCTGCATTTCTTAATCTTTAACACTCAGCTCTGATTGCAGCTCAGTATCTTGTTTGTTCGGCATATGCAGTGGCTGTTTTCGTTGCCACTGTGTACCCTACTGATCAATTCTATTCACACATTTAAAACAACACCTAAGTATTTAGATGAGGAAAAGGCATTTTGCAGTACAAAATGCAGTAGTAAACTGTGCTTCCAGATCAGGTTACAATAGTGGCATCTGTAATCCTAAAGGAATGTCTTATTAGGTAGATGCAGTATTTTGCTTGCTTAATGTTGCCAAGTATACCCTATTTTGAATTTATGTATTGTTATATATTGGCACCGAAATTGTATTCTGGATGAAATAACCATTCATGCTCTGTAAGGATTTATGTAGCCTGGGTCACTGATGATGTATATTTCTGCATTCCCTCCTAAATAGTGATAAAATTAAGCTTTTCTATTTAGTCCATGGATGGACTATGGACAAAATAGACATTTATGGACTGAGTAGAAATGAAGCTCAATCTTTGTTAATTCTGCAGAAAAACACAGCAGTAAGGTGAGTTTATTCCCGGTAGGTCTAATTTTTGACACAGTGGTTAAAATGAACAACTTCTTAACAACAAATAAACTTTTACAGGAATAACAGTAACTTTGTAATCTTATATACATTTTACCTGTTTTGATATTTTTTTCTTTTATTCTCTCCCTGCTCCCATACTTTTCAAAGCACTTCCTCATTTCTTATTGCCTTTTGTAGCTTTCCATCATGTTTTTTCTTGTTCTTGAATTGCCTTTTTCCTATTCTTGTTTGTTTTTAACTTCTACTTGCAAGGTCTTTTCTTGCTTCACCTGATTACTTTCATAAAACTAAGTCATTTTTGTCTTTGCAACAGGCAACTTTGAGCAGTATAAAGTCTCTTAACATCTCTGTGCTGAGGGAGGGGAAGCTGTCCTTTGCAGCATCTGTTGCCTAGCAATCCGTTTCTCAGGTGCCTTTAGCTGTGTGGTGTTGAGATCAAAGCTTAAAAGGCAAGTGCAAAGAAAAATGAAAATGGGCTTAAAAAACCCTGCAATCAAAGTGCAGCACTTCCTGCAACTTTGGGATTTTTACATGACATTGAATGGATGCCAACAGTGCTTTCTGCCCTATGTGCCATTATGTACCAAAGGCTTAACTCATTTGGCTAAGTGCTTCTTGGAATATATAAGAAGTTGTTACCATCCCACAGCTCTTTGCTGGATGGCATCACATGTCTCTGCTCAGGATTTGAGCCAGTATCACTCAGCCTTGATTCTGGGGTCACTTTTTGTTGTTGTTGTTTTTTAACATTACTGCAAGCACTTTACTATCAGATGGCATTCTTAGCAGCAGTCAAGAACTTAAAGTAGGATGTTTCTTATAGGATAAAGCTAACCTAGTACCCTGAGAAGCTAAGTTGTTTTATCACCCAGAGCCAAAGAGCCAGATATGCCTTTGTGAGTAACAGATTCTATCGTGCACTCAAAACTGGCCCTGGCTAAGAGGGAGTGCATACTCAATTAGATGGGTTGTTCAGTACCATTCACGAGGTTAGAGGGAAAACAAATATCTCAGTGAGATTACCTGGGTGCAGATGTCCAGATTAACACCACATGACCCCAACTTAATGTAGCATTTTTTCAAAAACCTTTTTAGTTTAGGTATTTAAGTCCCATTAGCTTTTCGTATGATTAATTGTTTAACTAATCTGTGCTTTCATACAAATATTTTATCTGCATTGTGACCAATGAATGGAAGCATAAGTATGTTCTCTGTTATCAAGGTCCTGGAACGTGTCCAGAGAATGGCAACAAAGCTGGTGAGGGTACTGGAGCACAAGTATTGCAGGGGGTGGTTGAGAGAACTGGGATTGTTCAGTCTGGAGAAAAGGAGGTTCAGGGGAGACCTCATCACTCTTTACAACTGCCTGAAAGGATGCTGTGATGTGGTGGGGGTTGACCTCTTCTCTTAGGGAGCTAGTTCTAGGATGAGAGATAACAGTCTTAAGTTGCACTGGGTGGCACTGAGGTTGGATATTTGAAAACGTTTTTTCTCAGAGTGGTGAGGCATTGAAACAGGCTGCCCAGGGAGGTGGTGTAGTCACCATCCCTGGAGGTGTTTGAGAAATGTTCAGATGTTGTATTAAAGGACATGATTTAGTAGTGAAATATCTGTGGTAGGTGGATGGTTGGACTGAATGATCTTGGCTGTCTCTTCCAACCTGTGTGACTCTATGATTCTAAAAAGTTCTATTTATGGTATATAAAAATCCAGAGATAAAAGTAAATACACTAAAGACAAAAATTCTCAGAAATCTGGAAAAGTCAGGGTATGATTAAAATAAATAAATAAAATCTGTTTGTTATCTGTTGTCTCCCTTGTCTTTGTCAAAGGTTCAGAAAAAAAAAGGAGTTCATTGGCCCTGTCTTTCAGAAGATTAATAGGGAAGTGCAATAGAAATACAGATGATGAGCTTGAAAGAATACCTTTTCTGTCTATATTACATGTCTAGTTTTACATTTTCTCAGAAAGGTGTTTCCTTACCTAAGCTGTATTAAAAAGCAGAGGTCATCACTATAAAGACAAAGGAATGAATCTTCAGAAGTAGCAGACTTTTGATCTGAAGGTGTTTTCCTTCGCAAGGGTGGAGGAGAGATGAGAGTGTGAGATGGTGACTATAATTCAGAGCCCCACTGAATGTTGTTCTGCTTTTGGACTCTTTTTCTTTGCTGCTACAAAATACAATGTGTAGGTGAATAAATGAGTAAAGACACTACCTCCCTTTTAAAGCATTTCTTGCTGTGGTTTTGAAGGCATAGCTACACGTACACATTATTAGCAATTATGTTTTTATTTAATTTTTTTATTTTGAAATTTTTTTTGCTCTGTCATTTTTTGGAAAGGATGTGATGAGGACATAAGTGTGAATACCAAGCAGCTGAATTTTGGGACCTTCTTGCAGCCCACCAAGCAGCTGAATTTTGGGACCTTCTTGCAGCCCACCAAGCAGCTGAATTTTGGGACCTTCTTGCAGCCCATGTTTCAGGGCTGGAGCCCTGCTCCCTGAAAGGTTGACCGTGAGCAACCAGGCAGTCTGCTGCTGTTCTGGGAGTGAGTATCACCCTCTGTGTCACTGCTTTATGATGTCTTTCACTACCTAGATGAATTGAAAGCTTAGCTGTACTTCTGGTGATTGCAAAGGTGTAAGTCTGGAAGGCTGAAAGAGCAAAGGTGGTGCTTACTGCAGGGCCAAAGGTAGCAGAGCAGAGCTTGTTTGCTGGGTTTTTCACAAGGGCTGCAACATGCAGTTACTGACATTTTAAAGACATGTTCAGAGATACATTACAGAATTGGTGATGTTGCCTCCAGAACCTGTCATTAATTGTGACACCTAGTGGATCAGGAATGCTTTGTCCCCTTAGTTTTCTGAATTATTATTATCATCCCTTTTTAATGCTTTCCCAGTGTTTCTGCAGTATGGTGCAACTCTTATAGCATAGGTGGTTTTATGGAAATGTGGAAATGTGTCAAATCTATATCAGCAATAACTCATACAGAAGCAGTGCAAACTTTAGGACACTGAAACATACACCCTAAAATAAGTGGTCCAACCACCCAATTGAAAGCTGTTTTGAAGTGTCAAATTGATACTAGTGTTCTTCCTCTCAGAAGAAAATGCGATGTTATCTGTGCTTGATAGAAGAATTCCTAGTGCTGAAGAAAAAGAGGAAGATGTTTCATATGGGAGAGAAGGTGACCATTCCAGTCTATACTGCTGAGTGCTGGGCAGGCTGTACATTTCTCCCCATGACGGGCAGAGCTTTGCTAATGAAGGGTAGAGGATAACACTATGGTACCAAAATATGTCCTATATTCTGGCATCTCCACAAGCCATTGCTGTTGTCCCTTCCCTGCCTCTCATAATCTTTTTTAAAACTCTCTCACTCTTTTTCAGCACCTTCTTACTCTTTCTCTTCCCTTTCCTGATCCCTTAAACAGACTTCAAGTTTTTATTCTGCCTCTCCCTGTCCAGTTCCTGACCCAGAAATCTCTCAGTTGAGATGGGATGTTGCTGGAATGAAGCAGAAGTGGTGGTGGAACAGAGCAAGGAGTTAGAAATGAAAACCAGGGAGCTTTGAAGCACACCACAATAGTTATTGTGCTAATTCCCACCTCAATGGCAACAATAATGCAACGTTTTTCTCACTCAATTGGAATTCCCTTCCTATGGTCTTCTGGTCTGACCTGAACCTGGGATCAGCCTGTAGATTTCCAGGACATGTTTGCCGACCACCCATTTCTCCAGCACAGAGTCTGGGAGGTGCCAGCTTTGAACAGGTGGAAGGGCTGTTGGGATGTTGGCGAGAGGCACAGAAACAGTTAGCAACCTTTTGTAGTATGCAACTCTACGCTTACAGAGATGGATAGATGGTATGCAGTGGAACAGACAGCAGTGCTTTTATTAGTATTGTGGCAGAGATCCTATCAGCATGAGAACAATATTATTTACATAGGTGACACATCTGAAAAGACACCCTCTGAACGTATTATTATTACTTTAAATTTTATATAATTAAAGGTTCATTAAAAATGCACAGCAAAAATAAATAGGCTTCTGCAGTAACACCTCTGAAATTAAAGCATTTATAGGGCTGAGGCTATGAATAAAGCAAATTGAGTACCTTAAAATCTCTGTGCATCTTTAAATATCTTTCTTTATATCGTATATAGATATTGTATAAAAGCTGAAGGTAGCTGAAAGCTCAGAGCACTGTTCAAACAGTGAAGCAAAGTACTTTCTCAATTACACTTTCTCCAGTACCTGATGTTGTGGTAACTATGCTTATAAGAAGCTTGTGGGGTTTCTTTTGTCCCCTCTGGTACTATCATAGGGATGGTGATCACCTGGGAGGATATACTCTCTGATATTCCATAAATGTGAGTGTTCCCAAGTGCATTTCTTGTGGCTCAGCATTACTGTGCCATTTGGATAATGCCAAGGGGCAAATGTTGAAAAGGCTTAAGAAGCACCAAGAGGGAGAAGACGACTTTAGAAAATGCTGTTGTAACAGATGGTGAGATTGTAGGCAGTTCTCAGATGGAGGCAAGCTGAAGAGCTTTACTTCTCCAGTCTGGACATCTTCTCAACAAAAACAAAACAAACAAAATCTAGGAACTAGGAAGCTGCAGAGCAGCTTTCATTGGTGAACTACTGGCAGGACAGAATTAGCCAGCAGCTCTACAGCTAGCTGTATTAAAGCTGAACATGTTCTAACAATTCTCACTGTCCACAAAGATCTGCCAGGAGCCCTGGCTGGAATTTATTGGGTCTTGGCTGAGAAACATTAGAGCTGGCCGCAAAACATGAGAGAGCAATGATGGCTTTCCTAGCAAACCAGTAGCACTGGAGGAGACAAACAAGCACTTACCTGGAGCTTTTCTGTGAGCAGTCATTTACTTACCTTGCAGTAGTGGAGCATCCAGGCTTTCTACTCTTAGCTACTGGACCAGTGGGATGTATACATCCAGGTCTGGTGCAAGTCTGGCAGCTAGATCTGAGGACTGAGGTATTTATGTGGAGTAGATCTCTGCTAGGATTTGCTCATGCTTTTTTTTAACTAAGATGACTTAACTAAAGGCATATAGTTCTGCAGCTGGAATGCACATACAGCTATGCATTTAAAGCGGAAATAGCACCTGCTCAAGCCATAGAAATAGTGAGCTCCCAGGAAAATTGGGAGTCCAGAGAAGGAAAGCTGCAGGGGAGCTAATTCAAAGGACAGATAGATTCAGTTTCTTGCTTTGTCATCTGTCTGAAGTTGAAATGATAATCCATTTTAAAGCAAGTGTTCAATGTCACCAAACGTATACACTAATTATTTACACATTGAACGTATTAATTTGGGGTGAATAAACCTAAGCGTCTTTTACTTTCTCCACTCGTTTCCTTCTCCCATCTTTCAATCACATGTATGAGTCTCAGTACCCACATGAGAGACCTTTCTTTCCCCACACATTCAGAGACTATTGTGTACTCATAGCTCCCAGAGTACTGAGTGGGTTTGATGTACCATCAGGCTGGAACATGTTAGGAGCTAATTCTGGGATGTGTGAGTACAGGAATTGTCATGGGAACATAGCTGATAATCAAGAAAGATAAAAGTTCCAGTAGGAAAACAGGCAGAGGGAGGTTTCTGTGATGTTACTCTAAACAACCTTAAAGAAATAGTGATTTTGAAATTATTTCAAAGGAGAAACCATACAGTGGAAGTCCCTAACCAAGCAAATCAGCAGTAATAATTTTAAGAAGACACTTTAAAAATTCTTTTTTTTTTTTCTTCTGGCTTCCTCTAACTAAAATGGTGTTAATTAACTTTGCTTTAAAAAAAAAATTAAAAAAAATTCTGTTGGCGACAGAAAAGGAAAGGTTGAATCAGCCTGCCACATAACCAGCCACCAGTCCTTTAATTCAGTTTCCTAGGGAAATTGTGTTTACAAGATTGTGCTGTCTGTCAGTCCCCATGAGCTCCTTTTGAACTCATTGCCCATTTTTAACAGCATTTGCAGAGAAATCAAGAGTTCTTACATGCTTCATGAAAACACGTAGCCAAATAGACACAAGGCGAACCCCCTGGTAATGCAAAAGCCACAGCATGAGTTCTACCTACTATTAGACATCAGAAAATCTGCATGAGGGAACAGAAGGACTGAAAACAGTTGTAGAAGCAAGAGCTACAGGAAAGCAAGCTTCAAAAGTTTCACTGCTCACAGAACTTGTTGGGAGCTGCCGTACTAAGCTCTGTATGCTCTCTTCTAACCTGTGCAGGGCCTCCTGATAATTAAACTGTCAACACTTCCATGATGAAAAGCTGTACTGGAAATCAATGTTCAGTTGATATTGATGCACACAGGGAAGACAGAAGCCTTGGATAGGTCTACAGAACCAAGCTGTGAATGCCTTGTACCACCTTGCTGGGAAAAGCGCTGCAAGACTGAACCACCATCCCTCAGTTCTCATCCTTTAATCTTACACCTGGCTACAGGTAAAATCAAGGATGTATCTCTAAAACTGCATGCCTTGTCTAAAACTTACTTATTTTGCATGTTTTCATACCATGATCACAGATTGAGTAAAACAGAGTGAGAAGCCACAGGGAAGCTCATCACAGAAAAATCTGTCAGTCTGAGCAGTGTACACATGGCCCCTTGTGTCAGAGTTCGGGTACCTCTTACTTTCCTATGAGTTTTTCTTCCCAGTGCTTTCTTAAGCAGAGTACTGCTCACCTTGACTTACGGATGAAGAAAGTGAGATGCAGGGAGAATAAATGATGGTATATTCTGTGACAGAGGATGGAATGAAATAGGAATTTGCTGTACCAGACTGGCAGCAGCTCTGAATGCTGTGCTGTGGGAGGGGGTAGCCTTGGGCTCTCCTGGGGTGTAAAGCTCCTTGTCCTGGTCTCTACTTTTCCTTCCTCCTCAGATAAGCTCCCTTCACACTATTTGATTCCACTCCATTGTATCATATGCCTCAGAACTGGATATCACAGTAGGATTTAGGAACAGGTTCTGCACCAGAAGGCAGTGGGCATGGCCCCAAGTGCTGGAGTTCAAGAAGTGTTTGAACACTGCTCTCAGACATCGGATTAAGATTTTGCGTGGTCACGTGTGGAGTCTGGAGTTGGACTCGACAATCCTTGTGAATCCCTTCCAACCCAGGAAGACACTTGCATTACAAACTTGTGGCTACACAAGTGGCTTGCCATCTTCCCTTTCAGCATTCATAAACTGTGTCCAGAAATGCTCTGAAGTGGTTGTTAACAGCCTTGGTGGTTGTTCTGATTGCACCAAAGATAGACTATTTCAAATTATGACAAGTAACTACTGTGGCAATTTTGTTTATTCCGTTATAGTCTTTGCAAGGTTTTTAACCAAGGTACCTTGTCCCCAGAGAGAGCTCTGGTAAGCCTGAACTGATAGGACATAGTGTGTTTCACAAAGGTCTGGTGATAGAGTTAGGAAGAAAAAAAATGGGTAATGACACAACAGAAATCCCACTTCAGTATCTTACCTGTGATTCTTTCATTTCCTTTTCACCATCTGTGTTTTTCATATTGAACAATCAGAATAGAATACACTACTCTGATTTAGCAACTTCTTTAAAATCTTGTTCAATAGCATACCTACATTTTTGAATACCACTCTTGCCAGAATATCTAGTGGAAACCTGTTGAACTTCTGCAACCCATCAGCACTTCCACTAAACCAAAAATGACTTTTCTGTTTCCCAGCACCAGACAAGTAACCACCAGGTATTGTCCCCCAGTACAGCCCAGTTCCTGCCACAGACAGTAGTATGGAGCATGTTCTTTAGAGCAGGGAGACTGGACAACATCAAGTATAACCAGGTAGAGCAGGAAACTTCAGAACCATCAGATCACTCCCAGCCCACAGCTATGCCCGTGCTATTTTCTTACAGGAGGCAGAAGCTGCTTTTGTCCCTCTGCTAGCTTGACTTCCTCAGCATGAAGCAAGAGGTGGCAGTTTCTCAGATAGAGCAATGCAAAACCTTGCTGTCTTAAACAAGTCTTCAGATCTTCCTTGTAAATAGTGCTATAGCCAGCAGTGAGCACAAAATAGTAGCAGTGGTTGTATGCACGTGCCTGCAGATTTGCAGTAAGATAGCTTGCCTATTCAAGTAGGGTTTTGCTTTAACCGTCACTTCCCACAAACAGCCCAGTGACACAGTCAGCAATTCAGCCTCCTTGTTACCACACTGGAGAACTCAAAAAGCAGACTACATTAGAAATACTTTTATTTTTTCAACTTGTTTGTATATTCACCTGGTTCTAACATGGACCCTTCTTCTACCTCACACTGATTCCTCCCCTCATACACGTAAAACAGGGCTTGAAAACAAACCAAAAGTAGAAGAGGTACTAGCTGGTTAATCATTCAGAACGCACAGACACCTTCTGAGTTACCTCTTTAGTTCTTTGCTGTAGCATGTTATCATCACTTGATCTGAACCTAAGCCAATTTAGTGCAGCAAATGAGCAGATCTGCATATGCTGGAGGTGAGGCACATGGTGTAAGTCTGCTTGCTCTTGGAGGCACTAAATGAATAAGGGAAGTGAGGACAGACTGCATGAGCTCCCTCTGCAACAGAGAAAAATTGATTCTCACTTTCAGAATAGGTTTTAGAAGGAGGTGAAAATATGAAGGAAGGTGTTTTTCTCCCCTTCCTTCCTCCTCTCCACCCTCAAGCTGAAGGACTTCTTTTTTTCCCTGGTGGGGACATAGCTGTGCTCAGAAAAGTTCTGCCCACAAGGTCCCTTCACTCCTCCAGGATATTTCATCATTGCAGCATAGCTGTTTTGGAGTTGATGACTATTGTAGGCAGGGAGAGGGGAGACTTCAGGAGTCACTTCTTGATTCTTACACTCATGAATTCTCACAGCTCTTTAAAGGCAGTAAATGAAGTGAAAGCATTTGCTTGACAGGTGTAGGTTCAGAAGATTTGTAACAGGGAACATGAGGAGTGTGCTTTATTCTCATTAGCAAAGAAAGGCTTTCTGTTTCAGTTAGGACAAACAAGTCTGTATTTCCTGTATTCTTTCATTACTTCAATTTATTAAAACATTTGTTTTTATATTCTTAATATCCCTGCAGCGCTTTGACTTCTTAGGTCAGTGAGTCATATCTACAGCCATACAAGAGTAAACTCCTTTTTATATAAATGCCTTACTTTTCAAGATGACCATATAATTTCATCACTCAAATGACCTATAAATCTCTAGATTAAGTTAATGAATTTTCAGAAGGCAAATCTGTTTAGGCTAAAAAGACAAATCTACATGTCATGGTACTACCAAAGAAGTCTATGCAATAGTGTCCTAATAAAAATGAGAAAGTAAAAATCAGTTAATCACAGAGTTGATTAACTACATATTAGATTAATCACATATTAGCTACATATTAGAGTAGCAGAAAAGGCATTGTGAACTGTCATACAAGTAATTCACTCAGCTAAGGATAGAAAAGTTTTGCTTGCACCTAGACTATGTATTGCTTTTATGAAAGGAATCAGAGAAGGTCAGAAATCCATTTATAAATACAGTCAGTTCTGATGAAATAAGTGCTGTAAAGTTCTGACGCTTACAGTGTTCCTTCCTGTGTGGCTCATGTGCCTCATCCTACGTGTATTTTAAAACACCTCTCTGTCAGTCTGCCTTTACATCTAAAATTCAAGACAACAGCATGGAACTACTTAGATTCTTGTGCCACTACCTTGTGCCAGCAAGGCGCTTCACAGTTTTATTAAAGAGAAAAATATAAATGTACTTTTCACCTTGTTCTCTTTCTTTGTTGTGTACTTCTTTTATGCATGCTAGAAGTTCGGTTTCAGCAGACAGACGCATCCAGATCAGAAAATTTCTCATCTTTCTGCATTTTAATTTCATTTTAATTTTTTCCCCCCTCTGGATAAACTCCATCCCAAATTCTCCCCATTTCTCCCCTGATATTTCTACATAAAATTTGTTCTCATGGATTTTCTGAGAGACAATCCTCTAAACCTCTAGACCAAGTTACCTTTGGCTGTTACAAGCTGACATTAACATTGCAATGGCCCTGGTAGCTATTTTTGTAAAAGGTCACCTGCTTAGCATCACCGAATACTGAATACCATTGCCACATTACTTGGGAAGATGAGAGTTAAGGACCCTGATCTACCGTATCACCCTTGGCTTTCTGCATAGGTCTACCACCCACTGAAGGAGGAGGATGAACTAACTGTGCAGACACTTTTCCATCTTACAGACTGTGGTGACATAACCAGTGAAAGCCAGGTGCTATTAAGAGACCAAGACCTGGTTTCTTCCAGCTTCTATCCCAAGCCCATTTCAGTCATTCTTCTTGAACAGGGAAAAAAAAATGGGTTTGAACCAGATTATCTGTACCTTAAAGAGTGCCCTAACAAGCTGCTTGGAGAGCTGTTGCTGCTGGGTGGCTCCAAGCCTGAGAACAGGAAGAGCAAGAAAACCTAAGCTCCTCCTCTGCTATATGCGAAGACAGAGCCTTCTGCTGGAGGCTGCAAGAAAGGAGTGCCCCAGAGAGTAGGAAGCTGAGCCTGGAACATGCTTCCTTGCTGCTAAATTACTGTCATTCTTTTATAACCATCTTCTTTATGTGCTGTATCAGAACTATTAAAACATGAAAGTCTCTGTGTTCAAAGATGTTTTGTTAAAGATTTTTCTGGCAAAACTCCTTGGACTTATTCACAGAAAGTTTACCACCCTAAATTGCAGTGTTTCAATGAATACATGGTTCACCATAAATATCATTCTCCCATCTTCATCTGTTACAGTTGGTACTCAATGGCAGCTCTTCACAACATGAACTCAGATCCCTCTGGGTAAACATCTTTTTTTTTCCTTGCTCATAGAATAACATAAAGATCATTAAGTAGCTGAACAGTACATGGGAAACAGGCATGCCCTCCCTCGATGTACTCATATGTGATGGACTTCTTTATACTGCAAGTTTACATATTATTTAAACTATTCAGCAGAGAATACGAATCTTAACTTTGGAGTAGAGAGACACCAGGAAGTTTGTGATACATCCATGACAGGCACAGGGGAATCAAAACCAGCCTTTCTTCTGCCAAAAAAATGAACTCTGAAAAAATCCACAGTAGTACAATACACCTTCAAGCATCAGTGATAAACACAGGAACTGCCATGAAAATATAGGAGATTGGTGGAGAGGGTTTGTGCTTGCTGAATGAATCTTGACTTACTGCAAGTTTGCAGATGCTCTTCAAAAGTAGCAAAAGGCAACAAATTCTCTCCACACCCAACATAGTTAAGTAAGAGTAGGAGGGAAGCTGTGTTTTATGTATTTTATCTAGTTCTCTAACATTCTGTATCAAAGCATTTAACAGGCAAGTCTTCCATAGAACTACTGCCCTGATATTTAGAATATCTGAGTTTGATCTATTTTTGCTCAAATGCTATTAGCAGAAAAAACATTTGTATTCTGGAGCCTAATGTGAGCAGTTGAAAGTCTTATTTAATAAAAGCTGTGGGTTTAATTTGATTTTATTTTTTAACTGCTTGTTTAACTTAGCTGAACTTCTCATTTTCTCCTCATATTAATCTTTCATTAAAACAAAAATTATCAGTGAATTAATCTGGGGATTCTTAAGTATCTTAGGCTCATTTCAGCATGTAAAAAAAAGATCAAAGTCACAAGGCATGATTTTCCTCATGGTGCCCCAACTTCCACATGTTCTTTGCTTTGAGTATCAACCTGAATCTTTATATGTACAAATATGTAATGGCCCAGGAGCTGGGAAGGCCTCACACAGCAAGAGTGACAGAGGGATGTACAGAGCAGGTATCCCGCAAAAGAGTAAATGCATTGACTTTCAGTAGAAGAAAAAAAAAACAAACAACTTTAAACACTGAAAAAACCCCACACATTTAAAATACCTTCATAGAAACATTCAGTGTAATGTGTTGTTTATTAGAATTAATTTAGTCCTGATAAAAGACATCTTGTGTCTGACAACTGTACATACACATGCTCTGTTATTTTCTCCACAATAGGATGGACTCCCAGTCCTGCAGTATGGGCATCAAAACTTAGAGAGGCTGCTGCTTGGGTGAGACTCATTCTTCCCTTGGGAGACTCAGCTGAGACTACACAATTCATTTTTTGAAGAATGGAAGTCAGCTTTTTTTTTTTTTTGAAACCAATTGTTAGGCTTGAGGTAAGACGATTAAATCAAAAGCTGAGTGCTCTCTGTAGCCCCAAATGTACCCTGTCAAAACGGCAGTACTTCACAGTACAAAATGGCCCAGCTATTTTATTAAAGACGGAAAAGTAAACCCTGTTTTCTCCCAAAGCTTAGGAGTTTCATTTAAAAAGTAGTACTACCACATAGCTATTTGCTATTACTATGCTTCATGCAATTGCCTTATTATTTGTGCAGAAGAAATGGAAGAAACTGAAAGAAATTCACCCAGCCAGGTGAAGCCTTCTTGCAAAGAAGGCAAAAATGAATTCAGCTGCCAGAAAGATGACAACCTAGGCTGCTCCTGCTGTGGAAACAGTTCAGACAGAGAAGATGATTCAGGCAAAGCCATAATGTGTTGGGTTGGCAGTTTCTGGAAGGCTCTTCTATTTGCAGCAGCTGTTCACCTTGACTATGGGCACTCTGGCTCATTGCAGCAGTTCTGATTTAACAGAGCCCCACAGTAAGCATAATCCCACTGCCTCCTTCGCTTATTTCTTTGTCCATTGCAGTCTGCTACCATAGCATCTTCCAGCCCTGTCTATAATTAAAGCCAGTGACCAATCCATGCAGCATTAGTGATGTTTCTGCGTCTCCTGCACTTGATGTGACCTCTCTTTAAGCTTCCCTCACAAAAGACACAGAGCTAATGACCACAAGACTGGTCTTTGAATGTTTAGCAAAAAACAAGTTCAAAAACAAAATTGTGCATGTATACCTATGATTTTAGAAGCTCAGTAAATGCCCATAGGTCCACTTCCTGCCCTACAGTTTAAAAGCATAATCAACAAATATACAGAACAGTTAGACTGGTGTCTACAGATCAGATAGCTAGAAAGATTATCATAATGGAAGATTATCAAAGTGAAAATAAATAAAAATGCTCACCCATATCCTGGGCTCACAGAAAAACTCCAAAGGAAGCAATCTTCAGGAAGAGATCCTTCCTCAAAGGCAGTCAGTCCCTAAATGGGGTCTAGGAGAGGTGCATCCAGGCTCCACCTCTTCCGGTCACACAGCTGAATTGCTGTGCTTCACCTGTGCTCCTGCTGCTGACTGGGTGCCAGCCTCAGGTGATCAATCAGAGGTTCAGGCTGTGATTCAGCCCCATTGTCCATGGGCTTAGGTATGCTTCAATTTAACAGTAGAGATTGTAAAACCCTCTTGAAATGCTGGTACAAGTGTCACTACATCTGTTTCTACTTATCAAGTCTGTCAGAGACAGGAGTGATCTTTGCCTCTGGCTGGATGCATGAACACTGCTACCATCTACCAAGAAAACAAATGGACAAAATTCACTATCAGATAAGAAAAGTTTTAATGTGGAAGGAGGCGGCAGAATATGTTTCCAAAAAAAAAAAACATAAAACATAGTTCTGCTCTTTAGTTTAGCATCCCTTAAGTTTTTTATTTTTCAATTTTAAGTGTCACTGCAGATGTTGTATTTTGTACAACAAAATTCTCCTACCTAGTTAATTGAGTTTGATGGCTGCTTGTGTGAGTGACAGCTCCTCCCACTCTTCTTTCTTACTCTCTTTGACTTCATAACCTAACCTTTTCCTTCTGCTTTCTCCCGCTTCCCCACCAGTACCCAAGGAAGAAATTGTGTTTAAAGATTCAGAAGTACTGCTCATAGCAGGATGCTGTGCTATATTGCTTTGAAAATGTGCAAGTTGATTTTCTTCTTCTGTTTTTAAAGAATGAGTTACTGTTAAACTCAGAATTTTACCTAGTTGTCATTAATGTGATTGATATGTTTTTTTTTTCCTAACTTTTTTTCCCCCGAAGATGAAATTGGAAATTAATGACTGTTTTTCTGAAATTAAACATTATGCTATAGACAGAAGTCTCTCAGGTAAGTAGTTATACACATCATTGAGACAGCAACTGATTTGGAAGGGTGACATCTTAAAACAAACAAACAGTGAATATTAGTGTCTAATACCTGGTTTTCCTCATTCATATTTTTCTGATACTTCTATATTAAAACCAGATGAAGTTTCAGTCTTTCTCTGTTTTTGCTGTTGATCTATTGTAGTGATTCTGTACTTTGAAGTGACTAAAATGGCTTAACATGATCACAGAATCATAGGATCACAGGATGATTTGGATTGGAAGGGTCCTCAAAGTGCACACAGCCCCAACTCCTGCCATGGTCAGAGCTGCCCCCCACCACTTCAGGCTGCCCAGGGCCCAGCCAACCCGCCCTTGAGCACCTCCAGGTATGGGGCACCACAGCTTCTCTGGGCAGCTCTGCCAGTGCCTCATCACCCTCTGAGTGAAGAATTTCCTCCTAATGTTTAATCTAAATCTCCTCTCTTCTAGTTTAAAGACATTCTCCCTTGCCCTATCACTTTTAGACCAGTAAAATGTTGCTGTCCCTCATTCTCATAAGCTCTTTTCATGTACTGGAAGGCCACAATGAGCTCTTCCTGGAGCCTTCTCTTCTTTAAAATCTGATCTGTTTATTTCTTAGATATAGCTATAAGTAACAAAAGATGTGTACCATCAGCCTAAGAAACTGCCAGTAGAGACAGTAAATAGTTTCAGTACAAGATCAAGGATGAAGCTAAAGAGCAGGAAACCTTACTTGCTGGATGAGAATAGAGAAACAAAATGAAAGTGCACTTAAAAGAAATCATTAATGCCATCATGGTCAACACACATTCTGTGTGAGTTTGTGTTTGCCAAGCAGCAACCTTTAGAAATGTTAACTAGCAAGTAAAGCTGGTTGCCATTTTAGCATTTATTTCTCCTGATAGTGTTATCTGTTATAGGTCAAACAGCTACTATGGATGACAGCTTAATAGGTCATCTTAAACAAAATATACACACAGAGCCACTGATTAAAGACTATATAAGTAAGCAAAGATGAGACATTTAATTTTTAGGTAGCTACAAAGGATTGAGAATTCCATAACAAATACCAAATCCTGTCACAATATCATGTACACAGGCTGTCGTTCTCTAGGGACTGTGCAACTGCTTTACTGAAGAGCAGTTCATTTTCCAGAAAAAGTGTCCACTTTAGGAAAACTCCCATTCTTTGCTTTTACTTAAGGATCTGGAGAGCCCACCACATAACAGCATCTGCTGCCATCAACAGACTATTCTTAATCCTTCTTTACTTGTCTTTCCTTCCTAATTATAGTCAAAAATAGGTCTTTTTAGGTCAAATCTGGCTTTAGAGATGGTTCAAAATACCACTGACTTTTGTGCCAAAATCTAATGGAGCTCATCTTGCTTCTTCACTTTGTCATCAGACTAGCAGTAACTGGCTTGTCCTAGTGAAAAGAGTCTTGTCTAATTTCCTCAGGAGAAAGCTTAGTGTCTCTACACCAGTGTAGAAATTTGAAATGTGAACAGAAAATTTAAGCCTGAAACAAGCATATCTAAACAGAAAAAGATGTCCGTACTGCTGAAAGATCCCTGCTCCCAAGCCCAAGAGGCAGTGTGGCCTGTGCCCACACATTAATCTCCATTTAGAGCAATGGAAGCATCTGTGCCCACACTGCATCACACCTAAAACAGGTATGTTATTGCTATCTCAGAGTTTTAATGGTTCAAAAAATCTGAATCTGTGTGAGAAATGACCCAGAAAAATGGCAAATATAATAACATAATTCCAAGGCGGAGATAAGTTGCATGTTCATGAATGTGGCATGGCGGTTTGTGAGTCATAAAGGACAGAAGGGAGTACAGTAGAGAAGGACAGAAAGATCTGGGTATGGTCTCCTCATCAAATAATTTCTGGATCCACATCTGACTATTGTCTTGGATGACATTTGGTTTTGCTCCAAAGCAAGGTACAGGAACAAACTAGCATTGATGCAGTTTGGATGATCAGGAGATATTGACATGAGAACAAATAAAGGAAGTGAGCGTAAACATATCCCTAGATCCTTCCTCATAATGGAAAATTGTTCCCTATTCTAAGAATAAACATTAACTGAAAAAGCACCCCCAAAAACAAAAAAAACCCACAACATTAATAGAAAGAAACCAAACACATACACACAACTACCCTGGTCTAGATTAAAGGAAATACACAATTCATCATTTCCGACACATCAGGGGCCTTTTTTTTGCCACTGGCAACTGTCAGTCTTCAGGTAATTTCATAATATGTCCCACAGTACAGCCCTTGGGAGGAGTGAGAGTTGACTGAAAGAAAAAAAAATTAAAAGCCTTCAGTAAAAGGCAGAGTGAGAAGGAGCTTAATTTACAGCTTTAATGTAAAAATTCTTTGTGCAGAGGAGACGGTAATGATGCCATTATGTTGGGCAGGCCCAATACAGAATATTGTTTATGTAGATACAAGTGTTAGTGAGGACAGACCGTAAGTCATTTCCCTAGCAAAGAAATAAGCAGACTTAAATGCAGCTTTTACGAAGACCAAAATGATATTAGACTTCTAAAGACTGAATTTCCTGTTTTCTTGAGTGGATAATTATATTATTTGCTTGTTTTATCTGGTATGTTTGGGTTTTTTCAATGTCACTGAAAAACATCAGTGTTGCCGTCTGTTCCTGTCTATCCTCCCCAGGTGGCCCTGGTTCATCCCCTCACCATGCCTGGGCTATCAGTGGGGCCCATCACCTGTGCGTGGCTCTGCCTGCCCTGCTCAGATTCCACAAGCTGTGCCTGTCCATGAGGCAGAGCTCATGCTGGGGTCACTTTGGCTCCCCACATGCCTTGCCTGGCAGAGAAGCCTCTTGCTTTTCCTCACATGTCCAGATGCAGGATGTGAATGACCATCTAGCAGTCCTTCAAAAGCAATCTGCCAGTTACATCATCTGGACATGAATCAATTCTGAGATGTAGTTGACGTGTGTTGGCATGTACATCTCTAACTGGTCAGTCCCTCCTGATCTGTTTGCATGCTTGGTTGTTTATGCCCAAGAGCATCCCTGATACTTATTCTATTAAGCTACATTTCTTAAAACAACTTTGAAGTCTAATTGAATCGTTCAACTTATTTGCATTCCCCATCAAGATGGCAGCACCTGCGCACTTACAAAGTGTACAATATATTCCCTCTGCTAGACTGGTAAGGAAGAATTAAATACTAATTATTACGGAACTATTAATTAAAGCATTAAATGACACCCAGGAGAGTCTCCTGCACAGCCTGCATCTTGATAGTAGTTGCAATAATGACATAAGACATATTTTCTAAGTAAAGTTTTCCAGCCTGTGGAATACATTCCTTCTAATATTTTCACCCAAGCCACATTTATGGGTTTGCGTTTGTGGCAATGTGAGAAGCTTGTCCTGTAGCTACCAGGATTTAATATAGTGCCACCTGGAAGGAAATACTATAACTGACCAAGACGCATCTGTACAGTGCTGCAAGTGTTCCAAACACACTTATGTTCTCTAGTGGTCAAGACAGACCACAGCCTGAAATCTCTCCCAGAGATCATATTTTGATAGTAAGCCTCTCTGTTTGATACTAGACCTCTCCATTTCAATTTTATCTCTTTTGGTTTCAAGAGTACCCCCTTCTATTCCATAGGCACCAAAGTGAGCTAGGAAATTTGTACTCTGTGGGGTCCTCCTTAACCCCTTAATAGTGTGGATTGGCTAAGCCATGCTCATCTCTTATCATCTAACACAAATCCAAGGATAAGATAATAAGTGCAGATAGTTGCATTTTTTTTCCACAAGGAACTTCATAGATAATCTTATGCTCAGTATGAATGAACTCAATGCTATTAAAACAACAGTGTTTTTGCAAGATGAAGAGATAGGAATGTTTTTCTTTTCTTCCATTGGAAGGATCAACTCTTCTCCAGCAAAGGATCTAGTTATGGCTCAGTTCTATGTATCTGCAGACTAATGAATATTGTTATGATGCAAAGAAATCATCTGCGTGTACAGATGAAAAATGCTTCTTTTTTTTTTTTACATAATGCATTAACTCTGCTGTAAGTGTTCTACACACACTGGTTTTCAAACTGGAGGAAAAACAGGGCTGTGGTAATTACTGCAGCCCACATAGAACGTTTTTCAGTCAATACAGTGTCAGAGTATTTCATTATGAGTACAGTCAGTAGCAATCCACGAATTCAGAAGACCAGGAAGCTCAGACTACTGAGGACAAGGAGAACATGGTCTGCCTGAAATCTAGCTGCTGTCTGATAAAGGAAGATGATGAGATTTAGAAGAAAGAGAGAAAATGTAATGTGATGTTGAAGTCATGCTACTCTGTTGACCGAATGATTCACTGAGCATCATATCCTCCGTAAGAGGTGAGAAGTAATAAGCAAAGAACTTTTTGGCATTTCTATCCATGACAAGGTCCAAGCCAACTCTTCTGCTCTCATCATTATGCTGCTATAGCAGCTAACTACAGACAGCAATATAAAGTCAGTGTTACCATGGGCAAAGGAGTGAAATTTAATTAAAATAAACATTTATTCCCAGAGAAGAGGGTTCTAATTCTTATCTGTTTGCCCAGAATTGCTATTGCAGACTTGATTATGTAGTTACAAGTACAGTACTTAAAGCTCATATATTCTATTTTGAAGGTCAAAATTCTCTAAAATTTGTTATAGTTGTGATTGTGATTTATAGCTGCAGAGATGGGAAGTTTTCATCAACCCAGGGGAAACTGTCAAATGCAACCACACTTCAATAGGCACAAAGTAGCCTTTGGAGGAATTCCTGGTTTTGCTTTCTCATAAAACATCCATCAAATTCTAATCACTTCTTATTGCTGCACAAGCAGTAGCTTTTTTGAGTTAGGTAAGCCAGTTCAGTCCTTCTCATTTAATCTGTCCTAAATTTACATAATGGATATGACCTTTATGTGACTCTCTTAGTTCTTATTTCTGCTCCATATTTTCCTCTTTCTCCAGCAGGTCAGAGCCCTAAAGTTCTGTCATTACCGTAAACTTTTGCCCCTTCATATGCCTTTGATGTTGGCCTTCATTAAGTTGGTATGTGTGCTTGTATTGATATGCATATATTTAACATATGTTACATATATATGTGTACAAACAAGTAGATAGATCATCTTTGTCCCTGTCTACACGTCACAGTGACAATCTTGAGAGAATAAGCTATGTACACAGTGCAATATTCCCCCTGGTTGACAATGACTTTTTAATTGTTTAGCATCTAAGGCATAATTGTTGTGACTGCTATTGGGCCAGATGACTTGCTACTTCGTGTCTGAATGTTTTGCCATCAAATCTTTGTATTTTTCACCACTGGCTGAAAAACAGTTCAAAGCCTGAAATGGTCACTCTGTCAGTGAACTCAGTGGAATAATAGTTTCTTACAGAACACAGTGAATTAGGCTCAGAATGGCAACAGACCATTTCTAGGGAATAATAATCAAAATTCTAATTAAGTTGTCCACTTCTTCACTGTGGTAAGCCACATATTCAACTTTGGGCTGCTTGCCCCTCAAAGCAAAATTTTCCAAGTTCAGCTTGCATTCTGTCTATAAAAAACAGTGCTTAGACTTATTCAGCAAGGATACTTGCTGGCATGCTGATGTGGTTTTCCTAAAGACAAAATCACAGCTAGTGGTGAACTGAAATCTTCTAAGTTGTCAATGAAGCCAGTGCATGGGAGACTTTAGGTTGGTTCTTTTATGGTACTGTGCTGCTGATACGTCATGATAGAACAAACCATACTTGCTACATAAAGCTGGCTATCCAGTCTTCAGTCTTAGGCTCCATTCCTCTTTCCTGGTATAAAAGCTGCAAATGCATTCTTAGAGATGCACAGCTGTAAGAATCAAGCCCGGTTTTATAACTTCCACATCTGAGTAATCCTCCCAAATTATAACAGCATACATTCCCACTATAGGCAAGAGGAACTCAAAAATAATTTCTCATTTTTAAGTTGTCTCTGCCAGTGTCATTTTTTATATTCCCATGTGCATTTTCTTCTTCCAGGAACTGAAGGAAAACAGAATGATGAGAAAGTATGAAGGAGATGACCACCAATTTCCTTCCATTGCTAAATTACTGATTTATAAGAAGAAGCATTATGAAAATTAAGTTTGTATCACACATGTTCCTAAAATTTTCTGAAACATAAGCTGATTTTAATTAAAATGAAAGATATATGTAATGGGGGACTTGCCCGTCTGCCAGGAATAGCTGTCTTGTTCCCTCTTTCCCACCACAGGTATCCAACGTCAACTGGAAAAAATACTTTGTTTTGTTCTTGTATTGAAATTCTGACAATGGAGACTTAATAGCAGTTGGAAACATAACATAGCAGAGAGCAATGCTGTGCCTCACATGCATAATCAGTTTGTGAAAACTAAAAATAATAATAATAATAGAACCAGCAGACACATCTTTTGTAGAATCACTTCATACAGTAGTTACAGAACAATGTATCACACTGACTGATCCATCTTGCTAAACACCATGACAAAGTAAATGAGCATTTGTATAAAGATGCCAGAAGAGTTGAAGCTTAAATTAGAGAGCCTGTAACCTTTGTTTGTGATCATAAATTATGGAGAAATCCTGCAGGGAAAAATGTAACATTAAAAAATTCAGAAAAAGCCAACAGATATGACCTGTCAAATAGTAAAAACGTATTGTACTATACTATATACCTAACATTACTGACTTAGGATGCTATAGCATACTTCCAACAGCTTCTGCAGTTATCTCACAGGTTAAATGAACACCCGCAGATGAACACTGGTCAAATGACACACTGATTGTCATTTAAAAGACTAAGGTATAAAAATATTTTCAATAAAATCAATGTCCCTTCCATCCTGAAGCTACAAAGATTTATTCTCCGTTCCTGGGTGAAGAGCTGATACTAGGGGCAAGCATAGAATCTGCCAGGACATATGGCTTTTTTCCCATGAATAACTTAAAGAAAATCAGGGAAGAAAAGAAAAAGTCCTACTCTTTCAGATCCAATAACCTCAGTTGTAACTTCTAACAGCTATGCATCAGTAGGTTATAACAGGGCTAAGTTTTAATCACTGATGTCTTCTTAAACACTAAAATGGTGATATATCACCCTCAGATGTGCAATTGGAACAAAAATCTGTGAGCATTTAAGAGATGTCATGTGCAGTATAAGCCCTTTCTGTCTGTAATGCAGCTCAAGAGGAATCACAGTACTGAAAAGTCACTGCAGGCAGTGAGTGCTTCCTGCCTGAGTTTGTTCTGTTAGCCCTTTCTTTTGCTGTCTGGATGAAAAAACAAACAAACAAACAAAAATCAAACCGAAACAGGGGAAGGAAAGATGGAAGGAGGAAATCTGGTCGTGCATATTTGCAGGTTTCTCTGACGGGCTGTAGAAGAAAAACTTGTGGGGAAAAATTGAAGCAACAGAAGCCCAACTATTCTTTCCTTAAGAAAAGCAGAATTTCTGACTTACCTAAGGATCTATTTTTGTTACTGTATTAAAATTTGCCAATGACCTAGAGTTGGTTGCCATTTTTCCCCCATTTTTCACTCTACAAGCAACCTCCACAATTAAATTGAAGAAACTTTCAAATATTTATGATCAAGTGATTCTGCCAGACTTGCCAAATCATGTAAAAGAAAGAAGACACGATCCTGCCTGTGGACTGTAACAGTGAAGAGGCAGAGGTTAGGGTACCAAGAGCAGTATGCTTACAGCACCCTAAAACAAGCAATGCTGTACTATTTGCTGTGTTCAGACACTACCATTCCCAGGAGTTACTAATGCTTTGAGCAGCATTGTTGATCAGTCACTTCAGTGTTCATCTCTTATCTGCAGGAGCTCCCTGCTTGCTAACTCCCTTTCAGCTCAATACTGTAGAAAAGTGAGTGTCTAGCATCAGCATATAGCAGCACATATGTTTGTGGAAAAAATATAAACCTTGCAAAATATTTTCCTCTTGAGTCAGTTGATCTTAACATTTAGCGGCTTACAATGAATTGACATTCTCCCCTGTTCTCAACAACAGCAAGAGGAGTGATGGATGGACATAAGTTTTCGGAAGATGAATTCAAACAGAGGTGCAAACACAGTGTGCACCAGTTTGGAGCAGAAGCCTATGCTAGGCACATTGAAGGGCATGTGGAATCCTATTTCTTTTCTTTGACTACTTTGCAACCAATCTCCAAGGTGAGGTCCCTGAAACACATGCCCAAATTCAGAGTTTTAAATCTCTCTGTCTTTCTTCTGTCCACTGTTGGCAGATCTCTGTAGTTTAAAAACTGGAATCACAAGTCCTGTGCTTGGCTTCTCTCAGGTTGGTATGTGTGCTCATGCAATAGTGTACACACATGTATGGACAAGTATGCAGATCAGTATGACTTAACTTTTCAGAAGGGAAAGAAGAGAATGAGTGAAGAGCTACAGAGTCTACACTGATATGCTTTTTCTTTTTCAGAGCAAAACTTGGAAGTTTAATTCACATTGTGGATTCAAGTTCGGGTCAGTCATATTTAGCAGCCATGCGACTGATTCTCTCATTCATATTTTCCTTTATTTCATGAGAATGAGGAAGCATCTTCTCCATGTATGTGCTACATGTGCTACATTTTTTTTTTTTTTAATAATTGACTTCTCATTTTTATTTTCCTCATGTAAACATCTGCTGGATTACTACTCCAAGAACAAAATAGCTAATAGAAAGCATAAATGTATGTGAAATGATGCTGTCTAACAATGCAAAGAGATGCAATCTCCTAAAGTTGATTTTCATAATGTGCAGAAATCCAATGGTTGTCAGGTGCCATCAAGCATCCAACTATTATGGTAACTGTATAAAATTAATAATCTCTCAAACAAAAGGCTGCCAGATTAAGCCATACAAGCTGCACCAATTGTGCAGGTTTCTATCGCTTAAGTAATTGCAGGGTTGAGAAATATCACTAGTGTAGTTTGGGGTGACCTTGTTTTGTCAGCATCCACAAGTGGAATTAAGATGAAAACAGATGAGTGTTCACTTGTTAACATTATAAACTGAAAGGATTCAAAGCCTGCCTGGATTTTCAGATGTGAGCGCCAGCATCCACAATCAGTCAGCATACCAGATTGCATGTGCACAGCATACACATATCTGTGCTGTATAGACAGCACCAGCAAAATTTAAGCAAAGGAAAAGCAAACTCAAAGACGTGCCGCCGCATGAAATCTCATCTACAATCAGGTTAATAAAACAAGTAAACACATTTGCAAGGCTAGTATTATCTAGGAAGGTTTTCATTCCTCAGTCCAACTTTAGGATAAAGCAGAAACAGAGTCCTGCTCTATCTGAAACCCCAGTATTTCAAGTTCTCCAGCAGCAGCACCAGAGAAGCTAATTAACGAAAACCAAAGGATGATGGAAAGAAGCAGCCAGATAAGCAGTAAACCTCTCCAGATATAAGCGCACAGCAAGCAAGATAATAAAAAGTTAGCAGGATTTACCGTTTTAATTATCCAAGTGGGCGTTTTGTTTGGGTTGGAGTTTTTGTGACAGCGCCGGGAGCTGTTTCCCCGAGGACAGGTCCGTACGCATCCACGCCGCGGAGCGCAAAGCAGCAGCCACGGCTCCCCCTCCAAAAAAATAATTAAAAAAAAAAAAACAAAAAAAAACGAAGAGGGAAAAAATAAAACCACGGGGAGAGGAAGGAAGAGGAGGTACCCGCCGGCCGGGCAAACTCCGCCGGCTTTGCTCCCGCAAGGCTGATGGAGGCGACGGCTCCGCGCAACTTGCGCACCGGGCGGAGTGGAGCGGCTCCACCGCGGCCCCCAGGGGCTGCCCAAGGGCTGAGCCGGACACGGAGAGCGTCCCCGCGTGGATCCCGGGTATCCGGCGCTGGGTGGAAGGGATGCTGCGTGTTCGCCGCCTTTTCAGTCTCCGCCTTGTGCCAAAGCAGTGGGTGGGAGGGGAAGTCTGTAAGTGTATCAGTCTCTCATCTGCCGCGGGTTTTTGGATCCTCCGAAGTGCTGCTGTCTTCCTCCCAAATATTATGAACAGGCTGTATGCGATGCGGTGCTGAGGTGGAATATGTGCTCAGCTCTCTGCAACGGTTGCATACCATCTGGCAAAGCTGTGTGTTTAGACCAGGAGATCTGGAAGTGGCCAATACTTTGCCACTCCTAATCCATGACTGAAGGTACCCAACTGCTATCCCTGAGGTGAGCCCCGGGCTCTGCAGCACCGACCAGCAGTTGTGCATCTATTTTGTGCCTTCCCTCTGCCTCCCTGGCACTCAGTGCTGGGCCTGCGTCTGCAACATGTTCCTGCAGTTGCTTCTAGCCTGGCATCCCAGGAGGCTGAGCATAATGTGGATAACCTGTCTGCAAGTACAGCTTTCTGCTCCTCTTACACCACGTGCAATTGACTTTCCTCATGGACATTTTACTTTGGTACTAATTAAACTCTGTGTATCCTTTAATCATTTCATGAGGTTTGCTGTTTGCTTGGATCTCTGCTTACACAAGTATTTGTTTTTGAGACAAAAAGGAAATGTAAGGGGGTGGGGGGGGGAGGGGGGAGAACAAACCCCTATGTGGCAGATCATCTGTATAGATAGCAACTCTAACGCTTTCCCTCATCCTATGGCCACACTGTAGTTCCATCTGTTTCCTTAGAGGCAGATTTCCTTGGTCATTTGGTGACTGTCAACATGGTGGCTGCTTAGGGCTTGTCTTTCTGTAGGCCTTCAAGGTTCCAGCTTTGTATGAGGTGAATGCAAGCTAAGGCTCCACCGAATAAAGTCTTCTCCCTCAGTCACCAATTGAGTGCATCTCCTGCTGACTTTTGATTAAATGAATAAAGTTTTAATTATATAAGTGACCTTAGCAATAAAAGAGGTTAAACAGAACAGTCTTGCTCTGTCCATTTCTCCTGGTGAGTAGATGACTGTTTATTATTAACCTGCATTCGCACTGTGGTCTGCTTCTGGACTTCAATTGATGTCATTACAGTGAGCCTAATGGAGGATTTGAAAGTGCCTCTCTACAACAGACAATTTAGTATATGATTTTTCTGCAGTGCCTATAAACATTTAAAAAGATTTTGTCCTAGGGAAAAGGGCTTGAGTGACACTGATAGTGATAGAAATTCTCCAGTAATTCCCAAAACAGTGTGCTGGAGCATTGGTTGTCACAGTGTGAGCAAGTAATCTTTCCAGCTCCTTCTTCAAATACCCCCTTAGGGCCTCTTGCTTCCTGTGGTGTGATGCTCACAACACACTTGGGATCTGCTTGTTGATTCTTTGTGTTTTGTGTGTTCTTTTTGTTTTAAAACATTGCCCAGCTTCAAATTGCACTTTTTTTGAGCAAAGCTATCCCTGTCCAGCACAGTGGCATCTTGGCCAGCTGCTGTCTCTCACAGCAGTAGTTTTGATGATAGCAAGAAAGGACTTTTCTCTTTTGATTATAACAAGTAGCAATTTAAGGCTTATTTCCAAGAGTAAATTTTCTGTTGTGTTGCTTTACACAGGAGCAGTCACATTGGGTCAGAGAGGAAGTCATTCAAAGTCCATTATCTCCTCTCAGAAGAAAGCTGGTAGCGAGTTGGAGAAAAGTACATGACCTGAGAAGCCTTGTCCTGTATACTCTCTTGTCTTCCTGAAGCATAGGCATTACTCCCTTTGTGAACACTTTTATTATGTTGGCATCCATAGTGCCCCTTCAGCAAGCTGTTTGGTTTAAACTTCTGTGTGGTTTCTTTTGTTTTGCTTTCTCTTCTTGTGTGTCAAACTGAATGTCAAACAGCTGTGACAATTTTCTTCTTAACTGATATTTTCATTAGATGGGATACACCTATTGAAGCCTCTGTACTTGAAAAATTTGCAGGCCAATGAACAGGTAATAGTTGCATTCAGAGCCATTGCAGTTACTAGGGGGAGAAAGGTCTATGCTTACCTACTTTGATCTCAATTCTTTGGAGCCAATTTTCATCCAGTCCATCTATCCTCCTGTCACCAATATTTCCCACTAAACCATGTCTCTCAGTACAACATCTGAATCCTTCTTGAACATCTCCAGGGACAGTGACTTCACCACCTCCATGAGCAGCCTGTTCCAGCACCTGACTACTGTTTCAAAGATTTTCCTAATGTCCAATCTGAACCTTCCCTGGTGCAACTTGCGGCCATTCCCTCTCATCTCTAGTTACATGGGAAAAGAGGCCAACTTCCACCTCACTACAACCAAACTCCGCTCAGGTAGTTGAAGAGAGCAATAAGGTCACATCAATCCTCTTCTTCTCCAGACTAAGGAATCTCAGTTGCCTCAGCTGGTTCCCATAAGACTTGATCTCCAGAACCATTACCAGCTTCATTGCCCTTCTCTGAACATTCTCCAGGGCCTCCATGTCCTTCTTGTAGTGAGGGGTCCAAAACTGAACACAGTACTCAAGATGTGGCTTTGCCACGGCTCAGTATAGAGGGGTGGTCACTTCCTTGCTCCTCTGGCAGCACTATTTTTGATATAAACCAGAATGCCATTTGCTTTCTTGGCCACCTGGGCACATTTCTTGCTCATGTTCAGCTGAGTGTCGACCAAAACCTTCAGATCCTTTTCCCTATGCAGTTTTCCAGCCACTCTGCCCCAAGCCCGTAGTCTTACATGGAATTGTTGTGGCCAAAGTGCAGGACCCAGCACTTGGTCTTGTTGAACTCCATCCCACTGACCTCAGCCCAGTGATCCAGCCTGCCCAGATCCTGGAGGTGGGCCCTTCCTACCCCCAGGCAGATTGGCACCTCCTCCCAACTCGGTGTCATCTGCAAACTTACTGAGGGTGCACTCAATACCCTCATCCATGTCATCAATAAAGATATCAAACAGGACAGGCCCCTATACTGGCCCCTGGGAAACCAGCTTCTTCCTTGACCTGACAGTGCCACCATTATCTCAGACATTTGTTCTGAGACAGTTCTTCGGGTATGTCTACAGCCAGAGAAATTCCAGGGGGTGCTTCTGTCCATTTTACCATCTGATTATCTCCACAAAGTACTTTAAATGGGAAAATCTGAATCTGATGATATCAGTAAGGATACAGTTAGTTACCTACCACTTCAGAAGGCAGCTTTTCTTAGCATCTGTCTGCAGAACTGTCCTGCAGTGCATGCATAGCTTGAGAAGATGGAATTGTGGAAGGAGATAACATGCTGGGCTGTGAAGCAGGTGCAGGTTGGCACAGGGAATCCCCTATTCAACTCAGTGTTTGAAGTTCCAGTAACCAGCTGGGTTGATTTTCTCTTTCTCCCTACAAATTCAATTTGGTGTGCAGAAAAGAATCTGAACTCATTTGTAAACTACATCCTTTGTGAGCTTTCCACGTGAAAACTAGAGACTTGATACATCTGAGAGCCTGGGACTTTATGTTTAAATCCCCCTTACAGTTAATCAGATGGAAAATTTGCTTCTCCTGTGAGGGATTCCATTGACTGCAACCGCTATTTCTTTCTGGGTTGATTTTTTTCCTAGACATTGAAAAGCCTTAGTTGTTCCTTTCTTCTTCACTTTTTCCCGTTCATTGAAAAAAACCTGGTGGTGGCTGGAGTTTGCTACCTGCCTTCCTTTCAGCCTGGATTGGATCCACAGACCTCACGGTCTGAGATGAGTGCTGAGGGCAGCATAGGCTGTACTACACTGTAGAAACTGATGGCATATTTTAATGAGATGTTATGTGCTTTAGCTGGGTATTTGCTGCTTATACTGTCACTATACTTGTACTGTGCCAGCATTGCCTGTTGATTTTAAGGCAACATGACACAAAGGAGAGCCATCAAGTGTTCTCTGAGGAGAGTAGACGGGTCCTGATCTTGTTTATTCAGATGTAACCACCAAAGGCATTAAACGCAGAACAACACAGCTTAACCTGATGTGAGAAAATGTATAATCAATGAACATACAGATGTTATAACTAAGAAATATAAAGGAAAGTTAGGGTAAATAGGTTATCATGCTAAAGAAGAATAGATGGAAAGCTTACCCTTACTCTAGCTTGCTGAGAAAATTCCAAGAGTAGCAATCTCAAAATAGACCCTTCCCCACTGGTAGTCAGCTCATAAATGGGGTCTAGGAGAAGTGGAGCCAGGCTCCACCCCTTCTGGTAGTAGAGGAGAATTGTCTTCACCTGTGCTCCCAGGGCTGACTCATTGCTCACCTTAGATGGTCAATCAGAGGTTCAGGTGTGATTCAGCAGTTCCCATACAGATTAATACAGCAGGTAGGGCTGCCAGATGTTTCTTCCCCCTGTATTTATGATAGGCAAATAGAAAAGCTACTGCTCAGTCTCTGGGGCTATACTGCCTTGGTGAAGAGCCTCTCTGGCTGAGGTTGTATCACAGAGGATATGAGTGCGTTTTTGATTAGTGCTGCTCTGCTCTTAGAAGAGCTCTAGCAGTCGACAAACATCTCGATTTACTTGGTGTAAACCAAGTAAATGCTGGTTTGGACACCAAATCAGCATAATGTGAAGATCCAGATCAGGCTCAACTGGAGAACAGATCCCTCAGAGCAGTGCTTAGAGGCTCAGCATGTGGCTGGGTGGACAAGAGAAGCAAAATGATCCATGCTGAACCTGTAGTGCAGCTGCTGGCAATTGGCATTAGTCATCTTTGGGAGCTGTAGCCAAGTCTCAGGGTGACCATGTGACTGATGGCTCACGATCCTTGCCCTTTCTGCTTCACTATAAATACCCACAAATTTGGGATAAAATGTGATGTGAGGATGTCTGGCTAATTTCAGATGACAGTGGTTATGGTGTTATTATTTATATCACTGTGTCTAGAGAGCAAGGAATTTAGCCTCTGACTCTGCCTTGCATAGCTGCTGCTGTGCTATGCTGTGCCCATAATGAGGGTTGGTGGGGCAGGTCAGCAGGAATGGTGACAGGCTGTTTATGGTTTGCAGTACCAGGTACTCAGCCTCTCTCAGAATTAGGCCATTTGTTTGCAACCTTTAATTAAAGCACTCTCATCTCCTTTAAGTCTGACTATTAAGCGAGAATGAAGATCACTACTTAGGAAAACATCTGATTATCTTTGCTCAATGAAATGTGTATATCTCATTGCTGTGTATCCAAGCAGGGGGAAATCTTTACCCCCTGCAAACAGTACTTATACTTGATCACAGAATCACCGAGGTTGGAAAAGACCTACAAGGTCATGCACTCCAACCATCTACCTATCACCAATAGATCTCACTAAAACATGTCCCTCAACACAACATCCAAATGTTCCTTGAACACCTCCATGGTGGGTGACTCCACCACCTCCCTGGGCAGCCCATTCCAGTGCCTGAAATGGATGTATTTGTACCTCTCTCATCACATTCTGCCATTGGATAAAATTCAGATATACCCAAAAGCAGCTTTAGTGTGGTGTATGAGACAGGTCTTGTTGGGTTACTAGACTCCAAAGAAAACAGAAGGGCCAAGAGTCCCTCTTGAAAAAGGGAGAAGGTGAAACTTCTATGAAGTGAGGGAGAAAAAGAAAATGCTTGGGCATTAGCACATGCTGCTCAGGATGGTGGTGGAGCCACTGTCCTTGGAGGTGTTCAGGAACTGTGTGGATATGGCATTGAAGGACATGGTTAGTGGACATGGTGAGGGCGGGTTGATAAGTGGACTGGATGATCTTATGTTTTTTTCTAACCTTAACGATTCTATATACAGTAGCATGTAACTGAGGAATGAGAAATGGACTGAGACTTTAGAAAGAATGAGTGTTGACATGACGTACAGCAAAAAAGGAACCAAGTGACAAGTTACGCAGAAAGAAAACATGAAACATACTGTTAACCAAAAAATTAATTACGGAGTTTCCTGAGCATGAAAACTGAACCTGACATACAGCTGAGAGGGAAACCAAAGCTCCCTGGATGCTGATGCCCTGATTTACAACTAGATTATATCAGAATGAAGTTTAATCTCTCTTAGATTTAGTAACTTCCATTCCAGATGTCCACTGTTTTTTAGAGGAATCCTTCAAGCCAGGATATATGAATGTGTATGTTCATGTAGTGAGCACTACAGAAGTCAGAAAAATCCATATGCTTTCCTCCTTCCTTCAAAAGTGAGGATGTCCTCCACATTTCACTTTTTTTTTTCCTAAAGATACGTAATACATTTATTTATCTGAACCGATAACTGCCTAAGAGATATGATAGATTTGTCATTTCTTAGTAAGTACTGAATCTATTCTTACTCATAACAAAGAACATAAGGATCTGAGGGAATCTTTAGGTGAGAGTCACTAGGGAAATCTTGATTGTTTTCCCTGCTAAATTACTAGGTACCTACGTTTATCAGACTGGGCAGATTGGTGCCCCTAAGAATGCATGTTTTTATCTTCTGGAAATTGTATTTTCTGCTTGGCTGGGTGCTGCTTCTCTGTCAGCTGCTGTGATCATGCTTGCATATACTCATAGACAAGTATCAGAGCAGTATGAAACTGGAAATCTACAAGTTTCATAAGCCAAAGGAAAAAATGCTAATTGGAGGGTAAAATGGTACACATTATGCTTACAGCTACATAGGCAATAGTGTCATTGTTCAAAACATGTTTAAAATATATCTGATACGTCAAGATAAAAAGCTTTCTGTAGGGTATAAAACAGTAATATAAGTAGCAACTTCAGTACTCAGTTCAGTAACGATAAAAAAGGAGTATCTCCTTATCCCTCAAAGAGAAATGCCCTGCACAAATGCTGATCATGAGAACTACTGCTGTCAGTAGTACTTGTAGAGATGTGTCAGTGTTGATTAAAAAAAACAACTCAGTGGCACTGGGATAACTTCTGAAAATGGCAAAAGAAAAGCATAGTCTCTACTTAAGTATGTGCCAAAATGCCAGTAACAGAGGGAAGAGGGATTGCTAGCACTGCATTGAGGAAAAATATATTTAATTTCACTTCAACACAACCGAAAGCAACTTTAGTTGAAGAAAGGAATATGGACTAGACTCTACAGTGTGCCACTTTACTCTTCTTTCTCCTAATTTCTCCAGACATTGCCTTTTCTCTAATCTGTTTCTCTTCTGTATGTTTATAGGGTTGATTTTATTTTCCTGCCATATTATATCATTTCTCTGTTTCTTTTATTCTTGTCATTTAATGCACACCTTTTCTTCTTTCTATTACTTTCAGTCTTCTTGATTTTTTTTTTTTTTTGTTTGTTTTGGTTGAAATTATTGCTATTAAAGTTTCTCTTGGAAGCTTTGACCAAAGAGAAAGGATCTACTGCACAAGGGCTGCAGATACTATTAGTAAGTGGCAATCACTTCTCTCAGTCTGGGCCTTTCTCAACTCTTGATGCTCAGCCACTTTTAGCTAAACAGATTGGCTACTTTTTTAAAAATAAAATGAATGTTAAAAGCACAGTAATAATAATAGAGTTTAATAATATGCAAGATATCAGATGGGGATAAGAGAGCTATGTAGAATAGAGAAAAGGAAATTTCCAGCTACGTGAGATGAGGAAGAACTTACCTTCTATTTTATCAGTTCCAGGAAGCTGTGCCTTCACTCAGTCAACTTCATACACAACATTTCAAAATCCTTGGGAAGGAGCACATGCAAGGAATACTAAGTGCAAGAGTTAAACTCTGTACTAAAACACTTTCTGATGTTACAACAGTCTTTCCCTTTGGATTTTGTAAGTGCACTTTATTCAATTGGATTCCCATCCAAAAATCTGTATCTTCGTTCCCTACCAACAAGCCTCCAGAATTATTTTGATAACAAACAGCTTTGAACTCTGCTCATGGCAGTTGCCTCAATAAGCAGGTTGATTATGTTCTGATTCAGCTCTATTGAAAAATCTTCTACTGAAACCTGTGGGGCACAGTAATTTTCACTGACAAGTAGAGCCTTTGTCATCTTGGAGATATTTTCAAAACTAATGAGAGCTCGCCAAAGTGAATAACTCCATTCACCCTGTTGTAAAGAGTAGATCTAATAACCCAAGTCTTATGAATAGTCAAATCTGTAATCTGTAGGAAAGAAAAGGTAACCTTATCTCATGAGGAAAGACTGAGGAGGTGAATATGTAATCTTACTAAAAATACAATTAAGATCCACACAGGAGAAAGAGCAGAGAAAGAAAATCAAAGAGCAGCATAGCAGTAACTATTAGTTAAGTGACTGTACATTTGTCCCAGTTACATCTAATTAGTGTGTCAAGTCCAGCATCTCTTGCTTGAAGGTGAAGACAAAATATTCTTTGGTGGACATTTGTGCTGATTTGGCTGAATAAGACCAAGAAGGCCTTGATCATGGATAAATCAATGGTCGTCACTGATTCTGCTACCAAGTGCTGACTTCCATTAAGAGTGCAGGAGTTGAAAAAAAATCTCCTCCCCAATTCTTATCCTTCTTAATCCAGGAAGCTATTCAGGAAATATAGATTTCCTGTGCAGCCTAGCACTAAATTGCTGTTGGTTCTCTTAAGGAAATTTTTGAGGGTGGTTTTGATAGACTGAAAAGTAAACAGACTGCATTGTATAAATAATGTTTGAGATTAGATATCAGGGTTTGCTCAGATTTCTCTGAGTCTTTCTGTATTCTGATGCTTGTATGCATATTTAGAAAATTCCACAGGAAAATGAAAAGCCCAGGGAAACATTTTTTGCAAAGATTTTTAATCTTCCATTAGTAAAAACTTCACTGACTGCATAGTTCTTAAATGGATTGAGCTCAGGTGAGATTATGAAAGAATAGATGAGACAAAGTTTCTAAATAGATGTATCTTTCCGCAATATTTGCTTTTAAAGATCCAGTTGCTGAAATTGCTTCTTGCATAGCTAATGTGTATTTTATACTGGCTGATTGTTCAACTTATTTTGAGTAAAAGCCTGTAGGATTTGTGTGAATATAGACTGAAATCACTTGATATTTTAGAAGTCCCTGTTTTGTGAAAAACAGCTTTGTTGCCAAGACTCATTCCTGGAAATGTGTAAGATTATCAGTTTCTTGACTTCTAAAAATGTAAATCATATTTTAGGACCATCACCAATTTGTATGCTTGTGTGCTTGGATAAGCATATTCTTTCAAAACTCAGATAAACTGGAGAATATAAGAAGTTCTTCTGAAAGGGAATAAGAAGTAGTACTTTTGTGTTATTTTGGTTATGTCTTTGTTTTTCAATAAATATTTCAACTTTGTAAGTGATGGTGCAATTATAATTCAGAAGTATTTCTTATTAGCCCATTTTCTAAGAATAAAAATTAAAATCAAACACAGATTTGTGTTGATCAGACAACTATTTCACGAGATCCCCAAGAAATAAGACTGGAAAAATTCATGGCAGTTCATTGCAGTCAACTTTTCAGCTATTCACAAGGGAGGAAAACATTTTTGACAGTTGTCTTTCTCTAAAAACAAAAAGATTGGGGAAGTTATTGACAGTTCTGCTTTTATTTCTTTGTGCATCTGTGCATTTCCTGATAGCTAACTCTCTCTTCAGTTTTCTGTCTTGCATTACTTAGACTTCCCTTTTTCTCAAGAGGTGATTGGCTCTCTCTGTCACCCTGGAGCTCTGAATTTTTTCCTTGATTTCCCAGAATCATTTATTTTTCTACATATTCTTTTCCTCTCCCTCCATTTTGCATTTGTACTTTTGTGTGTCTTCTAAGTTGTGAACTCTTGCATGCATCCATTAGCCATTAGATCTTCACCTGCTTCCTCGCAGAGAAAGAAGCCCTTTGAGACACACTCTTCTCTATAGTTCCTATGCTGTGAGTGCTTTTTACTTTCCAACTCTAATAAAACCTTTGATCTTAACATTTAGTATGGATAATCTTTCAAAATCGTTTCCACTCATTTAAGAGTGACTCTTGCTTTCTTCTCCTGCTATGTCTTAGAATATTTAGGATTAATAGTAAAACATGATTAGGTATTCTGTCACAGCTGTGATCTTAAGATTTGTCTGACATGGGAGAGATCAGTGGATCATTAGTTCATGTTTAGCCTTTTCTGTGTTAATTTCAGCTACAACTTTAACAATGGTCTGATTGCTTTTACTTTTATGAAACTATCTTTACAAAGGAAAAAGAAAAAGTCTGAGGTGAGAACAAAGATGCCTCCTAAGTGTATTTTGCTGTTTGTCAAAAACACTTGCAGGCTGGTTTCCTAAATTTTAACATGTACACACAAACACAGAAAATTCCTTCACCAATGTGTTGGAAAGTTTCTATTAGGGAAAGTATTTACAGTTAAAAATTAAATACTCTTACACCTAAAATTACATTATTTTGAATTTATAAATGTAAAACTTGATATTCTTTTCAGCCTGTTCTTGAGGCTGGGGAGCCATCTGGCTTTAATTGATATCAGATTAAATGGGACATTGCCAGATGATTTCTACAGGGGGACAGAAACAAGGGAGATGAGTTTGTTTAGTAGGAGGTGGAGGGCTGAAGCGATTGCAACATGTTTTGGTTAGGTGAGTTGTTGGTCTCTGTCTTTCAGTAAAGCAAGTTGTTCTGATTAAAAAAATAAATCACCTCAGCTGCGAACCTAGTCCTTCTGAGCAGGCTGTTATTTTGTTCTGTGCTGTGACTGAAGATTTAGCCCTTAAAACAGGATAAGACTTCCAGCAGGAATTTTAGTGTTCATGCATGAAATAGTACTGTTTAGGCATGATGGATGCTTAAAAAAGGCAAACACAGCTGAGTTCACAGCATCTCTCTCAAATGTTGAAGTGAAGCCAAGGATGGTCTACAGCTTACATGCTCATATTTTTCTGAAGGTTTGTGCAGATGAAGTTGCTATCTCTAGGGCTACTACAGGGGGTGTGCTCCAGGTGCTTTGGTGGCCTGGTTTTGTTGGCTTTGGCAATTCAGACAGTGCTGCTTCTCTCTGACTCTCAAAAGTGGAAGTAATTATTCTTTTTATGCATATTATAAATATTGTCCCTCATGATATCTGATGTTGCTGTGATGCTGTTATAAGTGAGTAATGTGACCTTGAATGTTAATGATGATAACATGGGTAGGATAAGTTCTACTGTTCTGTGGAGTTGAAGCTTCATCTGAGAATGGTTTTGAGTGAAACTAAGTTTTACTGTAAGCCTTAATATAAATGTTTGGAATTAAGATATCCAAATACTTCGATGCTCTGAAACGACTTATCCCTATGTTAACATTTGGTAAATGTCAAATTCTTCTGTCACTTGGTTCCTTTTCTGTGTAACCACTTGTGGTTCATGAAAGCTTACAGAAAGGCTTGGTATCATTTTGCTGAAGAGGCAAAATTCTCAGCACTCACCTGTTTTCATGTATTCTTTTCCTAAACAAAGCTGTTCTGTTATGATAACTCCAACATATGATTCAAAAGAAACTTAAACGGTTCCTCAGAATATCACGTGCAGTATTACTGAGAGATTTGTACCTAAGATACTTCTTGACGCTAAATTAATCCTTAAATTGGCTGGGAGTGTGGATCTGCCTGGGGGTAGTGAGGCCCTGCAGAGGGATCTGGACAGGCTGGAGAGCTGGGCTGAAGCCAACGGGATGAGGTTCAACAAGACCAAATGCCGAATCCTGCACTTTGGCCACAACAACCCCAGGCAGCGCTATAGGCTTGGGGCGGAGTGGCTGGAGGACTGTGTGGAGGAAACGGACCTGGGGGTGTTGATTGATGCTCGGCTGAACATGAGCCGACAGTGTGCCCGGGTGGCCAAGAAGGCTAACAGCATCCTGGCTTGCATCAAAAACAGTGTTACTAGCAGGAATAGGGAGGTAATTGTCCCCCTGTACTCTGCACTGGTGAGGCCGCACCTCGAGTATTGTGTTCAGTTTTGGGCCCCTCACTGCAAGAAAGACATTGAGGCCCTGGAACGTGTTCAGAGGAGGGCTACGAAGCTGGTGAGGGGCCTGGAGCACAGGGCTTATGAGGAACGGCTGAAGGAGCTGGGATTGTTCAGCCTGGAGAAGAGGAGGCTCAGGGGAGACCTTATAGCACTCTATAACTTCCTGAAGGGAGGTTGTGGTGAGCTAGGGGTCGGCCTTTTCTCTCGTGTACACAGTGATAGAACTAGAGGCAATGGTTTCAAACTGCGCCAGGGGAGATTCAGGCTGGACATTAGGAAATATTACTTCTCGGAAAGGGTGGTCAGGCATTGGAATGCACTGCCCAAGGAGGTGGTGGAGTTACCGAACATGGATGTGTTCAAGAGACGTTTGGATGTTGTGTTGAGGGATAGGATTTAGCTGGGGAGTATTGGTGATGGTTGGACTGGATGATCTTTTAGGTCTTTTCCAACCTTGATGATTCTGTGATTCTGTGAAGTACCCATTTGATTCTTCCTGCTCTCCTTTTATTTCAAGTTCACTTTCTTTTAGACTTTGTTGTAGAACTTGAATATGCTGATCTTTAAGATGGGCTGTTTATGCTATAAAGAAAACAATCCATTGTATATTCTTTTAAAGAAGAACTTTACGCTAAACATAAAAGCTAAAAATGGTGTAACTTCTTAAAGAAAAGTAAACAGGAAACATTATGTGTTATGTTTTAATATGAAGTTCATTAAGAAGAAAATTGCTGTTGGACTACTGTCAACGGTTTATGGGCTGGTCCGGCCCAGTTCCGTGACCAGCAGGGCGGAGGGATCTGCGGATCCGCGCCTCTGGGAAAGGGGAAGCAGGGGACCCCAAAATACTTGAAAACAACAGCACTGATCTGAGGTGGAACAAATGATTTTACTAAATATAGTATTAGCAAAATACAATGAGAGAGAGAGAGAAGTCTGTTTGAATTGTATAGACCTCACCACAATGCTGGGGTGAGAAGTGCAGTCCAGTTGAGTGACTGAAGTACAGACGGCGAAGTGCAGATGGCGAAGCGCAGATAGCGAAGCGCAGACAGCGAAGAGCAGGCGAAGAAGAAGGATCAGGTGACCTTGCTTGGAGTTATATCCCCTTGCTGACCGCAAAGTCTCCTGGGGAAATGTAGTTCTTCTCCGACGGACAAACATTCGGCAGATATCAAACCCCACCCCCAATGCATCACATGATGTTATGGTGTGGAATACTGATGACCAAAAATCATAAAACCATGACAACTACTCCTTTCTTTGGAAAGTTGTATATGGGTATACTCTGGACACTGAAAGTTTCCAGTGGGCAAGAATGTATGTGGGGATATATGTGGGATATATCTATGGGATTTGTTCCTTCAGCTTCATGCTAATATTAAGTGCCTATTTTATAATTAGTTTTTTAGACCCCTTGAATCATATTGAAAAATGCTTGCAATGTGGATCAAAATACTGTGCCTTAAAATACAATTAGAAATAAATATTATTGGGATAAGTCAGCCATTTCTTAATGGGAAGGTCATAAGAGAATGTCCATAGATGACTGTAAATACGCTTGTTTGCAAGTTCATTACCATCATGTTATCGTTTACTAAACCTTTTGAGGGAAGAAGAGCAAGGCGGTGAGAACAAAGTTTTTGAGTAAGTTAATATCTTTATAGCAATTATACAAATACTAAATATTTGTTATTAAATATTTTTATTGATTCATTTTGAAGGAACAAAACATTCTAGAACAGTGGCTGAGATTCTAATACTCAAGAAAAAATTAATTTCAAAAGAGCTGCAGATAAATGGATTTCTGCATGAAATTAACATTGTTATAATTCAATATCTATTTCTGATGCGCTGGAGAATGCTGATGTTGTGTCCCTCCCCCTTTTTCTGAAGTCTGGAAATAGTAGACCAGCTTCTTCAGTACAACGTGATGCTGAACAAATGAACTGCACTGATATAAAGCTGCCTTATTTTTATAACTTAATAAAATACAATGCATTTTCCCTTAATTCATTCTGTTTGCATTGCTGGACATGACTCTCACTGTTTCCCACAGAAAGAGTGAAAAACAATTCCTTGTAAATGCTTTTCACTGAACAAATGATTAGAAATAAGTAGTAACACATGCTTTAAGCACTTTTCTGAGACTTTGGACCACTAGTACCCTTTTTCTGACAAAATAAGTGTTAATAGGGAAATTTTGTGTGGCTGTGGACTCAGAAACTGAGGTGAGAATCACAGAATCATCTGAGTTGGAAGGAAGAATTGAGAAGACGAGTAGCTGCAGTGCATGGGTCTTCCCTGGGGGTGCCTCTCTGTGTGCCTGACCCTCAGCAACACAGCCTCTGTCAAGACTTTGGCCGTGCATAGAGACTACTTGCAGAGGTTTCTTATACAAGTCTCAGGTTGCTGACAGGGGGTGATGAGTATTTGGGAAATTGTTTTTTCCTTCTCTCTGTGAAGTGTGCTACAGCCAGGAGCCCTGATCCTGAGCAGTTAATGGGATTGGTGCATTATGACACATCTGCTTCCCCAACGACAACTCAGTCGGTCTCTTCAGAGCCGCATTTTTGCCTCTTACAGGAAGAATACTGCAATATCTAGAAACTGCTCACTGAATATTAATGCTTAGATGAAAACTAACCAATTGCCCTGATTTATTTTTTTTTAATTATTATTTTTTAAATCCTTAGAAAAAAAATTGGCAAGAACTTGATTTCTGGGGAGGTGCCCTACAACCCCCACTCACTGTTTGAGAAGAGGAATTTGATATAATATAATTGTGTAGCCTAGGGTAAAATGACCTGACTTGGAATGTTTTTTTTTAATTTTTAACTTCAGGAAGTTTTATAGCTCTGCAGATGCTGATGGTTTTGGTAGAGATGGCACTTATGGCTTGTACAGTTGATCTTTACAACACTGTTCTCCTGTTCTTGTCCAAAGTAGTAAGTAGTAATTAAATACCGCCTTTATTTTCCTCCAGGATATATGTAAATTTTCTTTTAGTTCAATGGCCTTGTTGCATCTGAAGCTACTTACTGACAACTGTAAGAAAAGATAGCTAAAGCATGACTACTGCCATTTGAACAAGTGTTATAAAAGTTTTAAAGAACCAGAAAACTTTTGACATTGCAAATTGATTTTTACTTACGGTGCTAACGCATTTTTGTGTATAGTGGCCATCTTAGTGACAAAAACAAACAAAAAAAACCCAACCAAAACCACGTAAAACTGAAATAGAAGGAACCGTCTTCCAAGATCGTAATTTCCCACATGAGCATAAAAGAGGCAAACAGGTTGTCTTCAAAAGATGACAAGTGACAGAGAGATGCCCTTCAGAAGAAAATTAATGGTTAAAATTCCTTGTTAATTTCTCCGCAGCAAATTGTTTGAGATATCTAAAGATCATTCTAGCCTCTCCATATTCTTCTATACTGGAAAAACAGTTGTCCTGGAGACTGCAGTGCCAACGCCTATCTAGAAGTCTGGGCAACAACAGGGAAAGCAAATTATTAAATAGCTTTTTCTCCTTTAGTAAACAAATACTCAGACTATAAGGAACTCTTTTTTTTTTTTTTTTTTTTCTTACATATTTTCTCTCCTTCTTCTCTCCATTGGATTGTGAGGTATGGCTTAGAGCACGAGATCAGTGTGATGTTCCTTGCATGGTGTGCAGGGTGTATGAAGGAGAAAAGGGAAGTGAAGCACATGATTCAATTGCGAGTCACTAGGCATAAGGCTGCTGTTAGGTGCTGTGATGCAGCAGCAGTTAAACTAGTCATTCGTGAAAGAAAGTGCTACGTGTTTGTGGTGACATGGAACATAAGGCTGAGGATAGGGAAAAAAACTGTTAGCAACCGGAGTAAAATTCTTCCTTTCAGAAGATAATCATGTTGTGGTTTGTAAGATAATTTCAAACTTGTCTACTGTGTTGTCTGCTGCTGTTGTATGGTTCTGAAGGGAGAAATTAAAGGATGCTTCAGATAGGTAAAGGCAAGGGAGATGCTTTGGGGAAGAGTTTCGGCAGGAAATATTCCTTTGTTTTTTGTTATCTTGACCAAAATAAGTGTTTGGAGCTTTCTTTGAACTTGAATTGGAGAAGTATTTTAGTGTGCATATGTCTCAGTTCTTGCAGTTTTTGAGTAATAAAATTCAGGTTTAATCCATACTGCTTATCTCTGTGTTTATTCTAGAGCTGTGCAAAATCCTCTGACACTGAAGGGAGCATCAGTAGAAATATTACATGGCTAAAACCTCAGTCAAGATCTGCTGAAACCAAAATCTCCACTTCAAATGTCCCACAATCCATTTAACTTCTGAACTGTCCTGCTTGCTGAGCAAGCATTTCTGTTTTGTTCCCAGTGTCCACATTGCAGCTGGCTGTGATTTGTAGTAAGGGGATGTATAGTTTTGTGTTTTTTCTTGAAGTAATAATCACAGTATGTGATTTGCAGTACACTGCATACAACTGCTTCAACTGGAGTGAAAACGCACTTCTTCAGTGGGACAGATGCCATCTAGTACACAGGTGTTTGCAAATAAAACAAAAAAACCCACCATGCTCCATAGGGATTTTTATTCATATTTTAGAATATTGGCATTTCCACCATGGAGGAAAAAGGCCCTGACTACTGTATGGAAAGGAAAACAGTGGCAATAGCTTTACTTCTTTCTTCTCCTGCCTGTGATGTAGGGAGTTTCATGGAGAAATTAAAAATAAATAAATGCTTGCAAAAGGGAGACTTTGAAGCCTTAAAAGGGAAGAATTTGGACAAACTCAGATAACTATTACTGTGCAAATACGATAGAGGTCGGTGTTGAGAAAGCAGAATTTTCTGCCACTGATGGAGACAGTTTGTAGATTTTTGCCACTTTTACTTCTAAATTCAATTAGTCTCAATGAAATGCATTTTAGAGTCCAGCTGATATCTGCTGCATCTGTTTACAACAAAGGTTTGTCACTCCTCATCTCTCCCTGTTCCTCTTTCAGTGAAATAGTTTCTGCACTCAGTGACCCAACACTGTAGATAAGGTTATCACAGCATTATGCTCTTTAAGTCTGCTTGTTGTATTCTTAAAAAAGGTGTCAAAAGGTGTCTATTTTGCCTAGTAGTAGAAGAAAAACGACTGGAAAGGTATCAAGGAGCATGAGGAGATAGAGAAGCTTGCAGTAGCTAAAAGTAGATTTATCACTTTAATGGTATTTTATGGTGTGCTCCTACAAGTGCATCAACAGGTTATAAATAATCAAATCAGAGGATTTGCACAAGGTCTGAAATGCTTGCAGTGTCCCAGCCTCATTTCAAGCTGTGGCAAATAAAGCATAAATACTGCAGGCAGTGTTTTGCTCATCTGTCTGGTATTTAGTCACTTGTAAAGCAGACTCAAAAGGAAAAATGCTGTGAAGTGACAAAATGGGGGAAGGGTGGGGAGGATCATTTTAGTAGATGTTAATCTGAGTTTTAGGATTCCTTGGAATATTTTACAGAGAGTACCTCTTGTCACAAATGTTGCTTCATGCGTAATTCTTAATGTATGGAAAAACATCCCTGATGGAAATGATGGCTCAATTTTTCCACTTGTTACAAAGAATTATTAAGAATCGCTGTTTAGTTGCTTTGTGTCCTTCCTTCAGACTGGACCTGTAGCTACTCCTATTGGGAGCACCAGATTCAAATCCTGTGACTACACCAGACAACATGGGGAGGTGGGGTGGGTGTTGAGCTTGATTTCTTTGTGACCTATAGGAAAGCTCTGAATACTCTTTGCTCTGGAAAAAAATGATCCTTTTCTGCAAGGAGTGGTCCCAGTGGAAATCTCCCAAAGGCACAATTCTGTGTCCTTTCAAAAAGATGCAAATTCAATTGAAGTCTCTGGTGGAAGAGAGGAAGAGATCTTCGGAGCTAGTTTCTCAAATATTTATTTTCAGACCTATGACCCAAATGACAAGTGCTAATCAAATAAAGTTCACTGCTACTTTTAGATTTGATGCAAATATGCTAGTGCATATGCAAAGCCTGATCACTTTGTGTTTAGGTATTGAAAGCTAAAGTGCTAGAATGATGCAGCAGATTTATGACTGCATAGCACGAAGTTAATCAAACTGCTCAGTTAAGAAGCTACAAGACTTCAGCTACTCTTTTGAGATGACTGATTACTAGTCAGTCACTGAAAGCTTGAAGCATGCTGCTTTTGTACACATAAAATTCTTCTTCTTATCCTGTAGAGGAGACAGCACCAAACACTGATGGGCCATGCTACTGTGCTTGTCTCCATTTGCAAGAGAATGAGGTAATGAATGAAGGACAGACACCTTCCCAGGTGCAGGGAACTGGGAGAGGGAAATCAGTGCTGTGGACAGGGTTATCAGTACATAATGAGAGAGAAAGAGGAGGTTGGAATTCTGTGGTCTTTCAAACAAGCCCATAATTCACAACAGTGGAGAGAATACTTCTTTGTGACTTTTGTATGTTCTTGATAACCACAAAGAAGCCTTCCAAACCTTTTTCATCACGAAGTGGCTGAACTCATGGTGCCAGTTTTGTGTTAGTCTCATCACTAGCTAGGTATTGTCCTCAGCTAATTGTCCTGTGTGCTCTCTGTGTCTTTCAAACTACATTTACTCTACCACCTTTTTTTTTCTGAAGTGTCTGTGGTGCTTTGAATGGACCACAAGAGCTTAGCATTCTATATTTCCCTTTAATTGGACTCTGCACACAGGGAGATGCTTTATATGAACTTCCGAAATGCCTTGCAAGGCATGTGTGCACAAACATTTATCTCTAGATTTAATAAGTTGTTGATTTAGCTATGAAAAAACTAATTTCTTCAACGCCTTGGATATCTAGATCTGAAATCTATAATGCATTAGATTATTAGTAATGCAAGGAGTATTAGTTCTAAACCAGGAATCAAATCACTTTGCTTTCATAAAATTGTAGTGCAAAAATTTGAGAAACAGTACACCTCTACTCAAATTATGACAAGATCATCTGTCTGCAGCCAATGGGACTGAAATAGCAACTGCTGCTTTTCCCCACATATCAGCTCTGAATTGGGCTTGTATCACTGACTCCATAACTAAATGAATGAAAATGTCAGTAAGAGCTTTTGTGTTTTCCTCCTTAGAATGTCCAAGGGTCCCACAACTTTGTGGGGATTAACCACTAGCAATTTTTCTTCTTTGTTTACGGACAACTAGAGATGAGAAGTACGTGTATGAAATCTCTGTTATGAAATGCTGATATTTGGGCTGGGTGATTCAACAATCACTGGTGTATCTTTCATTATATCTCTCCTTGGAGCTGTTGAATTTTACAAGGTTTAGTTAATGCTAGCTTAAATCAATATTCTGGCATGCTGTCATTTACAGTAAGAGAGTTCTGTGAAATCACAGGGCAGTCCTAGATTTGTTTGTTGTAATTTCAATTAGGTTGAAGTACTTCTAGTTAGCCTAGAAAGTACTTTGCTTTATACCTTTTTATACCTCACCAACCTTCCATGTAAAAATTAAATACTTTCATATGGATGAACTGTTAGCTCTGAAGTTCTCTGTCCATGAACTGCTATGAACAATGTGTTAGCTTTTCAGGCTGAGTTACCATGGCTGAGGTAATTTTGGTGGAAAGAAAAAAAGATGTCCATAGAACACTAATGCTTTTGCATGGATAGAGCACATGCTGTTTGTCAGTAAATGCAGCCAGACCTTCAAAACTATATGATTCTTTTCCTGACACTGCAAGATTCTAAATGTGAAATTTAATGCCTCTAGCGTGTTGGAAATCATTTACTGAAACTGCTAATTTACATTGCAATTGAAGCTCTAAACAATTTTGAGTTGACTTCTGCCTCTGTTTGATAAGCTCATTTTTGAATGCCTCTTAGAGCATTTATTTCTCCAGTGTCCCCAAGTATGGTGCTGGGAAGGATGAGGGAGTACGTGTGACACTGACAAGACTTCACCGTTGAAAAGCTAGTCATTACTATTTGATTTTGGTGGATTTAGTTTTTTGCGGTTTGGTGACTGCAGCTTATTTGCATGAACAAAATTATTTTCTGCTGTATGTGGAGGTGCAGTGAGCTGGAGTCTTGCCCTGAGTAAAAAAAAATCAGTTATGTATGCTCATTTTGTCTTTACTGTAACAGAACTTAAATATTCAAATCCTTTCTGTGACTCTGAGGCTCTTGCCTTGCATAGATGTGCACATTAGCAGGCGGATTTATTTACATTGTACTTTTGCTGCTTATTTAGAAGAGTCTTTCTGTGGTGTCTTTTCATGGCTGGAGCTTCACTGATGAAGCTTGCATTATGTAACTGTGAAATAACACTGGTCCTCTTTCACTAATGATAACTGCATTCTGCCACTGAAATCTCGAAATAAACCGTTTTCCCTTTTATTCTTTTTTTCCCTTATCTGATTATATTGTGCTTATATTGCTACAAAGGTAAGGAAGATCTCATCAACACATTTTGTTTTTTTCAATGCCTATGTGACTTCCATTCAGATCTTAAGAGCGTTACAAAGTCATATTTAATACTGTTATCAGTTGTGTTAAGGGTCTTTTTCCATGGTTCTTGATGCAGTGAATTCATTGCAATATTGAAATTTTCATCTATGTTTCTAGAAGGAAAAACAGGAATGGATTTGCAGCATTATGTTAGTGACTGATGAGACAAAGGTAGCAAAAGTAGAATGTTTTGAGTACCTTGAAATATGAGGAGCAACATCTTACAAGGGTATATGTTGAATTGCATATTGTGTTGAACTGTCAAGGACCAATAACTAGTTAAAAGTTTTTAATAAAGCTATCAAATTTATTTGCAATTCATTTGTACTGCTCAAGGACCCTGTTGACTGGTCTGAAAACTAGCAAGAAAAAATAAAGGAAAAAAGCCTTGACTTCCTCGAACCAAGTCTGAGTCAGTAACTTAAACGATTTAGTAAGTGCTGCTTCTGAGCAATATTTAAATAAATATTTACTGTGACTTTGCGTATTTCAGGCTTTAAGAATATATTTTATTATGAACTTTCATCAGTAATTTGCTGGGATACTGGCATCTGGCAAAAGAGATAATGTCTCAGTTTTTTTTTTTTCTACTTAAAGAATATTACCTTTTTCCTTTGAAAAGATGAATAAAATGACCTTGACCACAAGGTGATGCCCATCTAAAGGCTGAATAGTCAAATGTTCTTGTGTAGCTTGTCTTTTTTTACCAGATCCTTTCTCTTTTCTCTTTCTGTTCTACTCCCCTTGGCTTTCTCTTTTTATTCTCAATTTCCCCTTACTTCCTAGTGCTCAGATGAGAGCACCTTTATCAAGTCTTTTATGAAAAGCCTCGTGAGAGGAAGAACTGCAGTTAGAGTAATGGAAAGACCAAATGACTTGTCATGCAATTTTATCAAGTTACTAGGAATTGTGATTTATTATTTAAAAAATAAATAATGAAATTCTGGTTACCTAGTTGCCAAGTATGTTCTTACAAGCCTCGTACCCTTCATGAGAGTTCAAAAGTTAGAATTCTGATAAGGTAGCACTGGTTGTCATTTCCGCTTGGCATTTACAACAAAATGGTTTGGTTTCTATATAAGCTCTGAAACTGGCATAAAGTTCCTTAAGTGATGATAAATAGAGAGAAATAACAGTGCTATTTGATAGAGAAAGGTATGTAAGAGTTTTCATCTTGATAAATATAAAAAAATTAAAACTTAAAAAAGGGGTTTATAATCATTGTATTTTCAAACTTCTATGTTGGGCACATAGAATATGCTGATCAATGTTGCAACAGTATCTGTAGAAAACAATTTCATCTTGCCAAGAAATATCAGACGTTATTTCATACTGCTTTATCACTGGAATACTCCAGTTACAAATGATCTGACTTATTTTGAATGGAGAAAGATTATTTTTTTTTCTTTAGGTGATCTATCTTGCCAAAAACCTATGGTTTTGGTTTTTTTTTCAGTAGTCTCCAAATATTTTTAAGTCTTACCTTGATAAATTGTCTATAACTCTGAGATGGTGAAAACCTGCACATAACTGGTGAGCCTGTTATTACCTTATTGTTTCCCATCTGTTGATTGAGCTCTAAGAGTCCCTTTCTTCTATGAGCTTTTACAGTGTTCCCTGACTCTGACGTATTTAATTTGCTTTGTGCATTATGTATGACAAGAAGCACCTTGCTCACCGCACAGGGAACAGTCTGTGCTGTGAACTGTGATGCTTGTCTGCTGCATGTGGCATTAATCTCAAACACAGATACTTATAAAAATCCATGTAAGATTAAAAAATGAAAAAGATTAATTGGGGTTACATCAGGTTATTGGCCAGTCACTGTTGGGGTTCCCCAGGCAATTCTCTTTAATGTTTTCATAAATGACCAGAATGTAGGGCTAGAAGGTGTTTTGAGCAAGTTTGCTGACAGTACTAAATTGGGAGGTGCTGTTGATTATTAAGGCTGAGAGGACTTGCAAAGAGATCTAAACAAATTAGAGAGCTGGGCAATTGCCAACCACATGAAGTTTAATAAAAGCACGTTCCAGATTCTGCACTTGGGAAGGGGGAAAGCCTTACTATGCATACAGAGTGGGGGATGAGATGCTAGAGTGCAGCCCTACTGAAAGGGATTTGGGGATCTTGGTAGAAAGGAAGTTGAATGTGAGTCAGCAGTGTGTTGACTTATACTCTGTGCATTATCAAGATTTGGGAAGAAGACCTGCAAGCTTTGATCTTGGATGACTGTCAGAATGTGAGCTAATTGCTAACAAGCAAAACATTTGCTTTGCTGAATTTAAGACTAGTGTTTGGAAGACTTTTTGAAAATCTTTCATGATAAATACGGCATGTCTGGAACAAGGAATGCTTTGCTTACTGTCAGTTTCTTGTGCCACTTCTTTTGAACTTGAACTTTTTCTAACTTATAAACAACCCCAAGTGTAGTGTTTTTCTGGTGTGCATTAAAAGTTTTATCCAATGAAGAAAATGAAAAATATCTCCTCCAATCAAGAATTTGTATTTTTTTTTAATGACTTCTTTTTAAAATTATATCAAACAAAGAATGATAATACGGTACATCTAATTTTTATATATATATATATATATTTTTTTTTTTTTCAACACTGTGTTCTTTAGGCAATATTTCACTTGAAACAATCATGATTTTTCTTCATTAGTCAACAGCACATGCTTCAGTCTGCACTTTTCAGCCTCAGGTTGTCAAACTCACTAGCATGATTGCACTGTATGTAATGAGACTAATAATGAATATCCTCACCTATATCCAGGTTTCACTGAAGTTAATGGAAATTCAGCTATTGATTTAACTTTCATATTCTGGACTTGATCTTTGTGGGTCCCTTCCAACTGACGATAGTCCCCTCTTCTGTGATTTTTGCCCATCTGGAAAAACATTTTAGATGTAAGACACAAATGATTGGAAAAATCTGAAAGCTTAAATGAAAAAATAAGCAAACAAAGTTCAAGTGTTCATCCTTGCATTTGCAATCTAGAAAGCTCTCAAAATCTCATTTATTGAACTCATACAAGTCATTTAGGAAAAAAGAGAGCCTTTCTGCTTATCTACTTTTGAATTTTGTTGTTGCAAAAAGACAAAATAATCATGAAGGTGTAAAAGAAATGGGGGAAGGGTAGAGGGAGAAGGACAACTGAGCCTTGAACTGTCAGAAGAAAAACTCAGTATATGTTCATCTAGCCCAGTTTTTTTTCTCTCATACTAAATCTTGCTTGAATGATGATTCTTAGTCAAAGGATGTTAATATTTTCTGTGTACTGGTGTTCATTTATCCAAACTACGATCAATACTTAAGAAAAATAAATATTGGGGTGTGTTAATAATGATAAAAGCTTGTTTTTTGCCAAATTCTGCAGTCTGTGGCAGATATAAAATGCAGTCAGAAGGCAATAAAATTTTCTTTAATATTTTTCATTTTTATTGAAAATACGAAGAATGCAGTTACTGTAGAGCAGAAGCACTCTTAGAATACAAGGACATGCTGTCTACTACTTCATCTATTGCACAACAAGTGACCAACACTGGGGAAGTGGCAGATTATAAATGGGGCTGTGGAAAAAGATGGATGTTCCTGATCCCAGGTGGGGAAAAAAGCAGTTGGAGTCTGGTGAAGGCTCTCTAGTACCAGTCTCTTCTGCTGAGGAAAATGTGTGGAGTTTCTGAGGGCACTACTTCCTGACAAGGTTGAATGACTACCTTCAGACTCTGAGTGTGAATGGATGCATTTCTAATAGAGAGAGTTCAACAATCCCGGCTAGAGCATGTTGTGTAGTGTTGTATTGGATTCCATATTTATGCATAGACTCTACCTTCATCTGTGGATATCTGCTTTTCATCAGTGCATGACTCCACGAACTTTTCTTTAGTGGGAAGAGATTTGCAATCCAATACATTTATTTCTTGAGTATGTGGGAGACTTCTATGAGACGTATCTCTTTTGCATGGGGATCTTTTGAGGTGTTGCCTCAAGACTTACACTTAGACTGGAAAGAGAAAAAGAGAAAATGAAAATGGTTAAGACTGTGGGACGTGAAAGGAAAATACTGAAAGAAAATGTTAGAAGACATACTTTAAAGGCGACACTTATAGAAACAACTTTCTAAGTGTGCCTCCAATATCTGGATGTGTAGGTGCCCTTTAAAAAAAAAGAAAAATAATAATAAAATTGTTGATATGTCTTTGCTGTAATTGAGCTGATATGTCCTTGCTGTAATTGCTAAGTAGGATCCCCGGGGGTTGGTACTGGTCTGGTCTTGCTCAATACCTTCATTGGTGACCTGAATGGGGGGATAAAATACACTCTCAGCAAGATTGCTAATGATACAAAGCTGAGGAATGGCTGACACACCAGAAGGCTGTGCTGCCATTCAATGAATCTGGACAGACTGGATAGCCTAGTGGAAAGGAATATAAGGAGGTTCTACAAGTGCAGAGTCCTGAAGAGGAATAACAGCATGCAGCATGCATGGTACAGATTATGGGCTGATCTGCTGGAGAGGGGCTCTGAAGTAAAGGACCTGGCTGCCCTGGTAGATAACAGGTTGGTCATGAGCTAGCAATGTGCCCTTGTGGCTAAGAAGACCAGTGGTACCCTGGGGTGCATTAAAAAGAGTGGCCAGCAAATTGAAGGAGGTCCTCCGCCCCCTCTATTCTGCCATGGGGAGGCCACATCTGGAGTACTGTGTCTAATTCTAGGCTTTTCAATAGAAGAAGGTCAGGGAACTACTGAGAGAATCCAGTGGAGGGCCACAAAGATGATGAAGGACTTGGAGCAACTTCCTTATGAGGAAATGCTGAGAGACCTGAGACTCTTCAGCTTGGAGAAAACTAAGAGGGGATCTTATCAGTGCTGAAGGGTGAGTGTCAAATGAATGGGGCTGGGCTCTTATGTGGCGTGCCCAGCAACAGGACAAGGAGCAATGGGCGCAAACTGGAACACAGCAAGTTCCATGCAAATGTGAGGAAAAGCTTCTTCACTTTGAGGGTGATAGAGTGCTGGAGAAGGCTACCCAGAGAGGTATGTGAACAATTGCTAAATACTTGACTAGCAGTTCACTAAAAGAGAAGTGGAACTGTTGACTTTTCTTACCCCTATCCTAATGATGTGCTCTCTGCATGGACTTTTTTCTCAAGAGAAAGAGAATAGGGGGAAGAAAACAACGAAGCAACAAAAACCCAATTACAGTACTGGCCAGAAATAACATAATGTGATGTAACCTGTTGCTCTGGCATGAGCGTTGCTAGAGGAGATGGCATCATCTTCCTTCTTGCTTAACCAACTACAGGAACTCTTTTGCAGAAGAGTGTTACTTTATCATTATTTTTTTTAACATCACTTTCAAATCATCAACCAACAAGATTACTGAAAGCATGGATAATTAGAGTGGACATTCATGACAATTATCTTGCTTTTCACTTGTTAAGTGATGTGAGAGCTCAGGGAGCTCAGACTTTTGAGAGTAACTTGGCTTTAGTTCAAAGGGTACTTTAGTTGCTGCTAGTTTGATATGTGAAATGAAGATGACTGTTGTGGGGAGAAAAGAGCAGAGGAGTTGGTATGTGGATTCCCTCTGTACACATAGGAAAATAAACAGTCTACCATTAGTATTTATTACTGCATATCAAGGAATACTAATGAGGTTCAACAAGGCCAAGTGCACGGTGCTGTACTTGGACCAGGGCAATCCCAGGTGTTTATACAGACTTGGAGAAGAAGCCCTTCAGAGCAGCCCTGCACAGGACTTGGGGGTCCTGGTAGAAAAGCTGAGCATGAGCCAGTAGTGTGCGCTTGCAGCCCAGAAGATCAACTGTGTTCTGGGCTGCATTAAAAGAGAGGTGGCCAACAGGGAGAGGGAGGAGATTGTACCCCTCTACTCAGCTCTTGTGAGGCCCCATCTGGAATACTGTGTCCAGGTCTGGGGTTCCCAGTACATGAAAGACATGGAGCTCTTAGAGCAGATCCAGAGGAGGGCCACTAAGATGATCAGGGGGCTGGAGCACCTCTCCTATAAGGAAGGGTTGAGGGAACTGGGCTTGTTTAGCTTGGAAAAGAGAAGGCTCCAAGGAGACCTCGTTGTGGCCTTCCAATATTTGAAGGGAGCTTATAAACAGGAGGGGGAATGGCTGTTAATGAGGGTGGGTGGTGTATACAGCAAGGGGGACTGGTTTTAAACTGAGACAGGGGAGGTTTAGGTTAGATATCAGGAGGAAGTTTTTCACTCAGAGGGTGGTGACACACTGGAACCCTGCCCAAGGAGGTTGTGGATGATCCATCCCTGGAGGCATTCAAGGCCAGGCTGGATGTGGCTCTGGGCAGCCTGGTTGGCGACCCTGCACATAATAGGGGGGCTGAAACTAGATGATCATTGCAGTCCTTTTCAACCTAGACCATTTTTATGGTTCAATTAATACCTTCATGCTAAAAGATCAAGGAAAGCAAGCTGCAAAGTGAGACTGTTCCCATAGAGCACAGTGGGAATCACACCAGACCTACCAGTGCCCTGATCATGCAAGTCTGCATTTTTCTTCCATGTCGTAACTGAAGTTGGGATTTCACTAACAGTGCATCTACTGCATCAGTCTGATGCTCAATACAGGAAGCATGGTTATTCACATCAGTAAATGAAGTTCTGAAAGTTTTTGTGGTAGAGTGGTAAACTACTGCAATTTTGCAGCAGTTGTCTTGATTTGGTTTACATCAGCTGCTAAAGATACACTACAGGGCAATGCCTGACCTCTTTCATGGGATAACACGCCTGTTGTCTAGTTTCATCTGTGAGATATATCTATATGCAGTGCAAATGGGCATGTTCCCTGTAAGCTGGTTCTGGTAGCCGAAGCCATGTCTTGAATGGTTGGCTGTGGTTTAACCCAGCAGGCAGCAAAATCCCACACAGCTGTTCACTCACTGCCCCTTCACAGTGGGTTAGGGAAGAAAACTGGAAATGGAAACACAAGAAATAATTGATCAAGACAAGGACTGTTTAATAAGAAATGGGGTGGTGGGGTGCTAAGGAAGCCAACCAAAACCCAAAAATAACAACAAAGAATAAACAAAACAAATTATGCACAATGTAGTTGGTTACTGTCTGTTGAACAATGCGCACCCAGTTTTTAAGCAATGGCAATACCCCTCCCCTTCCCCAGCCAACTGCCTCTGACATTTTGGTTTTACATGATGCTATATGTGATACTGCCTTGGACAGTTTGAGTCAACTGTCTTGGCTCTCTCCTCCTAGCTGCTTCTGATGCCAAGTTCCTCACTGGCATGCAGTGAGAAGCAGAAAAGTTCTTGACTTAGTACAAGAACTACTCAGAGACAACTAAAATATTGGTATGTTAACACTGTCACCTTAAATCCAAAAACAGCACTATATCTGCCACTAGTAAAAAAATTAACATTTTTTTCCCAGCCAAAACTAAGTCTGACTTAGCCAGGCCCATGGAGAAGAACTTGATTTCCCTGGGCAGGCTCCATTCTAATATATAAACACCTGGGGTGTGATAATGCATGCCATGCTGTGAGACATGCTATACCATGACCTGCCACTTCAGGTAATTTTGCTAGCTAATCATGGTACATACTTCAGTTACATGCTAGCTGCTGGACGGATTAGCTTGAGACCTGTGTGGGAAAAACACTGAGAGCAGAGAGCTGAGTCAGCAGCTGCTTCTCCTTTCTGTCCTTTTATTACTTCTGCTGTGGCTGTGAACAACGCCAGGGCTGTCTCTAGTGGTTTTGTGTAGAGGCTGCTGAACAGTCTCTTGCTGAAATGACTCTTGCTTCCTAGCACAGCCAGTCCAGTGTACAGAGGAAGACTGTATGTATTAGTTTCTTTTTCTTCCCTTCAGCTTGGGAAGAATCTATTTCTGAGACACGCTTGCTGTCAGAAGGCCTGTCCATTGATGTGGTACCCAAGGCTGATTAGCTGAATGTTTGTCCTGGGATTTACTCTGCTGTATTTTACCCAGCTTCTTAAACATATTGATTTGCCTTTTTATTAGTCTAAGCTTTTCTTAGTGAATGGTGCTTAATGAAAATATGAGAAGTCATCTTCTAAATGATCAACCATCCTGTGCTGTGATAAGTGAAAGAGCATGGTGACCAGCCAGTAGCAGCATTCCTCTGGCACCAGTAATGGGGTTGGTCCTATGTAATGTCTTTATTAGTGGTCTAGATGAGGGAATTGAGTGCACCCTCAGTAAGTTTACAAATGACATTAGGTTGTGAGGAAGTGTCAATCTGCTTTGAGGGTGTGAAGGCCCTACAGAGGAATCTAGGTAGATTGGATTGATGGGCTGAGGCGAACTGTATGAGCTTTGTCAAGAGCAAGTGTGGGGTCCTACACTTTGGTCACAACAACCAAGGTTACAAGCTAGGGCCAGATGGCTGGAAAGCTGTGTGGAGGAAAAAGATCTGAGGGTGTTGGTTGATGCTCAACTGAATGTGAGCTAGCAGTGTGCCCAGACAGCCAAGGAGGCCAATAGCATCTTGGCTTGTATCGGAAATAGCATTGCTAGCAGGAGCAGGGTGGTGATTTTCTCCCTCTACTCAGCTCTGTTGAGGCTTCATCTTGAGTACTGTGTTCAGTTTTGGGCCCCTCACTCCAAGAAAGACATTGAGACCCTGGAGTGTGTCCATAGAAGAGCAACAAAACTGTGAGGAATCTGAAGCACAAGTCTTATGAGGAGTGAGTGAGGGAACTGTCATTGTTCAGTCTGAAGAAGAGGAGGCAAAGGAAAAAATATTTCTTTTTACAATGATGTGAAAGAAGGGTGTAGCAAGGTGTGGGTCAGCCGCTTCTCCAAGGTAACAGCAATAGGATAAGAAGGGATGGCCTCAAGTTGCAACAGGGGCGGTTCAGGTTGGGTATTAGGAAACATTTCTTCTCACAAGGAGTGGTGAGGCATTGGAACAGGCTGTCCAGGGAGGTGGTGGAATCACTGTCTGTGGAGATGTGGTCCTGTGGGGCATGGTTAGTGGGCATGGTGGTGATGTGTTGATAGTTGGGTTAGATGACCCTTTCCAACCTTAAAGATTCTATGTGCCAGGACTTTCTCCAGTCCTGTCTTGCCCCACCAAAGAGGAAACTTCTGGCAAAGTCTGTTCAAAGTTCTTGCTTAGAGATTGCCACATGACTCTGTCTTCCTCTTGTCTTGCCTTGGCCAGCAGTTTGTTTACATGGTTTCAATATTTGTGTTTATTTGATAGAATTCTGTATTTGCACCTCCTTAGTCTGAGGCTCCTCTTCATCTTTGTGACATAGCATACAGTCTCTGGAATGTGGGAGGGTTTTAATTATCAAATTAGCAGACTTTAGAACATTACGAAGTACATCTTGCTTTGTAACAGTAGTTAGGAGACTTATGGGAGAAAAGTGAGTTAACAGTATTGTAGTTGAGGAGACATTGATTTTCATACTTCAACCCCTCCCCACCCCAAGCACCCTCGGTTGTTTACTTATCCTGCAAGTAAATCTGTGATTAATATTTACACCATAAAATAATCTTTCTTTCTTGCCCAAAACTCAACACCAGCTCCTAGCTGCAGGTAATACTTGCAACAAGCTGATGTGCTCTGGAAAATAACTCATTGAGGGAAGAAAAAAATTTTTGCAAAGCTGGTGGAGAGTGTACATTCTGAGAACAAGGGCAAAAATGGAGTTTATTGATCCAGGACATGGTGACAGAGCACAGGCTGTTAAGTGTACTGTCTGGGGAAGCAAGGGCTAAAGCTGCCAGCAGGAATCCACGCTGTATTCCATAGAATCACTGAGTAAGCAATTGCAGGAGTTGGGCAGATTATCCTTATGGCTGTTTGGTGATGTTCCCCTGCCCCATACAGAGATTTTACTTCCCTAGGCTGCTTGTATAATAAACATTACCTGTAACAAAAAATGGGCTCATGGATAATTCTCCTAAGAGCTGGGGCATATATATATATATGTTTTGTCTAAGTATTTGATATAATCAGCTCCTAAATGGAAAACAAAATTCTAAATACATCTGTTAAAAAACAGCATGCAGTATTTTGACTAAAGACCAACACTGTGATGGTTCATGAAATACACTCTGTCTTCTCATTCTCTAATGTCTATACTGCAATATAATTGCATTTCCTGTAATGGAACTACTCCGGGGCTCTGGTAACCACAGAGTGATTGGGAATATATGTAAACTGAGGACCATGTGCAAGGAGTGTGGAAAAAGTCTGACCTCAACTACAGTTCTGTGGGCACTATGGACACTGACTCATAACAAACAAAATCCTTTTGTCTTGAGCTAGAAACTTGCTCTACTCTGAACTGTAGATTTCCTGTTGGGTAGTACTTTTATTTTTCTTGCATCTTTCTAGATTTTTTTTATTTTCCTCCCTTCACTATTTCTAAGTTCTTGACATTGCAAGAGAAGATTGTACAGTTAGAAAGATTTGACAAGATGGAGTAACAGCTGAAATGCAACAATCTTAATTTTTATCATAGCTTTATGAGTCTCAGTTATTGCTCTTTTTCAGAAAATAGCAGTTTTTGCTCGATGTTTAATGATGAAAAATAACTCCCATCACTTAAGCCATCTGCGTAAGGAAAAACTGATTAATGAGTTCATCTTCTGTTTTTAGCTTTCTTTGGTTTTGACAGCTGTTGTGTATGTGTTGTCATGGACAGATCTTGTACTGTCACTTCTTATGTGATCCTGTTTGATAGGCTTGGTATAGTACTGTACTGCTAGGTCTAAGCATAATTTTAAAACTATAACTGTCATTGTAGCAAAAGACTACTATAAATAAGGCTTTGACTTTTTACCATTCAGCGGATGGCAAGGCCATTATTTAACAAGATTACTCCTGAAATGAACCCCTGCAGTCATCAGAGATACTGCACACTGCTTGGAAGATGTGCTTTCAAACTGGATTTGAAGAGATTGTAAGGATTAATACAGCTGAACGTGAAAATAATGACATCTTGACAATGTTGGGATAAAATATCTTAAAAATCTGAATTTGTCATCAGAAAATCAACATCTTCATTTAATTTCTTTTCTTAGCATTACAGGCTACATATCAATCTTTTCATTATTGCTGTATTCTGTAGTGTTTTGTCAGGCAATTATTTAAAGCCAGCCTTTATATTTGATGAATTCATTAGAGATTGAAGGATTGTTGGTAGTATGATTTGTGCTTTTGCAGCATTTCCAGTAGCTTGAAATGTGACTATTTCTTGAATTTCTTAATGAAATGCATTTGGGAAATTCAGATGGTTTTTCTCTTATTAGATATAGGAGGGCTTTTATAGAAATACTTAAAGCTATAAACACTGTCTGAATCTTCATTTTGCTGTGAAGTTATTGAGATATTTGCAGGACCTTTGTAGCTACAAACAAACTTTATTCCATTCAGGAGGTTGGTCAGGTTGTCTTCTCCTTAAGAAAGGTATGAGAAAGTTTCCCCTCTGTTCTGTCCACCCCCCCCCCCCCCCCCCCCCCCCCCATAAATAAATAAATAAATAAATAAATAAATAAATAAATAAATAAGGGCTGTAATAGCTGAAAAAAAGCCTTCATTAGGATGAAATAAAATGTATACAATGCCTGAAGTCCTGACTGCTGCTTGGACTGCTGCTGGGAGGAGAACATGATGGCTAGAAGAGCCATCATTTATTTTATTTTATTTTATTTTATTTTATTTATTTTTTATTTTATTTTATTTTATTTTATTTTATGTTTTAAATCATATTGGCTGAAGGGAACCTGTTTTGGACTCACTGATCTCTGAAGTCTTCCAATCCCTACAATTCTGTGATTCTGTGATTTGAGTAGAATGAGTTATATTAGCTGACACAAGAATGGGAATAAGATATTCCTTAGCCAAAAGCATGGTATTTTCTACCCTCTAAGAAACCATTGGTCCCTCCGCTCACCAGCATTGCTCACTGTAGTCTAAGAGTGAAAGCATGGGGCCTGGTCTCATCTACATGTTACAAATGGAGGAAAACTTTTACAAAGGATTAGGAAAAAGGAGAAACACTTACCTGCAAACTGCAGTCTCTGCTAGAATTCTCAGACGTGATATACTGAGTACATACTTCAGCCTCAAGTGTCATGGAAACAACATATCACATCTGCTGCATTGTCCTTCCAAGACTAAGTCCCCACAATCTATTTGCCTGAAATTCTGAGCCAGGCTCTGGTTCACCTCTTGTTGATTTTTGAAAATTCTGCTTTATTATTACTGTACTATTCTTATTCACTGAAAGTGATAGTATGTGTGTGAGGGGGCTGGAAATGTAATATCTGTCTGATAACTTCTATGATTTCGATTTCTTTCCTCTGGCATTTGCATCTTTGTTATATGAAGCCAAACAGGAAGGGAGAGCTGAATTGGTCTCAGTGTGGGGAACTCCGGAAGAAAGACTGCTTTCCTTTATTTTATTTTATTTTATTTTTTTCTTGCACCATGAAGACAGCTCTAATCTGAGTGGTGCTGGTCAGATAAATGGTCTTTCAAGATAAAATAAATCCTGCTTGAAGTATTAGGACTGAGTCATGCAATAAGTATCTTAATCTTCTCAGTTACTGAAGCTTTTTAGATGTAGATATTAATTTAAGCTATCTCTACTTTTCAACAGAAAATAGCAAAATTGTGATTTGCCAGTGTAATCATAAGTAACATAAAAGAGGTGTGTGAAAGGGAGGGTGAGTACAAAGTAAAGATCTGATTGATCCTTGAAATGAAAAGTGGTTATTGCTGAAATGGCGATCCTTCATCTGCCATAGCACCTGTGGTATCATTTTTTCTTTGTTATCCTGGATGTTATCATATACTAGTGTCTGAATCATGGAGATTATTGATGTAGACTACATTAGGATTTACTTCCAGAAACAAGATCTAGAATCCCTCAGTGGTGTTTGCAGTATTTCTAGCATGGTGAATGCATCCAAAACATACAGTTGTGATACTGCTTGTAAACTGAAGTTCTTGAAAAGCTCCTGCTAAACAATGCTTTTATTGGAGGGAGCTGAAGGGAGCAGATCATCCACTTTACATTGGAGTGAGTTCATTTTACTCAAGATGAGTTCAGTGCTTCCAGTATTATCTTCTTGTACCTTCTTGACATCTTAGATGTGGCTCAAAAATGTCGCCTAAATGGGATGTGGTGTCACTATACTTACAACATAAAGTATGTATAATCAGTAATTTGTCTCTTTCCCTGAAATACGTAGCCTGAAAAGTAAAATGGTTTTCGGAAAATGAATGACCACAGGGTGAGCCCTGTGTGATCATCTGTCATTTGTTCACGCATCTTTACTCTGAAGTGTTTATATATATACATTGAATGTGTTGAAGCTGACTTAACAAATTCTGTCTTAATTTACTCCAAACTTTAGAAGAAAAATCAAGGTGTGTGATATGTGTAGTCTGCAGTCATTCAGTGTCCACACATGAAAGGCCCATGAGATCCTTACTGTTGACTTGAGCTATTTTATTATAACTTGTGATCTTGTCACATTACAATTGTTCCACGATATGAGGCAGTTAAAGCACAAGTAATCATTTTCCAATATTAAGCCTCTTTCAGAGGCAGGTTAGGACACAACTGCATTCTATAATGGTAAAGAGAGTGTTTGTACTAAGACAGCTGTCAGCATTTGTTTGTTTGTTTGTTTTTTCTTTTTCTCCCCTGCATTGGCTATAGGACTGACTTCTACATAGCAACAAACCTGCTTTTAAAATCAGCTTCAGAAAGAACTGTCCTTCTCTTTTTCTTGGTTTTTTTCATGTATATCCTTGCATGAGGAAAGAAGATGTGTTCAACATGCTATTGTCTCTTGTTCTACCTAGTACTCAGTGGTTCTCCTGTCACCCTACCCCTCATTGTGTCAATCATTACCCGATTCCATAGAAATGTGGGAAAATTTGTTATCATAGGAGTTGTAATGTTTTCATGTTTATTTAATGCCACGATTATTGTATTTCTTAAAAAAAATCAGCAGGTAGTCATGTGAAGTAATGATCATTATTTCTTGTCCAGAAAGCTGAGGCACCTTTCTTCTGTACATAAGCATGTAGATGAACGGTATGGGCTATATGAAACTCAAATGAGGCAAAAATTAGTCTGCTGTTCCTGTAAGTGTAACTTAATGACAAAATGCTGTATCACTCCTTAAAAAAGCCCTCTACTTACAAGTCATGTCAAAGACATTCGTTTGTAATTCCATGAACCTAGTTTTTAGGTTTCCAGGTCTTCAGTTCAATGGGAATTTCTGAATATGACTATTGGAATGATCATTATTTTGAAATGAGTGTGATTCTGGAGCCTCTCAACAATGTTCGTGCGAATCCTGTTACTCAACAGACTTGAAACAAATCTCCTTTCCAGAACTAGTAATTGTTGATATATTTTGGAGAGCGATCCTTCTTGTAGTAATCAGTATGGTGTTATCTTTGAAAGAGGTGGTGAAAAAAATACTTTGCATACTTTGTTTAGTGCCCAGACTGAGATTAAGATGTGAGCGCTCTCAATGATGATGTAGCATGACTTTTGTTTCATTGTTTCATTGCTTGCCTTTCTCTTGGTTTCATGCAATTTCTAGAATAGCTAGTTGAGACAGGAAGTGAGCTAGTAAATATTTTTCAAGGCTCTTTTTATTAATCAAGCATTAAAGAAAGATAAATGATTTTGTTAATGTAATGCACTATTTGTAATCTAGTTGTTGAACTGTGGTTTAGCTTCTGTATGCTATAGAAAGAAAGATATTCAACTGAAATATCTACTGTTTTATAGATTGGAAAAAAACAACTGATTTGTGCAATTCACTCCGCTTTTTGCAGTAGATGTTTCTGTTCTGTGCGTTTTTCATGATTTCCTAGCACTGTTCAGGAACATCTTTCTAAAATACATTAGTGCTTTTTAGCTGAAATGTAGGCAGCGAGCTCTATTATTTTCAAGTACCAAAAGCAGAGCTCATTATTATAGCAGTCTTCAGAAGACTGAACATCTTTATTCCAATGTGTCCATTTCAGATACTCAACAATTAGCCTTTATGTTTGTTACTTTGATAAAATTCTATAGCTTGTAAAACAGTACTGAGACCCAAACCTGTTTGAGGGCAGGGCAGCGTTTGAATTTTTTCATTCCAATGATATTTTTTATTTTAATAAGGGATCTCAACGTGGGGAAAAATAAAGATTCTATGATGTGTTTTATGTTGATTTTAAGTTTTAATGTTTATACATGACCTGTTATGGGTGGAAGGGTTAGTTCTCTTTTGCACATAAGTGCGAGGAAAGCTCTATTTTAGAACATGCTTTAATGTCTGCCAGTCAATTTTACTCGACAGAAGAGCTCAGTACTGCTTTTCTGCAAGTTGTCTTTGGAGTTCCTCTATTTTCTTTATTTTGCTTTACAGTAAAGGTGTCTTCAGACATTCTTCTCACAAAAAAAGACACAAATTGCTCCTGGATTCTCTGTGTAATGTTATCCTTCACAGCCTCTTATCCTTGGTGTTCTGGGACAATCACCAATTTCACTTGTCACACTGAAGTGTTTTGCACTTCATGTTCTGCCTGCAGTTCCCGCAGTGTGTTCCATGTTAGATGTTGTTCCTATTAACTGGTTTCACATTGGCTTGATTATTTACTTGTTTGTTTATTTGTTTATTTATTTGTAAACTGCTGAACCAACTTATTTAGCTAGCATGTTTCTCCTTGCTTTCTGACAATTCACTGTGTGCTGGCAGAACCCAAAACTAACAGCCTCAGTAAATAATGAAATCAAACTGTTTGATTTTATTATTTTAAGAATTTGGCTTTGGCCTTCTTTTTCAGTGGGATCTCACTTCCATCAAAGAGGGGAAAAATCAATTAGCATCTTCCGGTTGTATTCAATTTTGAGTAGGTGAAGTTACTGTGCTTCCAAATGCTCTTTTGAGTCTGTAGGGGATAATATTCCACCATAAATCTTGTGGGTTGTTGTCAGTATGGGTGTTTTGGTGATTTTATTTGTTTGCTTACTTTTTTTGTTTCCTAATAATAGATTTAGGTGCCAACCTTAGTTTTCCCGAGCAGCTGATAGAAAAGTCTGTCAGAGGACACAATATATATTTGAAAGAGCTTGAATAAAGAGTAGTCAATGTTGTCAATAGTACTTAAGATTGCAAACATTTTAAAAGTTGAATTGGGCACTTCAGACTCATGTCCAAAGTCATATTTACAAGATTTGGAATCTGGTATAAGCTTGGTTGCCAAAGAAGCTGAAAAGGCAAACTGGGCCCTTCAGCTAAAAGAGCTTATACATGCAAAATTGTAAATTCAAAAGTATATTACGGATATGAAAATGACTTAAGAATAGCTGTCACAATCACAACTGTCTATGTTCTGACTTTGACTTTTCTTCCACTTCCAATGAAGCATTACTGCTAGCATCTGAACAAGAAAAGAAGCCTATTTCACAGGCTGCTCTGGCAAACCTCCAAGAAGACATGAGGATTGGAATTTCTACTACAAAATACTACAGGATTGGAATTTCCCAAGATCTTGCAATGTCGTTGTTGTAGAGATAAGCAAATAGTATAGTAATGATTTGTTCTTTAAAACTTTTCTGTATTACTATTTCAGAAAGTCATTCCTCTTAGCTGTAGAGTGCTATAGAGCATCATCAATTAAAACACCAGAGGAGAGTTGTGCTTCAGTAGGCACATACCAACAACTCTGTGAAAATCTGAGAAGCATCTTCCTAGTATTTTACCAGGCAATGGATGCTGGGTACTCCTGAGACAAGGACACCCTTTCTTATCTTTCCAAGCAGACTTTATTTTATTTGCTTCATGTGAGCTTGATTTGCTGTCTTTTCCTCACTTCCTTCTAGAGTTTGCATTTTTAATGTGGGGTCAGACTGAAGCTCACTCAAAATCCTGTGCATGATCCTGTTCTGATGAGAATTCTCATTTCACTCCGACAATCCAGAGTATTGATTCTTCCTCTGGTGTGTCCCTCTGCTGTGTCATAGCATCATTTATGATGTTTCCTTCCAGCTGTATAATCTTTTTGATAATGAAGTTGTGTGGGGGGTTTTATTTATTTATTTATTTATTTCCTATCTCACTATATGAATTTCCTTCCAAACTGAAACTTTTCAGGAGACAGTGGCTGCTGTTTTAAGTGTTCCCAGTGCATAACAGACCTCAGGCTTCCCTCCTTATGTGCAAGTGACAAAGCTACTTGAAATCTCCACTGAGACAAGGAAATAATAGTACAGACGGATACTTGAACATTTATGCCCAATATATGTTGTTGACTGCACTGAACTGCCTGGTCTTATTCCGTAATCATGTCTTGGTTTATCTGTTGTTTTTTTTTTGTTGTTGTTTTTTCTTCTGTGCTACATTATACAAATAAATATTTCCTGGGACAGAGATTGCCACTGAAAAGTTGTCTGGAGTACACATGGATATATTTGCTGGCTTGAAGATTAGTTCTTTAAGAACAAGTTTATATTCTGGCTTAAGTGTCTAAGGCTCCAGTGTTATCATCATCTGGGACTACTTTTTTCCCCCCTTACTACTATCAGTTTTTAAGTTTCTCTTCTAGAATAAGAGTAACTGTAGGAAAATCAACTGAATCTATTCTATTTCCTTTTATCAAGCAGTAGAATTTCAATTAAGCCCCAGGGCAAGATTCTACATCTGTAGAGTGTATTCAGAATCCAGGATTCTATTTCTTCTGTGGACTTTTGATCCGATTGCTTATCCTGATGTGTTTGTTCATTGTTTCTACTTTAGGGAAAAAGAACTGAGACAAAACAGCCTTCAACCCCAAGGCCACAAACACCAACCTGAGATACTGTGGACACAGTGAACAAGGAGGAAGTTCCAGTAAAGATACAAAATTAGATTAAGTGATGTCTGAAAATATATTCAGTTCTGCTCTTTGTCTTCATCTTACCCATTATTATCATGGGTAAACATTACTTTGCAAAAGCATTTTCTTCTTTTGATGTAGTCCAAATAAGTGAAGAGTACAATTACAAATTGTATTTGTAGTGTTTGTGTCTTTTTGTTTTCTGGTTTTTTTTTGTTTTTTCCCTAATCTATAAATTTTCACCATAAAGGGCTTTCTAGCAGAAATTAACACCAATGCAAATGAACCTCGGATTGTATTTCCCCTGAAATATGAACACCAATGATACTTTCACATGAAGACTAGAGCACTACTGCTAAAGAGAATCTATGCTCAGTGATGCATTTGACTGGACTGATCAAAAGTTTTCATGCTAGTAGTAGTTTGATGTTGCTTGTCATGGTTTAAGGTGAATCACTGAACATTGTATTGCTTATAGCTGTTTAATGATTTTTCTTTTAGAGTTGCCTAAGGATTTTCCAAGCGTGATCACAGTTGCCAGGATCTTAGAATGGCTTGGATTGGAAGGAACATCAAAAATCACCCAGTTCCAAACTCCTTTCTTTAGTTTAAAACAATTTGTCTGATCGCTATCTACACATGTAAAAAGTTGATTTCTCTCCTGTTTAAAATTTCCCTTTAAAAATTGGAAGGTCTTAAAGAAGTCTTGCTAGTCCACTTTTTGTCCATCTGAGCCCCCAAGTCCTCTGCAGGGCTGCTCTCAATGAGTTCTTCACCTGGTCAAAACACGTATGTGGGATTGCCGCAACTGAAGTTCAGAAGCTTGCACTTGGCTTTGTTGAACCTCATTAGACTCGCATGGGCACCTCTTTCAAGTTTGTCACAATCCATTTGGATGGCAGTCTTCTTGCGAAGTAACATGAGTGTTGGATCTTCAAAGCAGGTGTAGCAGTTTTAATAGCCCAACCACAGAAACTATCTATCTGTACACCTGATTCAAGTAAACTTTTGTTTTGGTGGAGTCTTAAAATCACAGCAATTATTTCCTTTTGTCCTGTGATATTGAAATTACTTGTACATCTCTGATTTTTAGTAGACAGTGGAATATTTGTATTCTGTGAATTGTGCAACCAAATCATATGTAAAATTTCTCAAAGAAAAACACATGTTTATCTGTTTCCTTCTGGCTCTTCTTGTTTGTCTATTTATTTTTGGTAATTATAGCATTTTACATCTAACCTACTTTCTGTTCCCATCCCCACCACCCCTGCTTTTTAGTGAAAATGTTTAAATTCCTGAGTCATCTTATAGTACTTGGCAGTATTATGGAAGTACTCATCTTAATTTTGTGTTGTTTTCATTGTTTAACAACCTCACTGTTCTCTTTCTTTACATAAATATATGCAGCATGTCTCCTCAGACTGTTATTACTGGAATACATAACTCTGAAAAATAAATTTTCTTGAAGGATTCTATCTTTCATTTGGATAGGCAAACTTACTGTTGCTGCTTCTGACGACACTGTCAAGTAGTAAAATACAGAGATTAATATGAAGAGCAGACAATGTGTTATCTGGAAATCTGTTGAATAACTTTCTGTTGAATAAGGAGCTTCATTGGTTTCAGCACTGTAATCATCAACTACCTGCCTATTTGTGCAATTGGGTGTCATTTGGAGATGAATTAATGGGTGCACAGTTATGCAATTATTTAAGGACTACTCAAAGACTGTACTGGAGCACAGCCTTTCTGAAGAGCGGCTGAGGGAGTTGGGAGAGGAGCGTTGGGAAGAGGAGGCTCACGAGAGACATTATTGCTCTCTATAACTACCTGACAGGAGGTTGTGGTAAGGTGGGGATTGGCCTCTTCTCTCATATAACTAGTTATAGGAGTAGAGGGAATAGCTTTAGGTTGCACCAGAGGAGATTCAGGCTGGACATTAGGAAATACTATTTCTCCAAAAGAGTGGTCAGGCAGTGAAATGAGCTACACGGGGAGGTGGTGGAGTCACCGACCCAGGAGGTGTTCAAAGAACGTTTAGGCATTACGCTGAGGGGCATGTTGAAGAATATTGGTGATAGGTAGATGGTTGGCCTGGGTGATCTTGTAGGTCTTTTCCAACCTTGGTGATTCTATGATTTTATGAAAGGGAAATATATCCAGGGGCTTAGTTTGAATAAGTAAGTACTGGGAGGGGGACAAAATTTTTATAAATGTAAAGATATTCTTGGGTCTGCATACGTCTCTTCTCCCTTTATACTGAAGAGAGGAATTTTGAAATGCTTTATCCTAAGGAGTGTCACCACATCAAGGAGCTGCAGCCATGGATGCGGTATTAACAAAAAATTTGAGTTCTGCAGTTCAGTCCTACTTTGTTTTCCATCTGCTTGCCATTCTCTGAGAAGTGTCAAAGAGATATGACAGCGAGACTGTTGTAGGCCAGGTCCTGAAGGAGTGTGAAAGAAGTAGACTATGAGAGAGAGACAGCTTTTTCAGACACAACAATGAAAATACTGACTCCTGTGCATATTTAATTTACAGATTTAATTTACAGATTTACTCAAACCTAGGGCATCCTGAATTGCTTTTTAGTGATATTGATATTTACTAAGGAGATTTGCAGGCACCTGGCAAGCCAGGGCAAATCTTTCCATGTGGTAGGCCAAGTTGTTTATGAATATGTGCATGTTAACATACAGTAGAAAAACAATAAAAGCTTTTTACATATTGATTTGATAGCTTCAGACTTAACTGCAATCCACAGACAAAAAATAAAATAAAAATAAAATAAAAACTAAATGAACAATCCGGTTCATTAAAACCCCCAAATTTACTAGTGAATTTTGGAAAGAACAGAAGAAATGATGTCACCCTCACTGTAGCATGTGCAGCCATCTGGAAAACAGTGTGCACTTTTAGCCAGCCTGCTGCTGACAAGAGAGTAGAGATGGAGGTGGAAGAAGCAAAAATAATTAGTGGTATGGAAAAATCCTATAAGGAGGCGGTGTGCAAGGAGTGGAAGTACTCTCCTAATGACAAAATGAAAAGAAAGAACCACTGAAGAAGGATTCAGAATGGATCAAATCACAGCTGAGTTTAAGGGCTGGGCAAGAGAGAAGTATTAATACCCTTCTCTATTTTCTTATGACTACAGATCAAACCTCACTGTTGTGTGGACAGCTTTTGTAAGATTTTTGTTCATTTGTTTTGTGTTAAGCCCTGCTACCAACAGCCATGGGAATCATGTTAGAGGCAATAGATAAGGGCAACTGGAGGAGGAGAGTAATTTATACATCAAGTAAAATGTGTAATGAGAACAAGAAAAGTTCCTTACTTGGCTAATAATGCTGCCGCTGAGACTTCATAGAAAATAGGAATTTTTCAATCAGTTTTTAATAAAGAATCTTTCAGACTAGAGCTGTGAATGTAAGTGGCATCAAGAAATTTTATCTGTGGGAGCCTCTATTCAGCATGGTCAATGTCATTACAAGATGATGAAGAATGTTCCAACAGATATTCAATAAATTATGGACAGGATCAGCCGCAAAGTACTTTAAACCAAACTAAAACTCAGACAAAAGTCAGACAAAAGTCAGACAAAAAGACAAATCAAACTAAAGACAGAAAAATTTGTATGTATTATTTTCTGGAGACATTGTTTGAGAGACTTTATACAAGTATGATTTTATCAGTTTTAAACAAGGAAGCCAGTATTTTATACCAGAGAATAAGTCTTTGAAAAATTCTGAATGCTGTGACTGAAATTGCAGGATAATTTTGGTTTCTCCGTATTTGAGAATACTATATATTATTATTTTTTCTTTTTTTTGAATAACAGGAACAGTTTTTCTTTTAGTTACTGTAAAAATAATAATAATAATAATAAAATCTTAACAGCAGTCTTTTTTGTTTCTGTTAGCCAGATAATGTACCAAAGCCAGTTAATAATCCAAATTATATCCATCACTACAGGTGAAGGGTTGGACTGGATGATCGTGTAGGTCTTTTCCAACGTTGGTGATTCTATGCTTATCTAATAGTGTGTGAACATTTCTGTGGTGTTAAAACAGCCAAATAAAATATCTACTTCTATTAAATATTCTTCTGCTACCCAAAAGAAATTAGCTTTATTTCTCAGTTCATGAGTCATAACTGGTTAGGAATTGGTATTCTTAACAATGTAGTGCTTTTAATCATGCAGCTGTCTGCTCTTCTGATGTGTATGTAATATGTAGATGATATCGTGGAGGTTGTTCCAGAGTACTGAGAAAATGAGATAAGGATGCATCTTTTGGAGATCAAGTTAACTACCTATATATTAATGGCAATTTTATTGTCAAGGCTGCTGTATTAATTTGACCTACTTTTACCTATAAAATCACAATAACAATCTGTAATACCACTGCTTATCCACAGTTTACGATATGAACTGTAGCTAACAACATACAATGAAGATGTTTCTTTACTGTAAGCTGTCTTTATACTGCAGCTGAAAGCTGTTTAAAACTAACCATCCATTTAAAATCAGTTGTGCTCTATTGTCACATAGTGAACAGCATTGTGAAATGTACATTAGCACGTATCTGGCTTGGACCATCTTTGTAAGGCTTATTTTTAGAGTCTTTGAATAGAATTTAGCATTGAAATAGCAAGAGATGGTCAGCGGGGACTGGCTTTCCTTGTTGGGCTGAAACAGCTTATCTGTTGCTCTACTTAGCCTCTCTGTGAATAAATGACCACTAAATACTAGATTTTGAACACTAGTTGTCATCCTTATGTGTCTTGACACCACTTTCCATGCAACAAATGTGTTGGGGCACCACTGGGAGCTCCATCACCTATAGGGAGGGTAAGGACTGGGCTGAGTTGTCCCTCAGGAAGGGGCTGGGAGAGGTGCAACCCTCATAACAGTGGGGCTCCAGCCAAAGTTAAGCAGCAATGTTGGGCAGACAGGGAGGGGGTGAGCACCGTAGGGCACTGGTGTTTGCCCTTCCAGCAAGGATGAATGCCCAAGCATGGCAAGAGCTATTACTGAGGTTCAGCTAGCTAGTCTTTTTGAGCACTTTATGGAGATGCTGCTAGTGAGGGTGGCGTTTGTAGTTTGTACCCGCCCCCAGTGAAAGATGGATTGTTATAAAATGTGAGGGAGTATGTTTTTGCATCTTAAAATTTAAACTATTGGGCAATTAGATATAGAATCCTTTTTAACCTTTTAGAAAGAAGGCTTTCAGTGAAATGTTGTTGGCAGAGTTTCTGTGCCATAGTAGAGCTGTCTCAGAGGAGCACAGAAGGTATTCATGCAATTTATTCTGTAAAATGAGTAAGGTATAATATAACTCTGAGGTGATGAGCATGCTATGCATATTGCATGTCTACTGAACTGAAACTGCTCACTTGCATCATGCGTGATAGATGGAAATGGTTTATAGACTTTCTAACACGTGAATATACTAAAATTTACCTGTAACCCCCTTAATTCCAAGGATTAATATATCAGAACTCCTCACAGGGATCAAAACAATACAAAACAAAAAAAAAAAAAAAAAAGAGAGAGAACTTTTCTTTCTTAAGACTAACATAGAAAAATACTAAGTAGTAAATTTCGATGTCATGGGAAGGAAATCCCATCTGGTATGTGGTATTCCCTAGTGGAGGAGGAGCAGTAGAGAGATCTTTCAACCTGGCATCATTCTGTGGCAAATGTTGTGTACGATGTAGATCTTGTGTGTGCAATAGCAGTATTTGCTTTGCTGAATAAATCTTGACTTTCCAGAGTCAATGAAGTGGTTGAGAAGATGAGGAACAGAAAATCAGGATTGGAAGGCAGAAGGTAGATATGTGGAAGCTTGTGCTTTCAACAATTTTGCAAGGCCCACAGTCTCTGCAGCTGCAAGGTGCATGTGCCTTTAGGTACAGTGAAACATTTTCGTTAATGTGTGAATTCAGAGTGGCATTATCTACAGAAGTGAAGTCTGGAAAGAGCCTTTCTTGTGAATGGATAGAATAGAATCACAGAATCACTCACGTTGGAAAAGACCTTAAAAATCATTGATCTAACAATTACATTAACTAACAACCCTCTGCTAAATCATGTCCGAGTACCACATCCAAATTGTTTTTAAGTCTGATTTTTAACCTGATTTTTCTTGAGAACCACTGAAAACCCCCAAGTCCTTCTCACATTAGAGCAGGTTGATGAAGGTGCTTGAGTAATACAGTTCACTAAGCTACCTGATTCCTTGCCTTGGGAAAATGTAAATGCTAAAAGCTGAAGGAATCCATGTTGGTCGTGTGGAGTGGGAATGTCAAGGATTATGCAATGTTTAGAAACTAAGTAAAATAAATACTACTCCTTGTTCAGAAGTTCTTTGTACCAAGTAATGCTAATTCCTATTCTGCAGAAGAACAAATGTATGCGTGATGTGGTTTTGTGCTCTTCCCTAAGCAATTGCTAATGGCCAGTACCCGTAGCAGGCTTTACACTTGATCTGGTTTATATGAATATCTTCTCCTTATCAGTTAAAGCAAGCTAGAAGGCTTCTCTCTTATTTTACTGATAAGCTCATAGCAGCTAGTTCTACAGATATCTAACTGTTTTATGATTAAAAACTGATACTGATAGCCTAGCTTCACAGTTATCTATTGAGAGATAGTCTGTTAACTATTTAGCCTCTTCTAAATAGTAAAAAATTCTCTTCTGACTTTTCTATTACAAGAATTATTATTCATTATGTCACAATGCACCTGATCACTAGACCAAAAATACTGGCAGACCATCTTTTCTGTGATACACTCGTAACTAATGTTATAAGCACTTTCTTCCAAATTCTCCTTAAGAAATTGAAAAGTTACAGTCTTGTTTGACTGACAAACAAGTTCATGTTAAGCTAGTTGTTCAGAGATTATGAATCCTGTGTGACGTGTTAACAGCATATGATAAGGATTGTCTCAGTAACTGTATTGCATATAAAAATGATTCAGCAGTAGGCTTGCAGAGAGTTTTGGAAAAGTTTTTATTCCATGTGGAGTGTTATTTTTTCCATCTCTCACCTTCCAGGAAAGGCTGTGCTATGCTGCTCATTTTCACCGTTGTTAAGCTTGGATCTCTCATACTTCAAACATTAGTGAGGTTTTTTTTATCTTTATTGTGACAGCCAAAACTGAGCAAGGCTCAGTTCGAGGAGGCCAGGCTACGTGAATGTAAGTAATGGGTTTTGTGAGCTCAGGATAAAGAAAGCTGCAGTCAGGAGGAAAGGGATGTGAAAAATGAGAGAGCAGGAGGGAGTGAAGGCTGCATGTTGATGTATTCAGCCTGAGCAAGTGCTTGTAGTAGTTAATTTGAACAGAATTTTCCTATCCTGCAGATAAACAGATGCCTTGGTCTGTACCATTCTGGGACATGGTGGCCAGCGTCTTCAGAACAGTAGGCCTTTTGTATGCAGGTGACTGGTTTAACATAAGACAAAGTGTTGCACTCATTATGTCCCTGTAGTGCTTTTCATGAGCTCCTGGTGGCACCTTGGTGCTCCCATTTGTCCCAGGGAACTATCCTTAGGCCCTTCTTCCATTGCCCCTGAATTGCAGGCCCCCTCTTCCTAAGGGAGAGGGGATATCTCACTGTTATCCCTCATACTAGTTATACTCATCATCCTGCAGCAGTGCCTTTTTCCAACTCCAGCACAACCCATTTCTGATCTATGCTCTCCTGTTTACTGCCACACCAGGATCCTTCAGCCTTTGCCTGACAGCCAAGCTTAGATGCTGTTTTCTTGCTTCTTCCTCACTGTGCTTTTGCACTGCTTTCTCTTGCAGAGATCACTCCCTTATCCCTCTCTTATTTTCTCTGAGATTCATTTTTCTTCCTCCTCCCAGTGGCTTTGCCTTATCTTCATCACTGCCACTGTTTGTCTGCAGAGATGTTATCCTTTCTATTTGCTCTGAAGCAAACAGGAGACACTTTTGTATTGCTGAGATGTGCCAGAAAGCTGAGGGGAAGGGTCATGTACTTTGGAAACAGTAGTATCTCACCTAGAAACTACATCAGTCTGTTAGAGCAAGATGAAAGCGCAAGTTGAAATTTACCTTCTTGTCAAAGTCTGGATAAGAAACCAAGTGTTTGGTTTTTCTGGGTGACAAATTGTTGGGTTTTTGTTTTTTCTTTCCCCAGTGTTTACTATATGTTGGTTTTCTTTATTTGTGCTATAACATTTGGAAAGGAAAAGCTGCTTGCTGCAACTGTTCAGCATCACGTCGTCTTCATTTACTTGAAACAATGTGCAGTTCTTTGTTGTCTTTTTGACTATCATGACCCAACACAAGTTGATGCATCTTCAGCCATTCTTCCTAGCCTTCTGGTGTCTGCTCCCTACCTGCAAGGGATTGTAGCCTTTGCAGTGATATGCCACAGTATGACTGCTTATGGTATTGTGAACAAATAATGACACTGCAGGGGCTTCCACTGAATCTTATTCAGTTCAATAAAAGGTTTTTGAAATTCAGTCGCTACAGTTTGAGTTTAGCGAGCATAGTTAGGAAAACTGAGTTTCAAAGATACTATGATCATGAGAACTGTAGCTGTTGTTCATTCTTGGTGAGGGGAAGAAAATGTGACAAAGAACAATTCCTTTTAGATTAAAGCAATGTCCTGTGATGTTTGAATGCATTTTCTTGAAATTCAAGACAGGAGGAAATACTTATAATGTGTAACCCCAAAGAGATACAAACCTAATTTTCTTGCAAGGTTATGCAATACTTACAGTTACAATTGCAAAGCTGATTTTTAAAAGTATGGAAACTGAAAAAAATTAAAAATTAACATAACAAAAAATATCACTAGTATACCTAATAAACTACAGAGAAAATAGTAAGGACTGATGTGAAGACTAAGTTGCTATTATAAATACTCTTAATTCTAATGTAGGTGCCACAGATCTTTTCCCTCAGTACATGATTAACCCCTCATCTTATTCATCTAAACAGCTTCAAAACTACTCAAGTGTTACTCATAAATCTTCTAAGTGATCTCTAATATTTCCTCAGCTCTTAAAATAAGCTTTCTGTTTAAGCAGTAAATCAGATAATTCCAACTCCTCTTCAGACTTGATCCTTAGTACAGTACTCAAAACTTGTTTGTAAACATCAATTTGATTTTAATGTATTCTTTGCAGTAAATATATTCTTCCCAGAAGGTGTGTTTAGTGTTCTTTTGTGAGAATTACCAATATTTATCTAAGAATCTGGTAATTTTTACTTATTTATTTATTTATTGTTGTGGTGGTTTTTGTTTTTGTTTTTTTTTTCCTTTAGTAGATTTTACACAGTATGGTCACCAAGTAAACTAATTAACATAGCTTCATGGATTTTGTTTTTTGACACCTTCTTAAAAAAAAAAAAGTAAATCTGTTTTTCAGCAATTGACAAGAAAATGTGTAAATTAAAGTTCAACACACCACTGCTTCCAACCTTACAGGACAAATCTTTCAGTGTTCTCTTTATTTCTTTAGAAACCTAGGAAAGTTTTCTGATTCAAAAAAAGTTCCCATGTTAATAGCAGGTTTTTTTGTTGTTTTTTTTTTTCCCCTTAATTTACAACAAAATTGCAGGCATTAGTCTGAACTGTGTATGCAGAGCAGCTTTTTTTTTTTTTTTGTAAGGAACTACTCTTTTCATATGTATTGTTTTAATTTTTTTTTAATATATATTTTTTTCTTTTAATAGATTAATTTCTTGTACGAAAGAAGAAAAACTTCTGAATTATACAAAAAACCCAATATGTTCTCCAAGACAACCTGTAGGGCTTGGATTCTTTTTTTTTTACAGTTTCCTTTGGTGGGGGGGAGGAAATTCTGCGGATGCTTGTCCTCACTTGCTTATGTATTTTTTAAAATCTTTGTAACTAAAAATTTTTACCTGACATCCTGAACTTGAAAACTAAAGCATGACCTTAAGTTCTCGGCTGCAAGGAATGCCCTGGATGTTGGTCTTACATTTTTGTGGCAATAAAGCTCAGCTGAACTATGTTATGTTCCAGCTTGAGGAAATTCATAGACATAAAGAAATTCACCAGACCAAATTCAGTTCTTGAACATGAAAACACCTTTCACTTTTGTAAACTTTCTTTTCAGATTATATAATGCCTTTCAACCTCTTTATTGAGCCTTTGTATGCAAGCAAATGTTATTAAAAAAAAAAAACAACACACACAAAAAAACATACTTCTGTTGAGTTTGACCTATGAGTGGGATTCTAACATAGGAGGGAAAAAAAATATCTCAACAAAACAGAAATATTCAGCATAATATTGCTCAGAAAGTATTGCATCTGGAAAGGCTGTTGTATTAGTCATGGTGCTAGAGGCTAAAGAAGGGCCTCCAGAGCTAAAGAATGACAGCAAGTACATATATTCTGGCCTTAAATTGCTGTAATTGTCATATTTTCTAGGAGTTGGATACGAGTTCAATAAGGGAAGACAGGAAGATCTGTATTACTCCAATCACTAGGATTTTTTTTTTAATACAAATTTGTAGACCGTAATTTCCTACACAAACATTACATGCTGAGTGTAACTTCCTTACAGTCCTTACTACCGTACTAGTGTATGTTTTATTTTCTACTTTGAGTTAAAGCCCAAGGCATTCAACTAATACAACATTATATAGTTGATATTTCAGAAAACATTAAGTTCAGATTGGGTTGATAACACAAGGAAGATAGGAAAATGTCACTGATTCAGTAAATACACTTCTCTTCAGCTGCCATTTCACACTTTTAGAGCCAGAGAAATGATCTTTTGATTAATGGAAAGTAGAAATATTAGAAGTCATGTGTATTTCATGATATGTCAGTGATTAGTACAAAGCAATACTTTTCAGAACCATGCATGCTCCCTTAGAGGGAAGACTTTGGATTATTATTTTTATTTATTTATTTTAAATTCATTTTACTTTCTTTTTTTCTGGATCAGGTTTCGATAGGCTTTTCATCAAGACTCTAGATCTATTGAAAAACTATTTTCATGGCAGAGAGTGTTTTCTTCGAGTTCCAGTGAGAATCTTTTGGGCTCGTATCAAACAACTAAGAGGAAACTCTTTAGTTCAGTCAAGTCAGTGGTTTTCTTTTCATGGGGAATTGCACTCTGCACCTTCAGTTTTGTAAGTGTTTTCATGCAGTAGTTTCTCCATCTTCTTTCTGGGCTACATTGGCTTCTATGTGTATGACATCTTCTAGCAAGTATACTTTGCATACATCAGTCCTTAGTTTGTTTGTTTTATGTGTATTAAGAGCAGAAGGATATTTGGTAAAGAAATTCATCTTCTATAGATGAAAATTTCTAACCGACTACTGCTGTGAAGGCTGATCTGAAATATTTTAGTTTAAAATTCACATAGGACTGCTCTAAGGACGAGTTTATCTCAGCTGGTGTCAATATGAGAATTTCATTGCCAAGAGAAATTTACCTGAAATAAAAATAAAAATAAAAAATATTTTCGTATAAGTTGTTTAAGAAATTTGTGTAATATTGTAAGGAAAAGTAAGATTCAGTATTACTTAAAGGACATTCTGTATCTGATCTGTGATTTACTCAGGGAGATATATCACTGAAAAGATGAATACTAAAGAAAAAATCAGAACTGAACAAAGTGGGAGACTTTAACCATAAGTATACTTAAATAAAATATGTTCTAAGAACCTCTTATTCTTCTTTCTTTGTTCTTTATTGTCCTTCTCATTTGTTGGAATTATCTCATAATGCAACATGCACTTTATTGCTGAGGTATCTTGGAACTGCAAACTAGGGATAAAGGAAGATTCTACACAACAGGCTGGCTGTAAAATGCCAAACAGGCAGAATGTGTGAGTGAATTTTTAAAAGCCTGAATTAAACTTCCTTTTGTTCCAAAATCTGTCTGTAAAATGCTTGGTCATTTCCCTTTAGTGGTAGGACAGTGTTTGGGTTGGAAGCCCCTCAAGAGCTTGCTTGTCTTGCAAGCTGTGCTGCTGAGATCTACAGGACAGAAGCACAGGGTTATTGCCTATTTTCCTTTCTTTGACTCAAAGATTTCACTTAATCTGGTTTCATTTCTTCTGTAGGAGTGAATCTTCCCCACAATAACAAAACTCGACAATTATAACCTGTTGTCATGTCTGAGAAGAAAATAGAACTCAACATAAGGAAAAGGACTTTTGGAAACTGCAAATATCTTAATATTGCACATTTTTCGACTGAGATATCTTCATAAATTTAGACAAAATCTATTTCAATTTCATTGTTTTGTTGTTTCTGGAACACTGAATTTGGAGGTAACAATCTGACTGTGTCCGTATTATGTTGCTTTTTTTATCACCAAAGTCATTTATCTGATTGAATGAGACAATTTCTTCTGAATGGATCTTGAAAATAGCTAAATTTGCAGCCTGCAAGTACTGTTGGACTAGAAAGGATCTTGTGTGCTTCCCAACACCTGGGAAGAATGCTGTTTTTCTTGGGGAAAAAAATTTCAATCTCCAAACCTTTCTGCAGCAACTTCAGTGTGTGTTTTGTCAGGGTAAAAAGAATGTATGTACAGGCCTGCAGCTGGCTTTGGACGAGCTGAGTAAAGAGGCATGCAGGTAAATGAGAGTGTATTTTCCTAATGCTGCATCCATTTAAACAATGCATTCCTGAGGCCTTCAAATAATACTGAAAGATGATAGTTTTTCCCAACAGGCTGGCTCTAACAATGAGATGATAGCAATGTTTTGCTGCAAAATGTTGCTGGCGTTTTATGAGTGATATATACATATATATTACACCCATATATAAATGTACATATAAATATAAATATAAATAAATAAATAAATATAGTTGAAAAGAGATAGGCTACACAGTTGGTTTGGTTTTCATTTTGTTGTGTTTCTTTCAGCATGGGGAGGAGGGCCCTTCCAGCAAGAGCTGAAAGCTGGGTGAGCATCTCTAGGAGAGAAGGGCTTTTATAGCACTGTGTGGTAGAGTGAGTTAGAGGGATCACTTGGGTCAGGCAGACGGTTGGAGAAGTGTCAGGGAGAAGTGAGCTAATAGACTCTCTGAGTGACTCTTCTTGAAAGAGGAGAAACGTCAGGGATCAAAAATTGTCTGAGGGGACAGAAGTTGAGGGTGGAAGTGTGGACCAGCTTGCGAGCATGCAGTAGGCAGGAAGAGTTGTGAAGAAATATTCTCTTCTGTCTGACATGAAAACTTGCTTTCCATACTGAAAAGAAATCTAGATTTTCTTATTTTTCCATCTCCCAGGGGAAAAAAAAAAAAAAAAAGTATAACTTTTGTATTTGAAAGTCTTTCTTTTTCTTTAGAGAACTCTGCAAGGAGATTTTTTTGCCCAGGCTGGTTACAGAGCAGCCTGGTATGTGTCCAGTTTACAGAGTAAGAGTAGATAAGTAGATTTACTGGTGAAATACACAGAAAGATAGGAAAAATCATTGTGAAAATATAATAAAATGATGAGAGAAGCAATTAAAAAAAAATTAGATGAGAAGTGAATTATGGAAACAAAATTAACTTGGGAGACTGCTTCCTGGGTGGTAAGTGCTTTAAATATAAATTGCTCAATTACCCATGAAAACATTGATTACTTTCATGGAGAGTTAAACTTACTAGATTGTATTTGTTTATTGAGTTGTAAGTCTATGTTGTTCTAAGCGCAGCCCAACCAACCAGCTGTATTCAAACAGTTTTCATTAATAAATTGCTTCTTGTTTTTTCATTCTCTCCAAGGACAGAAAGAGATTCCTTTCTCTGACCAAGTAAAGAATGAAAATACAATTTTTATTTTGAAGTACCTAACTTTGGATCCCAGATCTTCAGTAACCTGAATCCTAGGAGCTAGACTTTATGGGGAGGTAGAAAATCACTTTGTCAGAACTTATGTAAAACTAAGGTAAGGCACATGGTAGATAGAATTGCATCCATTTAGGATGCTTTTGACAATGTAGTTCTTAATGGTTAGAACATCATTTCTCTGTTGAGACACGTTAGACATATTTTTGTCATGAGAATAATACGACTGAGTCTTTTTGTTTAGATGAATAAGATAAAACACTGTATTTGATTTAGGCTTATTGTTACCCTGCATAGAAGAAGAGGGATTTTGAAGCTTTCTGGGGCAGAATTAGGTCCTTGCTCAATTAATTTTTGGGATTCTGCTTTTTCTTTCAGACAAAAGTTTGTTCATTTTTGTTGACAGGCCTGATTCTTCTTGTTGATCTCCTGAAAATTCATCTCCATGTTGAAAATGTACCAAATGTCTATGAATGTCAGCTCAGTTTTAAATACTTTTCTTTAAGAGAAAATGCGATTACTTCTGTTTAAATCAGAAGCCCTTTACTAATCTCTAATCTTTTGAGTAACTATTTTCTTTTCATTTGCTTAAAACATAATCTCCTTTCCAGAGTCCCTTCAAAATCTACCTATCATCTAAATACCTGCTTCTCAAACCTACCAGGGCTCAGATCCATGTCATCTTATTGCAGCATAAAGCCTGCTATAGCTTTGATGTTTGCCTTCAGTCTTATAAATGTTCTAAGACCTCCAAATCATGTCAGTTTTTATACAGTAAATGTTAATGAAATGTAAAGTGAGAGATCTTTAAATCTTACAGAAAATTTTCCTATTTTACCTTAGTAAAGTGAATATCACTCAAGCTTTATAAGCAGCACAACAGGAATAAGGATTGGGCTGCTGTTGATTTTTGCATGCTTCCTCCCTGTTAATAGAAATGTCCATTTGTTAAGAAAACTTGGTGGTTAGATACTTTCACCACAAATAATAAAAACGAGGAAGGAGCTGCAGATACACATTTTTTCTGATAAAGTTACTTCAAATTGCTGTGTGTAGACATACATGTTCAGCTGAAGCATCTCCTGGACTTGGGCTTTAAAATGGATTATTATTTTTTTTAATGATGGTGGTGATATGAGACATATGCTTAATAAGTACTACTAGTTCATTTAATAAAACTCAGTTAATTTAACTCAATTAGTCCTACTGACATAGCTTTGCAAATTGATGTACCTCTTTTAACTGAGAAAGGGCTGTTGTCCAAGCATACAATCTGTGAAATGATGACTAAAAATAATGTGTTTTATATTAGATACTGAACTTACTAAGTGTTCTGAAATTACTTGCTGTGAGTGGTTTTGATTTTTTCAGATTTGTATCTTAAAGATTTGCTGATGTTGCATATCTTTGAAACTATCTGTGGCTTTGAAATCTAAGTGTTTTCAGTTTCTAGTGTTTGTTCTGATGAGAGATGGTGCTTTTTTTCTGTTTGTTTTGCTGGTTTTCTCCTTGATATATTAATGCAAATTGTTGAACTGATCTCCTGTACCTTTCCGGGAAAAAATAGCGCCTTTGCTTTGTGTATTCAGTTTCTTTTAAAAATAACTTTGCTGGTAGGAGACTGTCTTGTACATCTGAGTATGTTGACTTCCCTCCTACATGAAGGAGAAAGAAAAAATTAATTTTGTTTCAAACACCATTTATGAGTGCTTGTCTCTCATGGGAAAGGGAAAGTCTCAAACAAAGTCTACAGATGGTTGCGTTCATCCGTGAAAACAACCCTCCCATATTGTATTCCAGAAGATGAACATGACTATGGCTGCAGATTGTCAGTGGACCATCCAGAAAATTAGAAGCTGAAAGCAAATTGCAGATTGCTACAAGCTCACCGTGTACAGAAAGCTGTTTTCTTTCTTTATAGACTGGAGTTGGTGACCTTACTAACTGTAGTTAGCGGAATTCCTTTCTTGTGTGAGAAGATTGGGGAAATAAATTTATTTCATATTCCTATTTCCAAACCATCAATTCCTGCCTGCTTAGCTAAAAAAGTACACTGGATTTTCAGCAGAGATCACAAATGGCTAAGTATTCCAAAATACTGGCTTGGCATTATCTTGCTCAGTGAGTCTTGGGGAAAGATTGTGCTTGAGGCAGATGCTAAATGAAGGCACTTCTTGTTCAACATCATGTAGTTGTGGACTTCAAATATGCCAGCTGTCTGTCCTTTAGAAACAGCATGCTTTAGGGGGCTGGGCTGGTAGCCAAGAATGCTGAAGCTCTATTCCCACCTGTACCTGACTTAATAACGCTTTGTCCTTATGTAACACTTCATTTTGCTCACTTTTCTATTTCCTTTCGTCCCCCGCTTTTAGGGTGTTACTGAATCTTGCCAGCAGTAGGTAATAGGAACATATTACTGCTCTTTTGGCATCTTAAGATCAGTTCAGATCATAGTTCTGTCAGTGCTACCATACTGTTAAAAACAGCTACCTTTGAATTATTGTTGTTTTTTTTTCTTCTTCTTCTATTTTTTTTTTTCCCTCCATAGAATTTGACATTGTTTGCCTTGTAGTCTGTTCCTAGTACTAGTACATCATTTGGAAATTGCTGGGTAAAGTCAGGTGGCTTCTTTTCAGTGAATTTTTGATGAAACACAAATTGAATTTTACCTGAAATCATGTAGTAAAGAAGCAAAAAGGCAGACAGTAAGAGATGTACTTGGTATTTTCACAAAGAACTGATTGAAGGGAGAGGCGGTGTGTGTGCAAAATGCAACTCATTGAGAGAATATGCCTTGCTTCTCACAGAGCCAAAAATGCCAGCTGCTCTTGACAGTTTGATTACACATGCCCAGTAGATGTGGACAAAGATACTCTGACTAATTGGATTGTGATTATAAATTGCAATTCAAAGAATTTTGGAGCTGGATTATCTCAAGTTATTGGGAAATACATAATGTTCCTGTATGGTAGAAAGTGCATGTTCCACTGGGGGAAAATATTAAATAATATGTGACTGCTTAGTCTTTGATAAAAGAGGGCTGCCCTTCTGGTGGTCCTTAGAGGTGAGGATGCAGACACTACCTGAGATGCTTTCTGTTACAATCATGGTGGTGTCTTTTAATCTTTGAACATTTAAAAATACAAAAAGCTGTTGAAACATTTTACAGGCAGCTTCTGGGGCGAAAATCTGCCATTTGTCTGTGAAATCTTGATAGAGTAGTTGCAGTATGTGTGTTTGAAGAAGACTATGGAGAAGAGAAAAAATATTGCTATGTATGGATGCTATGCTGAGAAGTGCCAAGAAATGGTGATAGCATGAATCTGTGGGAGAAGTCTGGGTTTTTAATTAAAGGAGAATATTGAAGGTATAAACATCAGGCCCTTTTTCAATGTTGAAGTTGTTATAGTCTTTTTAATATATAGATTTTTTTAAGTGCAGATATTTTAAACAAATAACATGATTGTCTTCATGCATTAAATAAGCTATAGAGGCTTGGACAGGTGGTTTCTGCAAGAAGCTCACAGCTTTTACAGGAGGTCTCATACTGGATTAAAATTATTAGAGAGTCTCTTGCTATTTAATTATCTTTTTAAAGTAAACATGTTCACTGTAATGTGAATGTGTTGCTTTCATTTCATGGGTGTGCTTCTATCTGGCAGATTAGATCTTTTTACTACCAGGTGTCTTATACTAGGTAGGAAGGCAGCATGATCAAATCTACCAATTCAATCGATCTTTTGGTAAAACTATACAGATTGAGTTTTAGATTATACCTATTGTAATTTAGCTAAACTAACATCTGGTAAAATGGCACATCTTCCCTTCCATTTTGAATCCCAAGGTCTTGCCATAAGCATTCAGCTTCTTGTGTTTTGTTTTAGGGGATTATTGTTCTTTTCCCTCTGCATTCTCTGGTATATGTTTCAATGAGGGCAAAACATCAGGATGAAAAGCCACAACTGTTGTGAGAACTTTAAAAAGTACTGCATTTTTTTTTCTTCTCTCTTCTATGATGTCAAGATGTACCTTGATGAAATATGCCTGACAGAAGTAAATGCCAGTGCCACAGGAGTTGATAGGTGAAGTAAAACCATGGCTTTGGTTGGAAGCTGCTGTTCACATTATTTATGTCAACAGTCAGAAAATAACTGCATGGGTTTGACATTCAGGAATACATACTGTGCAAAGAACTTTCCCAAGTTATATACCTTGGGTCCTAGACCTTAAACAGTCCCCTTTTCACAAGCTTGGAAAAATCAAAGCAGTCAAGCTCTTTGAGCACTGAAAGAGGCATATGCCAAACCATCTAACTAGAAGACAGGAGATAAGGATTTTGTGAGTTTAGTGGCACAGTGTCCACTGCTCAAATAATGGAAGGCAGCCTTGCGGTAATCAAATTAATGCTTTACCGACCTCAATTAACATTCATTCTGTTCATGACAAGGCTGAATTTTATTCTTCAAGCTTGCTAGGTGCATGCTAGGTGAACAGCAGACAAATGAAAATGACCTTATTTTTTCACGTGAATAGCATGAACACCTCAGAGACCACCTTTAACTAGATTAGAAGCATGGATTTTTTTTCTTTTTTTCTCCTGGTGTTTCACATAGAAGAGAGATTTGCTTTTATCATAGCACAAAAAAATACAAGGAATTACAGAAATCACAGGTATCACTTTATTTCAGTAATTCATGAGATGCCATACCTATAAATCACAAATATCTAACAACTGTGACTGTAGCCAGATAAAACACTGACAAGTGAGAAGCAGTAAAGACAGATGAAACTATGACGTTTTGTCAACTGGCTTCTTCCTCCTGGAGTATATCTGGTGTCAAGCTGTCACTTGACTTTACTTCAGAATGAATAAACAGAGTGAGCAGGTAAAACAGTGCAAGCTTAGACATCTTTCCCTTCTTGGGAAAATTGGGATAGTGACATAATTTATGAGTTGTTCAAACAAGGTATTTTGTCTTTGTCCTCCTTTCTTCCAACCAAACTTTCATCCCTGTCCCCACTCTTCCCGTGTTGTATTAGTATGCAGTGTAAAACTATAATCTCTAATGATCAAAAGTTCTGGTTCAATACCATGCCCATACACAACTGTAAGAAATAGTCAAGCCCAGTAAAAATAATAATAATGTAAGAGCAGAAAAGATATTGAATCAATAATCTATTTTTGTCTAAAACATCAAGTTAGAGTATTGTTCAAGTATAAGCCATCTCTGAAAATTATCAGGTTATAACTTCCTTGTGGCTGCACAAATAACACAGATTTATTTCTGAGTGATTTTCAGTCCTTATATATATATTATTCTGCTATTTATTTAATGTCCTGCTGAATACTTGGAGAAGTGACCACAATTTTTTTCTCCAACATCAGTTCATCAAATATCAAAATCTTTAGCTGAAGGCTACATGAAATCACTGGTAGCCATTGACTCAGAAATATATGTACTCCTTAATTTTATTTATATATAAATATTGAAGAGGCAGAGTCATTAAAGAGGATCTTGTTGACAGCTGTTGATTTGTCTTCCAAAAACATTTTCTCTCGGTATTCACTGTACAATTAAAATATGTATTTGTATGTGGATACTTAGTGGAGAAGGATAGAGAAAGTGAAGGGTCTTTACATCAATCTCTGAAATAGCCACAGCATGGTTCCACTCTTGCCTCCTTCTGAATTGCTTCCTAGAAATAGGGGTTTCCTATGACAGAAATCCTGATTCCCTTTTCAGCTAACTAATTTTTCATTAGATGTACTGAAGTTTGGTAAAATTACCATAGCTCTGTGATCATGTTTCAGTTGCTCTACCATGAAGCTTCAAAGTTAGGCTTTGAAGAGAGACTTTGCTATGAACTAAGAACACACATCTAAGATTGAACAACTTGTGTTGTGTTTTAGCAGGCTCAGGGGTGGAACAAAGAAAGTCATTACCTTGCAAATGAGTAAACAAGCTCTGTAGCTACTTGCCCCAGACATAAACATGCATGAGATGCCTGGTTGGTACATGTGACTAAGGGGGTGTTATGTGGGTATAAAAGGTTGTAAGCACCTACCATAAAGGTCTTTGTTCTGCACCAGCAACAGAGTCTGTGACTCTTCTGCCACTCTTGGGGTAGAGATTAAGCGTTGATTTTGGGTTTATATCTGTGCTATTTTACTGGCGGTCTCATCTCGATTCATATCTACAGGAAAGAAGTGTTGACAAGTTCAGAAATGCTGAAATGTTTGTTTGATGTAGTGTTTTGACTTTGTGGCTTTCAGAAGAGCTACACCAAAGTAAGAACAGGTACTTCAGATATGGAGAGCATGAGTTCTAGGCTTCCTTTGTGCCCCTCTATGCACCTCACGTCTTGGATGAGTGTCCCATGAACCACCAGATGTATTGTGGGGTGGCTGCCTTTATCTCTGCACAGCTACAGTGTTTGTTATCTCTGCAGCATGCAGCATAGTTGGAATTGATTAACTTGCAGACAAGTACAATTTTGATCTTTGAAAAATCTGAAAAAATACGACTATAAGTAAAAGCCCAGTAATATTTATAATATTCAGAGTAGTAAAAATTACGTAGAGTTCTACAACATAATGTAAGATAATCATCCACTCAAAATTATGCTATGTAAAGCTAATGGAGAATGCCGGTGTTTTTGGTTTTTTTTGTTTGTTTTTGTTTGTTTATTTTAAGAAGAGTTTATGTACAAATCAGATTATCACTGAACAAAGACACAAGATTTTTACTCTCACACTGTGGAAAACTACATTCAGAATGCGTATAATGACCTTGGCAGCCTGTTTAATGAATAAATGGAGTACTTAGCCATATCTGGTAATGAAAATGAGGCATGCTTAATTGACTTAGCACCCAACTAATCATCAGTTAATGCAGTCCTGAAAATTGCTAAGTTATTTCATCTTGGAGGGTCAGAGCATTCATGTAGAGAGGGGACAATCTAAGCTTTATACCTTAAGCATGGAGCAAATGCAAATGGCAAAAAGTAATTAATGTGGCCCAGAGGTTTCATCTGGTAGCATGGCCTTGATTCATGCTGTCCTCAGCCATCTGCAAAATGTTTATAATTCTAGAATCCAACTTCATTGGTTGACATCCTGCAGGCAATTGTACGGGAGGACTTGTCAAACTGCTTGCAAAACAGCTCTGTTCTGGGCACACCAGCATCTTAGATTTTGTTCATTTTATTATTATTTTATTTTATTTAAGAGATAGTAGTTTTTGGTCATCACTGTATGAATGTCCCAGAATAGCTTGCTGGCATTTTATTCAAAGTACATTATGAGATATAGAACCTGACTTGACACTTGCAAATATCTTTGTCTTCATTTTACATGGCTACATAGACAATGATCCAGAACTGAATGAAGTAATTTATTCCAAAATCTTTCTGCCTCAGCAGGGACTTTTGTATTGCTTACAGGAATTACTTAGTATTCAGAGCCAAAACAGTGATGTTTGAAGAACAGGCCATACTTCTAGTTCACTGAACAAGGGATAATCAGTAAAAACTCTAGTTTTACTCTTTATGTTCAGAAATCTCTGGTAAATAAAATAATTTGTACAGCAAAAAATGTTCTCACTCTATGTTCTGTGAACTGCTTTTTTAAAGTTTTTCTTTCATTTGAAAATATTAAGTGATTTTCACACATCTTGATCAGAAATAGCAACTGTGATTTTTCTTAGGGTTTATTGCATGTATTTACAAGAGTACAGGATTAAATGTGCCAAATGAAGACTCTTAGAATTATTAAGACCAGAAAAAACCTCTAAGATCACCCAGTCCAACCACCAGCCCATCCCCACCATGCCTACTAACCACGTCCCTCAGTGCCACATCCACATGGCCTTTGAACACCTCAGGGTTGGTGACTTCACCACCTCCCTGGGCAGCCTGTGCCACTGCCACTCTTTGAGATAAGTTTTTCCTAAGATATGATCTGAATAATCTGAACATGAGGAAGTAGGTACACATCTTGAAGCATCAGGACATTTGTTGAGACTGTGATGTCTGGGTGGTAATTCCAAGGGCCTCTGAACTGTTGTCTTGTCCATGATTTTAGCAGCAGATGTCTTTCCATAGAAGACACAGCATTTTCTATATCTGTCCCTGCCAGGAAGCAGCCCTAAAATCTTGCAGCTTTCACAATGAAATGGATGCAAGTGAGGAAGACGGAGCTCCAGCCTCTGCTTTGGGCCTTGCCAGAGGTATCTGTTCCATTTGTCCCTGCAGAGCCACTTGCTGCTCTCCTTTCTCTAAAATATGGACGTTCTATCTTGATAAATGAGGGAGAAAAAATTAAAATGTGGAGGAAGTCTATCTTCAATTTTGTCTCCTTTTTGATCTGTTTGTCTGTCTTCAAAATCATCACAGACATAAAACAATAGAAAAGCGATTTTATTTTTGTCATATGTATGCTAGAATACTCCTTCCAACTTTTGACTTATTTCAGTACCATTCCTTAGACACTTACTGTTTTGTCAGTTGGGCTTTGCAGACCCATCCTGAATATATTCTGAACACATTATGAAAAATCCAAATCCTTGATCTAACATCAGGCAAACGTTAAATAGGTTTTAAATCTGATCTTTGCACCTCCTCTGGTGTCTCCTTCAAGTGGTCAGTGTATCAGTTGTGAATCTTAATAAATTTCAGGAGCTTTGGATTTCATCTTTGGAACAAAAAGCAAACCTTGCCAAGCCCCTGCGGTGAAGCATCATGTAGCCCTTTAAATGACAGATTTTACTTGGCAGAGTTTAATTTCAAGGCTGGCAAGAATGTACCACAAAGGTATTGACAAAACATCCTGTCCTCTAAAATGAACGTTGATTATAATGATGTCTAAGGAGGTTTCAACTATTTTTGGTCAGAGCAATACTGAAAAGTGTATTTAGACACTGACAGAGCTGTTAGCTGAGTTTGCAAAGGATGCTAATAGGGTTATTACAACAGTGGTGATCTAAGAATAAAAGCGAGATAAAGGTCATGTTGCAACAGTGGTATTCGTAGACTCACTGATAACTTGTTCTGACCTGTCAGATTTCTAGAATAAGTTATTTCTATAACAAAATATTTGGAGTCATGAGTAGAAAATTTCTGAGTGAGTCAATACATACATAGGTAGCTTTTGGACACCCTTTGGAAGGAATCCTGATGTGGCCTTCATTTCATCTCTTACCCTGCTTGACTCCACTTTCTCTCCATGGCTTTAATTAAGTCTCTATTTACTTATGGTAGGTAAGTGCAGGGCAGAGTTTCCAAGAAAGGTAGAAATGTCTCAGAAAAGGAGCCAAGTGCTATAAAAGGTGAAATGCCATGATAAAGCCACTTTTTATTTTTCTCTGGGGTTTTGATAACAGCAAATTTGAGGTTTTCAATTTGAGATGGCATCTTTCAGCTTATTCTCTCTTCTGATTCACCCCAAAAACTTGCAGGGCCTGCCACTTCGTTCTCTAGAATGTACTGTTTAAAATGGGTTTTTCCACCTGTGGAGAGAGAGAGACAGTAGAAAAATGCTAAATTGTGTGTTTTTCTTAGAACTACAGTGTAGTTCTACTAAGAATTTGCAGCAATAAGAATTAGAGACACCAAGTATCTGTAACATCTGTTTGAGACTGATGATCTTTAATCTAGCTGCAGTGCTGGTGCTTGTTCACCTCTTTGCTGACACTAAGTGTGTTTCACCAAGCCTTTTTTTTTTTTTTTTTCTTTTTTTTCCGATCCCTCTGATGGGTATTAGGGTTAATCCTTGGCATGAAATGGATTGTAAAGCAGGCGTCCTTTATATGTATGTTGCCCTTTGGTTGTTCATCATTGTGCACAGACTGGAAAATCTGTTAATTTGGTATGATATTTGATTGATAGAATATAAGGTTGCTGAAAATAGTAGTTCTACCAAGACCTTCAATGGTAAAAAAAAAGCAGAAAGCATGATGTTGCTTCTCCACCATTCCTACCATCTGCCTGGATGAAATAGCAGATTTGACACAGCTCAACTGCAACCTTGTGGAAGTGTCATGAAGCTGGAATGCACTCCACTGGAGCATAATGGGGGTGAGCCCCTTGGACCCTTGGAAAGGTACATGGATTTAGCCTAAATCATTCTTTGATCTCCTTGCCTCACTTTGTGGCTTTATTGCTGAAATTCCATGCTGGAGGAAAGTCAAGGAGTGGGGAGAAGGGGCTATGAGTCCTTCAGGGGGACAGGATAAGGAATTCCGAATCTTCTGCGTGCATTCAGCACACTGCAGTCTTCTGTAGAACTTGGTGACTTAAGAGCAAAAGGCACTTCTTCCACGCTTGTACTGATACACAAGGCTGGTTGCTGTTGTGTTTCTACAGAACTTCTTTTCTCTTCAGGTGGCAGGAAAGATAATAATTTTAAAATCTGCAATGATTGCAAAATAGAAATCAGGCAGGTATGGCTGTTCTTTCATTACTACATCTGCAAGTCTCAGATGAGTACCTACTCCTGAACCATATTAAATCAGTGGTCATGAAGGCTTGTCTAAGGACTGAGTAATAACATAATCTTAGACAACTTATGTTGAATCTGAAAGCAGGTATTCTGTTCCAGTGTAGCTTACGCTTTGTTCCCCATATGTGATCTATATATATATTTTTTCCATGGCTAAAAAGTCTTAGTTTTCCGATGCAGAATGAACCATCTGAACTATTTAGAGGCAACTAAAATGACAGAACAATTATTCTCTCTAGACTAGATATGAAATCTTGCTTAGAAACCTCTCCTACACCCAATATTATTGTTTTAGAAATGTATTTACATATGTGTATGTATGGCAACACCTTTTGTGACGTGGCTCTTGAATTCATTGTTCTAACAACAGGGGGAGAGAAAAAAAGTGTTTCATGTGTGCCTGGATCTTTCTGGTTTAATTCAAACTTCAGTGATTAATGAATGTAATGATAAAGATGAAATTGTATAAGTGCTTAAAAATATGATAATCAGTCCTTCTGATTGTCTGATACATTTCTGACACACTTCTTTCCTAGGTCTGGTCACTGCCATCTCATGGTTGCATTTCAGTTCTGATCCCATTCAGTCTATTTCAGCTGATGAGCTCCTGAATTGCAGTCTGAAGACTTGCTATTAGTCTGTAATTGTTTCACTAGTGACTTTGTGTGGGGCATAAGTGTATTCAGTTGATTTTGAGTGTGGGGAGCAGTAGAGAGGTGACAGGGAAAACTTACTTTTCTGTTTAATATTTCTCATTAGGCTGTTGCCTCAAGGATAGTTTCTCAACATAACATGCAGGAATGTGCCTATACGATATGTCCTATTAATGCAGAGGTACTAAATATGGAAGAGACTCCCATTGTCTCCCTCTGAATGTCCCGGCTGGATTTCTAATCAAGTATTTCCTCCAGCTGTCATGAAAGTTTACGCTATGATCATAACTTTGTTTCCTAGTAATTCTGCATCTTTCTGTTCATAAAAGAAGGCAGCTTATACTTTTAATGAAAGCAGTTCTAAGCCTTAGACAATGAAAAGCAGATAATA
>JAPSGF010000071.1:398010-414233 GCA_035772895.1 Perdix hodgsoniae
TTTAATGAAAGCAGTTCTAAGCCTTAGACAATGAAAAGCAGATAATACAGAAGAATAAATGTCATCCATATTTTAAAAACAAAGTAAAAGGTTCACGTCATAATTGCCTGTCTTCGTTAGGATTACATATCATTCTGATAAGATGAATGTCTTAAATATCCTTGCATTTTTCTTTCTGTTTTCAGTTGTGAGTGGCAATGTGGATGTGACCATTCTCAAGCATTTGGCCTTGGGGATAGGGAACAATGCTTACAGAGGTTTTACTTAGCAACTTCTTTTGCTTGAACATAGAATCACAGAATCACCACAGTAGGAAAAGACGTCTAAGACTATCCAGTCTGACCTTCTACCTACCTTCAATATTTCCTCACTCAACCATGTCCCTTAGTAAAACATCTAAACATTTCTTGAACACCTCCACGGACAGTGACTCAACCACCTCCCTGGACAATCCATTTCACTGCCTAACCACTCTTTAAGAGAATAAATTTTTCTTAACATCCGACCTGATGCAACTTAAGGCCATTTGCATCACCAGCATGTTACAAGAAAGAGGGTATTGGGCTTTCTTTTCAATTACTTTATTAGTTGTGGTGGGTTGTGTTAGCTACCCTGCTTTAAACCTCAGTTTTCTCACCACGGTGGTGGGGCAGGAATCTGCTGATCTGCAGTATGGTGAGATTGACTACAAGTCAGTAGTAAAGTAAAGGACTTAAGAGGGACTACATTCCTATCTATCTAAAACAAGTAAATGAATTAACATTTCCTCTACCCTGTTGTTTTCTTAATATTTCTCACATATGAAATACTATGAATGAAAATATTCTTCCATTGTCTCTCACTTCATTAGGTAATGATCATGTTGTGAAGGTGGAAGTTTGGTGAGGAAACCTCTGAAATCCAAAATGGCTTTTGGCCACATTGGAGGCAGGATGTGGATGGCATCTGTGCAGGAATTCTGATTCCTCTAGAAACTCTGGAAGAGCTGAACACCTGATAGGTATCTGCAAAAAAGAGAAGACATTGTGAAAACTAACTACTTTTTAGTCACAAGTTTTTCACATTAAGAAACCCCATTTTTCTTTCAGTTAGAATTGAAGAAATTTCTGGGGTTTCATGAAATTATTCTTTCCACTATAAAGGTTTTTTTGTTGTTATTATTATTTTTTATTTGTGGGTTTTTTTTTTTTTTTTTTTTTTTACATTTGCTTTTCTCACATCTGAAGTAGCCATATGGCTTTCATTGCTTGTTGGAAAATAGAGCAAATTTCAGCGAAAATATGCTATGCTGGAAATAGTGTGATTAACTCTAGAACATAGAAACTCTGCTGGCTTAGAGTAGTAATATATTTAGCATAAGATTTTGTATTCTACAGAGACTTAAAGATGCTAACAAGATTCCTAGATGTCTACACCATACAAAAATGCTCTTCTATAAAACACTTCCCTCCCTCTGTTACCATGATAACATCTTCATTCTTATTTATTTCGGACCACTCTTCCTAAACTTTTTCTCACATCTCGTATGGTGATCATTTTGTTCTTCATCTTGCTCATTAAATACCACACTTCCTGATATTCCTCATGCTCATACACTACAATGATTTTTAATCATGAGGTCACACATTGTTCCTTCCACCAAGACAGAAGTTGAGGTGTGGTAAACCTGTGCTTTTTGCCACTGTGTTAGCCAAAGTCTACAGTTTCTAAATTGTACCATTCCTCCCTTACCAGCAAATCTGGTGAACCTTACTGGCAAGGTGCATGTCCTCCCTAAATAACAGTGTATCTGCTCCTTCAATGAAAGCCTTTGGTTACTAACAGCTAGCTTTATTCATTCACAGAGAAGATGACCTGACACTGGGATAAATGGGGTTTCTGAAATGCTATTGCTTTTTCTGGATGAATGAGCAAATGTACAGAATGAAACTGCTTGGGAATGAAGCAGTCATATAACAAAAGAAGCCTTTTAAGCAGGAACTCTGCAGCATCTGCAGCTAAATGGAGATGAGCTTTGAACTTATATGCTTTACATTTAAGCAGTGCTCTTTGAGGTAGTGTTGCAGTTTAACCTGGCAGGCAGTTAAGCACCACACAGTCTTTCACTTACTTCCCCCATCCCACTGGGATGAAGGTGAGAAGTTGGGAAAAAACCCAAAAAACTAGAACTTATGGGTTGATATAAAAACTACTAAGACAGAAAAGACAAGGAGAAAAATAATAGTAATGATAATATATGCATAAAACAAGTGATGCACAACTCAATTACTCACCATCCCCTGAGTCACAGCCAGTCCCCATGCAGTGGCTGCACCTCTGGCCAACTCCCCACTATTTTTCAAGACATTTTTCATGATGCCATACGGCATGGAGTACCTCTTTGGATGGTTTAGGTCAGCTGTTTTGATTCTGTCTTCCTCTGCTCCTTGTGCCCCACCATCACCCTCACTGGCAGAATAGTATAAGAAGCTGAGAAAGTGAAATGCCCTTGGCTCTGTACAGCACTGCTCAGTAATAACTACAACACTGGTGTGTTATCACAGAGTTTTTCTCCTAAATCCAGAACACAGCATCATACCAGCCACTGTGAAGAAAAAAAATCAACTGTCCTAACTGAAATCAGGACAATATCCACACCTTATTCCATATCACTTGTGTCGTGCTCAGATCCCATACTTTCCCAGACACCTGCTTTCATTCTGACCTTTGCACTTGTCAGTCCTAGAGGTAGAGTAGTGCTGTAGAGGAAAACACTCCTTCTGCAGTGACTACAAGCAGTGCTTACTCACTAGCAAAGCCAGGGCAGGTACTTGTTGCAACTACATGTTAAACAAAAAATTCTAGAGAATGAAAATTTCTCTACTACTGACAAAAGCCTTAATGCCTCCGAGTATTTTACCTCAGTATCTTCTTTTTTTTTTTTTTTGACATATGCTGGGTAAAGTTTTAAAACATGACTCCTCATCGGTATGTATGACACAGTAATACTGTAGGGAAATGAAGGGGGATAATACCTTGGTGACTGTGGCACTTAACATGATGAAAGGCATGCTTTTAAAAACTCCTTAAATAGGTATTCTGTAGACATTTCTCCTGCTATTTTCATTCTGCTGCATGGAAAGAGTTAGATATCAATCCCCTTCTCCCCCTAGTTCTCTCTCTCTCTTTCTTTTATGGTTAAAGGCACAGAAACATTCTACAAATTCTTTAACTTTCTTTCTACTGTTACAAATTTACAAGATAATACCAACTTCAATAATATGTTACAGGTTGAGACTTTCTATTCATATAGCCTGTCACATGAAAAGAAAATAATCTGCCCCAGAAAGAATTTGTGTATGTTGGTAATCATTTTCTGTCTTCAATGACTTGCAGTGTTTCTGCACTAACCAGATATATAGTAGCATGTTCCATACAGGGCTTTTGAAAGCTCCTTCAAAAGTTTTTTGAGGGTCACGAAGGCAGGCAGCAATGAAACAAAGGCATGTTGTACTGCCCACATGCTTCATTCCCACCATCATCTCATCTTAGTTTGAGCTGCAGATCTAGAAGTAAACAGATGGATATGTGCTCCCTCTCTCCCTCCCTCCCTTCCTCTCTTCCTCCCTTCCCCTCTTTCTTCCTTTCTTCCTTTCTTATTCATGGTGCAACGTCTCAAGTACTTCTTTATGTCTCTGCTGTTATTGCTCAGCTTTGTAGCCAGTGCTTTCTGGTGCTTCTGTTTTTATGCCTTCTAAGTCAAATGCACATTTTTTTGTGATGCTGTTTCTGACAAACTCACTGATCCTCTGTCCTCTCCCATACTTGAAGTCAAGATACAGTTTTGGATGATGGAAAGCTAGAACGCTTTAAGGATGATTTGTGGTGCTTAAAACTAAACATCATAGGAACACTAGGAACTTCCTGCGTGACGTGCAGTGTCGCTTACTCTGACAGCAGCTTATACACCTACCTGTAAGATCCTAAGACAGCAATTGCCATTTTCATCCCTTTAGTCTGCTCTGGAAGATTTTAAAGCCAGTTATTTGATCACTTAAGTGGCTGGTATCCCACCAGTGCAGTAGCTTACATTTGAACTTCAAACAGGACTAGTTAGCTTCCAACTGCCTAATGCCTGACATTACAATTTCTATGACTTCTTAATTTTGCTGAAGGAAATGCTCTACTTTCCTGATGCTACCCAGGAGCTGATGGAGGGCAGAGGAGACTGATGTTGCTTTGATCCAGTATCTTGTACTGTGCAGAGGAGAATTTATCCCATTATACTTGCAGTAGATATGATTAGCAGGCAAGACACATTTTCCTTCAGAGTTTAAAAGTTGATGGTCTTGTACAAATAGGTAGCACTGACTATTTGAAAATGGAAGCACTGCAGCACCTAATGCTGATATTCATCAAGAGTTTTATCATTTTCCTTCCCTCAGTGTTTTTTTTTTCTTTTTTTTTTTTTTTTCCTGTTATTTTTAAGATATGTTCAGTTATTTTGATAGACTGTAGGTAGGTTACTTTTAAAGAAAAAAGATGTAGTATTGAGCACTCTGAGCTCATGATGGTTGTGTATGGTCTTTGAGTCAGTACAGCACCAAAGAGTAACACAGGAAAAACATAGCTGCCTTTCTGTGGTTCCATAAGGAGGTGGTCTATATGTGGTATCTGCTCATGCATATACAATAAAGAGATGAAAGCACACCTTTATAATGCTAATTTCATCATGGAAAACTCCTCAGAACATTCACAATACAAAATTACATGATTATGAGTAGAAAGTTATTTTCTTTACAGTATAAGTAATTAATATATTAACAAAGAAAGAAAGAAAAAAACTCTAAATATTCTTCCTCCACTCCCTACTTCTTATTCCTGTTAAGCAGGCTGTGCAATGTGTAAACAATTTCAGTCATCTGATAACAGTATTGTACATCCCCAAGTCACCCCTTCCACTGGCTAGGAGGGTCAGACAGAGTGGATATCAGCATATCTTCAATGGTGAGTGCAAGCATGGACAACGTTCTTCAGGTGTCAGGGTGAGAGGGACTGTAGCCAGGGAGAACAGGGTGGGCCTTGGAGATCCTGTACAGTTACAGCACAGGGAGAAGTATGGACCAGGTGTCCTAAATCTGGGTGAATCTAGATAGCTCTGATAACCTGAGTTCCTCATACATACCTTTGTTCAGTATCTGAAATTTCTTTGAGTGTTTGATAGGACAATAATATGTGCACAAAGACTTAATCTGCTTTAGTCTGAACAAAATAGTAAAGTTGTTTCTTCCTTAAAATTCCAATTTATATTAACTGACTGCCCATGGATATACAGCTTTTGAAACACGAAATTCTTTACATGAATTTCTCAATAAGCTTGATTGATTGGAATGATATAAGCAACTGAGTTTTATTCTTGTCCAGACTTTCTGTAATTCTTTCTCTAGTTACAAATGCATATTTGATTATCTTCCTAATTCGTAAAGCTGCTCATTAAACCGCTTCACAGGCTTTTAAGAAAAAACTATGGCAAATGTGGCACTTAAATGGAATTACCTCAGAGCTCCCTCTGGACTGAGCCTGTACCTTTCTGCTAGATAGAAGCTGAAAGTTGTGATCAGTCTCTTTTCTAATAAATCATATAGGCATTTAATTAGAAAGTTTCTCATTTTCTTGGCTGACATATGCTGTGTCTTAAACCTCCTTGCTTGGGAAGACAAACATCAGAATTGCAGATGCAGCCCCCTTCGTCCTCCTTTCCCTGACTGTTCATTGCTGAGCATGACATATGCCATGGGACAGATATCCTTTTGTCTGCATTGGGTCAGCTGCGTCCCTTTCAAAATTCTTCCACATCCTCAGCCCACTTAGTTGTGAGGACAGAATGGGGGAAAAGACCAACTAATAAACAAACAACAACAAAAAAAAACAACACAAGAAAACACAGAAAACCTTGCTATGGTGTAAGCACTGCTCAGCAATACCCAAAATATTGGCATGTTGTCAAATTGGGTTAGTCACAAATCCAAAACATGGCACTATATGTGCTGCTATGAAGGAATCTAACTCCAACTCAAACCAAACCCTGTACAATTAGGTTCTCTAATTGTGTATTTCTTTTACTGTATGTTCATTACTGCCATACTTGTTATTTTAACTTTTCCGTGCTTTTTTGTTACTGAAAATTTTAACACTCGATTTGTGCCTCTCTTTGAAAATTAGTTGTCTTCTTAGAATCTGTCATTAAAATAACCTGGAGTTCTTCCTGATATTTGCTGCTTGTCTGATAAGGATACACCCAGTAAAAAAAAAGAGAGGACATGTCTGATAATTCCAGACAGATGGAATTGTCTTGCCATGGAGGGTGTGGAGAGATTGAACTCGATGAAGTCATTGACAGACTTACACAATTAACATACTTCTGCTTATCTTACTTCCATCTGTCAGCGTGGCTAATTCATTTAGTTACTGTGAAATTCACTTTACTTGGCATTAGAGGATGATTTTGCATCACAATTCACCTGCTATGCTACTTGTGCTCTCTTAAAACTAACCATTAGAATCAAAGCTATTTGAGTAGTATGCTGCAATGTTTTCCTCCTGAGAAGAGGTTTCATAGCTCTCTAATGTTGCAACAGCAATAAGCCCAGAACTATAGCAACTAGTCACTTAAGGATGTTTAAGTTGTTGTCAAGTATTGATCGTTATAAATGTGAATACTATTAATTATTTCAAGATGTTTTACCTGTTAGTATTATGGCCATTCAAGAAAAAGTGTTACAAGGGTTGATCCTGCCTGCAGAGTGTTGGCTCCTTCAGCCAGCATGGGCTGGGAGCTCTTGGGAGGGCTTTGACTGGAGTATTGTGAGCACTGAATTATGAACTAATTCTTAACAGGTTGTATGGGAACTGCTGAATCACAGCCTGAACCTCTGATTGACCACCTCAGGTATTCTGCTTTGGTATAATAACTGTGTAGCCAAACTCTCTGGTATATTTTATAACATCTGTACATTCATTGATAATAGAACTGATTATACACAGGTTTATTTCCATATGCAAGGGAAGCCAGGATCAGTGTTGCTTCAAAGACTTGACCCATAAAAACTCTGAGTACAGTGAAAAACATAAGCACAATGGTACAAAGTAAGTTGTTTTATCATACCAAATGTTATTTCCATTTCCTAACTCTGATGGTTTGGGGGATTGAAATATTTAGGGCACAATTATTCTCCTTCCTGTTTTGATTTTGTTTAATAGAACGTGAGCATGTGAGAAATTAGTTCTGGACTTGTCAATACTTTGTTTCGCCTCAATTGTGAGTGAATATGGTTGACTGAAGCTGTTCAGGTTATGGTCTCTGAAATGTCCGCTGCAAAAGAAACATGTTTCATTTGTAAGAAGCAATCTGATGAGATTCAAAGAGCCTAAGGTGTTGATGTTGGCCTTTGAGTACCTTTGAGTACCAGAGGCTTCATACACTGTGGGACTTGTATGCAACAACATACACAATATATTGTTAACTCCTAGGTCCAGCAGACTTTAGAAAGACAGATCTGATGATGTTGCCCACTCATATGTCAGTATGGATAAGTTTCACTTATATGTAGCTGCACAAGGATTCTCAATTGCTGTTTCCACTCCAGCTGATGATCTGCTGATTAATAAAATATTTTGATTAGTAAATTATATCGGTTAATAGATGCTGACTTATTTTCACTTGATTGAATGGAAGACCTTTAGAGAAAAAGTTCAGATCTTTGTGGAGATATATATGTATTTTTTTCACCTGTCTTTTGAGCTATCTCTTGTCCTACTTCAGCTATTTGTTTGTTTTTCAAACTTATTCCTAGATAATACTAATTTTGCTCATACATTTGTTTTACATGTACAAAAGGTATGGCTGACTTCTGCTCTAAGGCTTTGCTGCTTGAGGTCCTTCTTAAGCTCAGAACCTCATAAAAGAGGGGAGAAGCATTTTCTTTTGCTGTTCTATTGTGGATCTGCTACACAATCTTGGTTTGTTTATTTATTTATTTATTTTGTGGGAGCTTAAGTATACCATGTACTTTCTTTCCCTTTCTCTATGGATGTTTTCCTGTATAAGATAAAGTTTCAGTGCTCCTGACTTTCTTGTCTGTTAGGAGGCTGGGAGATGCCTGCAGCCATATTAAACTTGTACATTCAGACAAATGTTTCAGGCACCCTGTGTGACCCAATGCTTTGCGTGCCTAAAAACTAATGCTTGTGTCAGATGTTGACTCATATAGAGTCACTGTTCCCTTGGAGGTAAGTGACAGTGAAATAATTAATCATACTTGCTGCAGGGATAGTGTTTGGATTACCACAAGTCCTTTGTGGTAGTGCTCATCAGCATTCAATGGGAATGAGTGAGGTGTTAAGGATGGCCAAGGAATGAAAAGTGTGAAGGAAAAAAGTCTTGCATGTGTGAGAAGATAGAGCTGACATAACATTTTCTTCTGTGTTGCAGTGAGGGTCAAGATGTCTATGCAATTGGCAACTACTTTGTGTGTGTGTGTGTGTGTGTGTGTGTGTGTGTAGAAATTCATTTATGAGAATGATTGGACTGTGTAAGGAAGCCTGTTCTACATTCAGTTAATATTTATGCTTTTTTTTTTCCATTTTTCTTATTAAAACTTATATGTTTATATTTAATACTTAAAAGATAAGGATTCTGCAAAATACCTTTATATTCTGGTGTCTTGTCAGTAAAGTAAGAAATCCACTACTGAGTCTACTACGACTTGGGCAATAATTTCTGGCTACTATGAGTGTCTTTGCGTCCTATAGTGTCTTTCCTAATGTCGGATCCAATTTTTTGTCTTTTTTCTTCTTCATGGTAGAAGTCCTTGGAAATTTAACCTGAATTTTCTTTTTTTTTTTTGTGAAAAATTATAGCTTTGGAAGCTGGTACTTTTTATGTACAGCTTTTACATTAAACATATCAAACCAGATCTCTGTCAAATGTAATGAAACAGGGGCATATGAATAGTAGCCTGTTAGTCTTTATGCATGAGAAAGCTGGGAAGATGTCTCAGCGGAACCATACAAGACAGCTTTGAACCATCTAGGTTGCTATAATGCAAGTACCACTAACTCTTCTTTGAATGATTTTCTCTCTTCTCCTTTCATCCATCATTGTTGGCTTTACTCTTACTTCAAAATACTTCTAACAAAGAATGAAAACATACCATTTTCTAAAACTTTGACTCATGAGGAAAGAAAAAACACTGGGGAGAAAAAATATTGATATATAAGTAATCTTTTAGATATTTTCACTTTCTGAGGTCTAGAAAGAACATTTAAATACCTGGCATGTTCTTACTTGACATACCAACCCCTATAGAAGCTGTGGAAAGCTTTATACTGGAAACAAAAAGGACAGAAGACCTAGCAGAGATGGTGGATAAATTTGAGTAGTTGTACTAAGAGAATAACACTGTCTCCTGTGATCTTAATATCTGTTATGTTTTGTCTTTTGATTCACAATCACGGAACGTTCATACAAGCCAGTGTGTTAGATGCATCTTCCAATGAGAAGGAAGAGAAGCATCTGGAAACTGCTGAAAAGGTTTATTTCAATTTTTCTGCATTGTACCAAATGATGCAATTTTATTCTCATATCAACTTTGGATTCATGTTTTCTACTATGTAAGGTAGTTTGTAGTTGGATGGCAGAGTTAAGTTACATTTGTAAATGCTTTATTAAATATTCAGATTAGTTCATAGTGGGTAAGATCTTCCAATATTGCATCATAGCAAACTTCTTTTTACTCTGGTTTGCAAGGCCATAAACATCCTTACAGATGTGCTGGGATTCTAAGCTGAACTTTGTTTATACTAACAGTCTTATGCAAAGAACATAAAGTTCACCTTTCTCTGCCTAAATACAGAAGCAGAAAGTGGAGACAGGAAGCTTGTCAGAGGTTACTAACTAAACCTGATTAACAAAAAAATGGTATGAGAAGAGTATCAGTTAAAGTGCTTTAGTACTTTTCTCAGTTCTGCTTCTTACACCTGTTTAAAGAACATAGATGGGTTGAGGTAAACACTTAACTGTCAAGCCTTTATAAGTCCTAATGTTGTCTTCCCCCCCCCTCCGCCCCGCCCCACAACATGAGGTGAAAAGACTTCATTCTGTGTTTGCAGTTCCTGCACTTTGAAATTTTTTCTTCGTATTAACGTAGTTAAGATCAGCTTTTAGGCTTTGGTGATACTCTGCCAAGAGACTTAACTTAGTTAATATCTAAGATAATGTCAGTCTTTTTGGCTGTGAAAGTAGAAGTAAACAAGGAGTAAAATGCAATTAAAATTCAACCAAACCTTCCTTTCTGTCCAAAGAACCTATTTCCATCTTTACCTCTCTGAATAAATCCTGGTATGTCCATATTTATTAGAAGTATCATGCTTTAGGAGATTGTAGGAGGAACTCAAGCTAATTGAATATGTTCTGAAGGTTTGGAGAAGACTGAATTATCCATGAAAATCATCTTGAGTTGTGTTGTTTTTTTGTGCCCTTGTTAGTGGCTGGCTTCAAATATTAAAAAACAGGATTAAAAATAAGAGTGAAACAGGATTGAAAGTAAGAATGAATACACTTGATATCCCATATAGAAATAAAACACATCAATAATACTAAAGATCATATTGCACACCCTTGTTTTTATTTGAAGGATAACTAAGGATTCTGTTTATAATACACTCATTATATTTTGTCTGTGAAACCTGAATTGGGACAACATTTAGCTCAGATGTATTTGAATTACTCTAGTTTACTTAAAACGTTTTTATGGTAAGATTTGGGACAGTTCAGCAAGAGTAATTATCTTTATTATACAGGAATGTCACAGACATGTTTTTTATAAACATATTAACATTAATATGAAAATTTCAGCTTTCTAAGGATGTCATTACTTTATACTATTTCAAATTTTCACCAAATTATTCCACAACCCCTTTAAAAGTTTTTAAAGAAGAGAATTACTATCACTTCATTTTTCATTTTTTTTCTCCACGCACCACTAATGTCAGAGCATTCTTCAAAATTGAATCCTTGCTTTGAACTTTCACACAATTCATATCTTAAACAAACAAGAAAACCCATCAAAGAAACAAATCTGCAGAAATCCTTGTCATATTTTTACTTTAGTATTTACTTTAAACACAATCAACTTTTGATCTATGCAAACTGGGCATTGATTATATAATTCTTCAGAAACATAGATTTCTGAATTGTCCATTTTAAAAAGAAAATCTCATTCAAAATAAGGTGCCAGATCTTAAATGTAAAGACATTATAGAGCTAACGTACAAGATAAAATCTAGAAATGAGCTTGAGCAAAAGAGAAAATATTTCTAAACAACCAAAGCAATATTTTATCTATAAACATTTTATTCAGATATGAGGTGATAGCTTAGAAGATTTACTGTCTCCTTTAAATTAAAGGAGAAAGAGATGTTGTCTTATGTTTTATTTGATTAGTTTCAGCGAAATTCTATCTTAATAGAATGAAGGCAAAACACAGCTGATAATGGTACTACAATTCTCATTCATCAGAAGATCTTTTTTTGAGAGTCCTAATTTTAATGCTGCTTATGAGGTAAATTCCTTCTGCTAAATTATCTGTCCCTGTTTTGAGCTAAAACTTAGAAATATGCCAATCTTAGCAATATTGCTATAGCTGTTACCCAAAACTAAAAAAAGCAGTTTATTGGTAATATTTACGTGAATGTAGTTGAACAAAGCATTCTTATTTTAAGGGAGGCTTGAGGATAGAATCCCTAAATGCAATCTTTTTGCAGCTTTCTAATAGCCATTTCACTTGCAATATTTACCAATTGCATATGAAGGACTAGACATAATAGTTCTATAAATATCATGGATCATGTCTTGAATCCTACAGAGCAGCTGTTCATGGGTGTATGAATAATGTACTGATTAATTACACATACTCCCTTAAACTATTAATTCATCCCAGTTTATGTAAAGCCTGGAGTTTGGTACCACATGACTCTGACTCAAAGATCGCAGGACATTCTGAAACGTGATTGTTTTTCTATTTTCTATTTCTATCTATCTTTCTTAAAAGAAAAGCAATCTGGGATTTTTATTTTTTTTAATATTTCAGAAGCTAAGACACCTGATTGTTTCTTCCTACCTTAAGTGTCCTGCTGTGAGCTACTAAAGATATTGTAACCAAAGAAAAATAATTTGACAGCTACCTTCTGGTGGGTGTAGTTGGCTAAATTTTAAATTTAGCAGAATTATCCCATCAGTACAACCTTAAGAAATGCATCTGTCTGGACAACATGAAGAAGAAAGAAATCTATTTTAATCACTGTCAGTCTAAAGTGAGTGGAAAAAAAAGTTTTTTCTATCCCTCTGCTGCATGCGTATGGATATTAATCTACTAATGTCATTATTTTAAGATTTTTTTAAAATATTTTATTTAATATATATATTTTTCTCCATTTGATTAGCTCAGCAAGGAAAAAATCCTATCGTCCTTGAGCAGGCTCAGTCAAAATAAAGAGTGAGGTAATTGTTAGTTGTATTTATATAACTGTCTTAATCAGCACTTAATAACAGAATCGTTAAGGTTGGAAAAGACCAACTGTCCACCTACCACTAATACTGCCCCTTAAAACATCTCTTGAAGTACTATATTTACCTTTTCCTTAAACACCTCCAGTGTAAAATCTGGAGGGTTTTTCTGAGATGGAAAAATTGATTGCACAGAGATTTCTTGAACTGGAAAGACAATTGCTTATGTCTATCATTACATCACTATTTATGCCAAGAAAATAACTGTAAAGAATCATTATCCATGAGAGGCACAAAAGCCTGAGAAATCATCCATGTGTGTAACCAGCTTTCCAATGGTCCATTTGTGTATTATTACAGAAAATCACTCCCCCAGAAAGTAAAATTAGAAAAGATGTTGGTGGTGTTTTCAGTTCCACAAAAAGGTACTGTCCACTTTGTAATGTGATGTTTACATTTTTAATGTGAGACAACATGCTGTATTAGAAAGTATATTATGTTCACATTTGTTAATGTCAGAATTCATAATAGAGGTAATTCACAAAATTAGCTGCTGTTTTCTAGTTTTGGATTTCAGTGCATGATTTTGAAGTGACATACAAAATAGCTTCATTTGTTGTCTGCAGTAGAAATACCCAGGGTATTTCTTTGCTGAGTCTTCCTACAGGTGCTCAGATTTTCAGCTTAAAGTCTATACGTTTTTCATTGCTGGCCAACTATTAATACCTACAGCTAATTTATGTATAAGAGCTCCCACAGGTGCATGAGGAAATTAGTAGATTTGTTAAATTAGCAAATAGCAAAATTATACCATGGTTGATGGCAGTTTTGGACTATCTTCAAATCTGTTCTTCTCCTCCCACTTTGCTTCTATTGACTCCTGGCTAGTAGTTGTGATAGATCCTGTCTACAGTCTTTAGAGAATTGCTTGACATGCATGTTCAGCTTTCCATTATCAAAGTCACGAGCTTGCCTCATGTTCAGATTTTTGTCCTGCCATCTGGTCTTCTTGCATGCTTTTTTGTTTCCACAAAATAAATATTTTGGAGCTGTTATCTATCTCAATCCAGGGGGGAAAAAAAAAGCAAAAAAAGGTATTCATAATGTCTTATAAGCATTGAATCTGTTCTATAGCAGCTTGTCAATTCAAGTCTTGTTGGCAATATATTTACTCTTTTGAGTATAGCAGAGTTCAAGTTATGTTTTATTTTATTGGAACTTCCAGTATTTTCAGTGGTTTCATTCTCAAATTAAAGAAAGAAATTGACCCTTACCTGGTTACCTGGTGGAAGTATCTTATTTTTTTTTTTCTTTTAAGTTTGTGTTAGTTTGTTGCCGTTCGCTTTAACCTCACTGCATTAGCCCCAGCCTACCTAACCAAATACCTGGCTAGGGCCAAGAGCTGCCAAGACGCACCAATATGGTGAGCAGCAAAATGGCATTTAATGTGTGGCGTAAGTTGCTTATATGCATGCCATGCTTCGTTCACACCTCTTAAGCACGCATCATAAATCAATCACAGAGCAGGGGAGGACCTGACCCGTCACATACCGATTCCCCGCTATCGCCTACTACAACATTAGTTGAATTATTCTGACATATTCTGTACCTTTAGCAAGACTGAAATTCTAATGGTGACCTTTATTTACATGATTATAACCACACTCCATGGTCTTCAGTTAAAAGAATATGGAAGAATTTTTGTTTTGTGGAAAAACTGCAATTCCTCTGGAGTTTCTGACTATTCCTATAGTACCCTGTTAAATACAAAGAGCACAGTTTTAGATGAATTAAATAAATGGCACAAACTTTGTCCCAGATGAATACCAAAGACACACATCACTCATATATCAGAGTAGAAAGTTGTAGAGTAGCTCACCATTATTCAAAGATGAATACAATATTTTTGTCTCATTGGGAATGTATAACAAACTGTGATCAGGGGACTCCAGAACTGTATCCTGTGAAGACAAAGCAATGGGGGGGGAGGAGGGGGGGGAAGCAAACCTCTTTTTTTAATAGCCTGAGACTTTCTAAATTAATAGTTCAGTACAATCTGTAATAAATCATTCAGTTGTTGTGCCACCAATTTTTTTCACTGAAAACTATCTTTACTTGATTTCAGTTGAATTTTAATCTGGATCTATTTTACTAGCTCCTTCAGATAAACATAAAACAGGAGCTTTCTGTTGATCTGAAACTGAAGGAGATGACAACACTTACATTGTTCAGTGTATAATCATTGTAAACATGGTCACTTCTGAAAAGGTCTCTTCAAATATGAGGTGATAATATACAGGCAGATAGAAATAAAGAATGATATGCTTTAAACTGCGGGAATTCACTTCAAATTGAGATACGATGTACTTGAAAAAGTATTATTTTGCTAAGATTATTTTAAAACTTCTTTTCAGATTCTTATCCTTGCAACTTGTTGGCTATTTCTAAAACACTGTAGGACTTCCTTATTGTGTTACTGGTTATTTTTCACTTGGTGTGATTGGCAAGATTCTTGATCTTTTGTTGTTGCCTTTTTTGCAAACAGATTTCTCAAGCTTTTCTGATAGTCCTAAAGCCTACAATGTTTATGGAATTTCTTAATGCATTCTGGTTACTTTGACTCAGAAAAGAAGTTCTCATCAAAATTTTTTTGTAAGATCTGGATGTGATGTGCATGAAATACAGCCAAAAACTCTTGGGAATTTTACTCAACATCAAGGAATCTAGGTTTACATGATGTTTTTCTGTTTTTACCTGCAGTGAAATCAGCTGGAAGTTCTGTGCTTTTAGTGTCCTCAGATGATATCCAGGTAGCTCATTTGTTTTCATGCCTGGAGAAAGAGCTATGTGACAGCAGGAATGCACATTAATGTCAAGTAGAAGAATACAAAACTACAAAAACGTGTATAAGAAATAATATGTAAAGAGTCTGTGCAATTCTAAGACCAGCAGCTGTTACGAGCTGCAAGTGCTGAGTGCTCAGTAGTTCCCACTGTGCACCTTTGTCACTTTGCTCACTGGCAGCACAGTTAGTACTTCAAGTAATTCTCCCTATTTTCAGAGGTCACATTTTTTAGTGTGAAGCTGAAGTCAGTGAATGACAACAATCAATATTTGTTGCCATTCTTCTCCTAGTGGTAGGAAAATAATGAATTCAGCAGCTCCTCTGCAAGGAAGCAACCATTTTCTCAACCTCAGGATGGCTCTTTAAGTTTGCTAGGGGTTTAACCTAATATTTAATTTATAGGCTAAAGGATCAAATAATTCCAAATCTTCTGCAAATAAATTGAGACATAAGTCATCCAAGACATACCTACTCGGTAAAAATACCCAACAAATGATTATGCACCATAGTAAGTGATACCCATGTTCTAAATCTAGATAAATTTATCCTGACAATTTGCTATATGTGGCATGCTCTACACATGGGTTCTCTAAATTATGATTTTGAGTTGTCTGGATGCCTCTAATTCTTTGTTTTCATTTTAAAATAGCAGGGGATTGTTCTTGGAAAACTTTATTAGACATAGCGCTATTTCTTAAAACTGTTTTGGTGATGAGGTCCTGTTGCACAGGACCAACAGCAAATACATTTGCATAGCTAATTTTTTTGCTATATAGCAAGCTATATAATATGATGCAAACTGAAATAAGTCAAACCACTAAAATAATGCACACT